>JAZAYU010000224.1:0-600000 GCA_038501625.1 Corbicula japonica
GAAATGGCTATCGGGGATTTTTCTAGCGAAAGGAGAACACTGGAGGTTTCTTCGGAGAACGCTTAGTCCGTCATTCTCCTCAGGAAACATGACAGGGGTAAGTTATGTAAACTTATGCTATCACAATCTCTTCAAAATTCCTGTAAACGGCGTTCAGGTAATTTCACCACTGTGCTTTCATTTGATTCATTCTCTACCATAAATCGATGTGTAACGTGACAATATTGAAAATACTTTTTGACTTACTTTAAAGATACATAAACATATAATTTTACTGCGTCAGTTTTTAGCATTATAGCCATTTCATATCAAAGTCACAAATATGAGTTTATTTCGAAATAGGTTTGTGGTTAAAAACAAACGTGCAAGGAAAAGCTGACATAAATATGATTCTAGTAACGTTTGAAGTAAAGAACAGTAGACAATATTTTAATGCCACTTCTGAATGTTTCCTAAAAGTTTTTGACATGCATTATTTAACATGGTGCTCAACCGGAGCCGGGTGTAACGTTGTAAAGTGACCCCCATACAATAATGACCCCCGGTCATTATTTTATATAAATATTGACTCCGCGGTCATAATATTATGACTGGGGGGTCATAATATTATGACTCCTCACACGTAGAAAAATGACCCCTCACGTAGAAATGTGACCCCCTATAGAATAAGGACCCCCGACCCAAACCTCTATGGTACACTTAATTATCTCCATCGATAGGCATCGGAGGAATAATGGCACCCGTCCGTGCATGCGTCCGTACGTGCAGGTTTTTTTACCGCAATTAGACGGAATTGATTCAGGGATTACCACTACCGATGCCTATTTGTGTGGAAAGAAAAAAATGGTTAAGGTCTCCGACCGAGAATCACTTGCCCCTCACCGTTGTGAGTTCGATGCCTACCAGGGTCGTGTATGGGAGACAGGCATGCATACTGTGCGGCGCTCAGTTTATCATTTAAAACACAGGCGCTGGACTGCATAGGAACGTTCCATCAACAAGATACGCAACTACTTTTTGCAATTTACGGCCTGTTTGAATATTAATCATCAAAAAATATTATAATCACAGAACTAGCTAGTTTTCAGGCGACGAGGGTGGCTGGATTTCAATCTAGTATCTCTAGGCTTCTTACCAGAACTCGCCTAATCCTGATCTGATGTAACATACTTCGATAGCGTCCTCGCCTGGGAATCGAATCTGGGCAACTGGATTAAGAGTCAACTACATAAACCACTCGGCGACTGAAACCAAATATCTATTAATTATACAAGCAGAATCACTGTAAGTGCATGTTTGTTAGTGGTTTGAATCATTTTCGTAGTCATCAAAGTTGTATAGTGATTAAACGTCCCACACAGTGTAACTAGTGGACCTAGCAATGATGAAATAACTTAAAAATATTATTCTGTTTCCCTTTTCACGACCAATCGAAAAGTGGTTTTAGAAGTCATTTAGCACAAAAAGGATAAGCAATGCATGCAAAAGATCTGAGTTACAGGTTAATTTACAGCAATCTCAGATTATTATAAATGTTCTGTCTTCCCTAGGACTGTATACCATTGGAACAACCTACCACCTACTGTTGCCCTCCTCCCTACCCCAGAGCAGTTCAGTGCAGCTATATCTAGCATTGAACATGTCTCGCCCTAGTTGTACAGCCCCCTGATTTTTAACACTTTTAAACATTTTTTTAGCTTCTTTTTAAACTACTTTTTTAACCTTCTTGCGATTTTGACGCGCAACCATGTCTACGTCCCCGTGAGGGGTTTGACATTACCGTAAGACAGACAGACAGAGAGACAGACGGACGGACGGACGTTCCAACGAATGTATATTTATGTGGCTACTCTATTGTCCTCTTTATTGTTCTTTTAGCCACATAAAAGAAAAAATACCCACATAAAAGAACGGAATGAATAGAATTTACCGTTACCCATTGTTCTCATAGCCACGTAACTACACATCGGTGTGCTCGGACGGACGGACGGACGGACGGACAGACAGACTTCTGAAATGGTAAAGCCCGTTGCTAGGCAACGAAATGGAATACGAAAATTCTGGAACTTACAGAATTAACCGGAGGTTCATTGTATACATGTATGCACAGCGAAGAATTATGGCAATTTTAAATTTCATTTCAATAGAGGTAGACGCAGCAGCAGCAACAGCAGCATGCAGCGGCTCCAGTAGAAACAACAACAACAACAACAAATATAAAAGCCATAGAAACACGACAGTGACTTGAATCGATATAGAGTTTGTTAGTAATAGGCTAGGTGGGGGTCAATATTTTACAGATAAAATCGGGCGGTCATTATTTTAAAAGGGGAGTCAGTATTTTATAGAAAGGGATCATTATTTTATATAAAATAATGACCGGGGGGTCATTTTTCTATTGGGGTCACTTTACAACGTTACACCGGCGGTTGTCAGTAAATTGGTTTTTTTCTGCAACTTTTCCACTTTATTGTTTTAACCTAAAAACGCAATTTTAATAAATTCTATCTGTTCAATTTTTCCAGATGGACCCTTATATTCAGAAGTGTTTAGCAACATTTCATGAAATATTGGATGAAAATATACAGAGGAACCCCGACGGATTTGACGTTGCCCCGTAAGATAAATATTTCGTTCCTAGACCGGACAAATTCAAAAGTTTAAAAATATCTTTGTAAAACGGTCTACGTTTTTTTTTATTGCAAAGTTGCATGATCATTTATCTGTGAGGTTGTTTGATCATATTTTGACGGGGTAAACAACAACATGCAAATATACTCCTAAAAAGTTTGATAAGGGCCACTTTTGTAGTATGCACGTTTTCCTACTAACGTTACTTTACACACCTGTTTCACCTGTTCATAATTCGACTCAAACTACTTATTAGTCGGCTATATCAAACAAACAATACATAAAACTTAATGTTTTTATAAACTGTTTAAAGTGTTTCCCTAAACAATAATAATTACAGACTACAAAAGTGGTCCTTATCAAAGTTTGAGAAGTAAATATTTTTTTAAATGCTCAATTTTTTTCTCGATTTTAATGGTATATTTGGCTGTCCACGTACACAGATTATGTTAATAAAAAATATTGAATATTTTTATATTTTAGATTTCTCTCTGGATACACATTAGATGTTATATGCAGCACTGGATTTGGTATGGACATTGATGCTCAAAGAGACGTGGAAAATAAATTCATAAAGTATTCAAAAGAGTTCTTGGAATTCAGAGGAACACGAAATTTTGCCTTCCTGTTTTTTAGTATGTCAATATCTGTACATTCTTAGTTTAAGGTCAATAAAAGCTGTAAGACCGGTTGGTAAACCGCTAGGTAATGAATTGTTTCTGTCTGACAAGCGACAAGCATATAATATGTGCAACGTTTCATTGAACAGCATTTTGCCGTTATTGCGATTTTGAAAATTTTCGATGAATATATTCCTATCAGGAATTGCTACATTCAGAAAAAAACAGCCTCCCACACAGTCAAGAAAAAGAGAGAGGTAGAGAGCATGGTTAACAAAATGATCAGTTTCAAAAAGACACCACAAACAATAAACAAAACTGAGAACAAAGGGGTTACCGCCTTGAAACGGTCAGTGGCAAATCAAATTTCCACTTGGGGTCTAAACCAGGTTCTATGGTGCACCAACCTCACACTTACCCAAACAGTTCTCATTACACAAAACAAGTACAAGTGGTCTTGGTGAAATAACTCCAACCCACCAATCAGCTCAACAATGTTGCAAAGCACACAAACATATAAAACATAAGAAGTTTATAGCATTGTAAAGCTAAAATGCGGGTACTCAATAATCTTACCGAGACCAGAGCTCCTAAAGTAAAATCAGCAAGAACACGATGGCAGGGATAAAAGAAACAAATCGAGCTTCTAGGTTCTTTTAAGAAAAGATTTTCCCATAAACCTTCATAAACTCTTAAACAAAAAGTTTTCTTTTAAGTATTTTTGGCTGGACATTTTACTAGGAATGACACTGTATTAAATAAACACTATACATATAAACATCTTACAGAGTTTTTGATGAAACAAAACTTAAAACTTTTACGATCGATTTTACGCATTGAGCAGTGAGTGTACTTTTGTATTTATAAATTTTCGGAATATTTCATGTTTTTTTTTATTTTCAATACATTCATGAAGACATCGACAAACATGCTTTTAAACCCTGCAGATTTCTAGTAAGCTTTCATCAACTAGGTGGATAAAATGTCGCGATCGAAGCTTACTCAAAACACAGTTTTCGGACGATGCCAAAACATTATACAAAATTGTTTTGAGTTATGTAAATAAAAGAAACAGAATGCAATGAAGGTAAAATTAACTACAATTGCTCACGGAACGTCAGGATTCACAGGTGTCTGTACCCGTCTGGTAAAGAGGTGTAAGGAGTCACTGCAAACTGCTCATATAAAATATATTGTTAAAATTGAATGAACATGAACAAAATTAAAAGGGATTTGCAAAAACATAAAGTTAAAACAACGCAATAAATAACATTTTTTTATTTAAATGGAAACGCATCAGAATGTTCCCTGGTTTCGGCAGACTTTGCAAAAGGCCAAAAAAATTCGGTCATTCGGTCCGATGAGCAATGGAATTATGCGAAAATCTGCCGGACCGAACAAAAACAGCGATATCGTTAAATATATAGTTTTCATATTTTCACGTAGGCCTACATTTGTTTGAAATACTAACTTTTACCAACTTATAGCTACGAGCTTTACCAGTGTATGCATAGACTGAGTTCATTAATTTATACAGAATAACAAACAAGAAAATAGTTGAGATGGTACATGTAATCATAATCCTAGATTTATTATGCTACCTCCTGTTTATAAAAAATAACTCACTTCGACTACCAATCGCCAGTCTTTAAAAGGAATTCACACTTTGTTAGACTTCCATTTTTTTTTGTTTCCGTGAGATGAAAATCAACACCGGCAAAAAAGCCATTATAAATTTCGTTAAATTGAAACTGAATGGCTAAGATGTCGGTATTTGCTCTGTAATTCATGAAATGTCCCCAGTTTGAGCAATCGGAACTACTCGGCCAATTCCGCCTAATCGGCGATCGTGCCTCGGATGTATCTGGTGGAAGGATATGTCTAACCCAAAACGCCTACGCTAAAATATAGTTCTTTCGGATAGTAAACAAACATGGCGCCGTTCGAACAATGCGTTCAAGTTTCATTGCAGAGATCAAAAGCTCAAGTTACATTAAAACAGCAACAATTATGTTAAAAAAATAGAAAATATTTGAGAATGACCATGGGGGCCGCCATCTTGTTGCTAAAAGTAGTCCCAAAATCCAAGATGGCGCGTCCCTACGTACATCAGAGAGATGGTGTGTAGACACTGTCCGATGAGTTCAGATTGCAGTTTGAGCAAAGAATATCCTCTGAAAACAGCCCAAACACCATTTTTCATTACACGACCGTTAGATTATGTAATCTAATTCACGATGCGACAATAGGAATCAGGCAACTAAGCACAAATCATTTTGTTTGACATAATGGAAGTAACCGTTGCGAGAAGTTTATGAAGAAAAAAAGGTTTTTCCCTTATATTAAATGTCGCCGGACTGAAGGAAGACCGATGATTTACGACATTTTACCAGACTGACGCAAAACCTTTCGGACATTTCCGACGGTCCGACGCCTTTGGCTAAGTCTGTCGGCTCGGCCATTTTCTTATGCGCCATCGCCAAACGTCTGATAACCACCATCTTCTCTCATACTTGTGTGCCATCGCCAAACGTCTGATAACCACCATCTTCTCTCATAGTTATGCGTATTGGCCAAACGTCTGATAACCACCATCTTCTCTCATACTTATGTGCCATCGCCAAACGTCTGATAACCACCATCTTCTCTCATACTTATGCGCCATCGCCAAACGTCTGATAACCACCATCTTCTCTCATACTTATGTGCGATCGGTTTCGTGCTCAAAATGATTCGAAAAAATGCATTTTTCGTCTCCAGGTTTTTTGTACCAAATAAAAAAAATCAATAAGGTTTCGGCGATAACATTTTTCCGGTTGCACCGATTTTCTCGGGTCGGTCGTGGATGAGGAAACAAATAAATTTTAATTTTTGGCCTAGGTTAAGTAATTTAACGGTAACTCGCACTCAAATCGACGCACTCTACCTATTTTTGATTATATCAGTGGACTTGTCCAAAAGGTCACAGCTCACGGGTCAAAATCGAACTATTCCTAAATATTAAAGCGAGCTTAACCCGGGGCTAAGAGGCGTGTGCTTTATTTACTTTTTCATTAAAGATTTTTGGAAATGACTTATTAAACCATAGCTACAAAATTTTATTTGCATTTGCTTTTAAAGTTCACTTTTCATTTAAAAAATCTCGATTTAATTGGCTTTCAAGATATTTGAAAAGCGGCACGCACGCACAAAACACACAAATCGTGGTTTTAGTCAAGTTGAAACGATTTTGAAACGATAGTTTTCTTGGTCCAGTAAAAATTAAATATACCCCTTTCTTGCTTCAAATGAAAATTTACCAAACCTGGCATATATGTACCTGTCAGTTTTATCGTTTTCACAGCTGTCATAATGATATTGCCTCTAATGGGTAACGAACCCGTACCGTCACGGCGATAGCGCCTTACCATGCAATTTCTAAACTATTTAAGCAATTAAAATTTTTTATTGAGCTTGAAAACACCTGAACGCGATGTCACAAGGCTTAACTAGGCGTGTCCAGTGTTAATAAATCTGATTGACCTGTGTCGTTTTAGCATTTTGCGACACAAACAGTTTAACGTCATTTACTTGTGAGAAATTGAAGTTCATCTTTAGAGTTTTTACCATGTTTTGTGTCGGACCAGACTTTGAAATATATAGAAACAATCAGATTGGTATAATTAATTTTAAATAAATATTTATAACGTGTAATAAGATATAAGTTCTTAAAACCTATGTTTTGTCTAACATAAGTATGACACTGCTTCGATCTGTTGTGAACGACAGTGAAATAATGAACATGGAATGAATGGTTACAAAGTATTGAGCAATCTTATTTAAATTGATAAATTAATCGCCGTCGAAAATCCTGGTCTTTTTTGTTTATATTTGATGCCTTCGTTATATAGAAAATAATAAAGATGTCAGAGACAGTTAGTCATTTAAATTTTCAAGGCGGGTTACATAATAAAAAACAATTAAACATGGTTAGTTGCTTGATATATTATGTCAGTAATTCGTGGGAAACCCCGTTTAAAGGCTCGATAATTCGCCTTCAAACACGTTCTTTCAACTTACTTAATATACCGAGCACCTAATCATGATGGTTTTATTTCTTGCAGTTTTCTTTCCGGACTTGGCGAAATTATTCCATGTAAAGACAGATATTATCTCAAAAGAAGCTTTTGAATTCTTTGTGACAACTTTAAAGAATGCCCACCAGGAAAGACAACATGAAAACTCTGTAAGTAAATAAACAAATAACTATTAGAAAACATATTTTAATATTCAGTTTTAGAGCGATTGCTATTGTGTAAGCCTAATAATACATAACATTAAACGTTAAACAACGCTAGTGGTAAATTCTGTCAAATATTATGACTGAAACGCTGCATACATATGTTATTGGTTCGCTAATATACATATTGCGTAATTATGTTGTTTGAAGTTCTTCCGTTTGAAAAATAATGCTACAAAATTTCTACCTTACAGAAATTACGTTATGATCATTTAGGGATGAACAGACGTTCAAAAACAATTACTTATATTACCTTTTACTAAATACCCCGTGCAGCCAGTACGTATTCGACAAGGCAAATTTGAATTATAAAATAACAAAAAAAAACTGGCCATATCACAAAACCAGGTTTATAACGCTTTGACGGTCTTCCTCCAAACTGAAATTATAAGGCTTTTATGGCCCAAAATCAAATCCCAAGCTTAAGTTGCACATTAACTACCTAGAAACAGAATTTCAGTAAATTACCTCCATCTTAGCTCAGGCTTTTGAGCAGGAACTGTTTTTCTATAATTTTAAGTAAATGTGACCTTGCCGCAAATCAAATATCAAGTTATGTTTGCTCATAAACCACATACATTACATTTCAGCAAAGTTCCTCCATTATAACTCAAGGAAATGAGCGGAATCTGTTATGTTGTTTTCAGATTTTAGCAAAAGTGACTTTGATCTTGAGTTGACTGTCCCAAAATCCAATCCCAAGCTAAGTTTGCACATGAGCTACCTTTAAACAAAATTTTAGCAAACTTCCCCCATTTATTTTAACACAAAATATTAAGCGGAAACTGTTTTTCTATCATTAGTTACAGTGACCTTGACCTTCCCCCGACTGGTTCCAAGTCCAATTCAAATTATTAGCTAGGTCTTCATGAAAGCTTGCTGTGTCCAAAGTTTCAGCAATATAGGTTTATCCAAACTGAAGTTATTGACCGGAAACTATTTTTAGTAGAAGTGGCCTTGACTATAGACTTACCCCGAATCCAATTCCAAGCTAGGTCTTGATGCAAGCTCGCTATATTCAAAAATCAAACAAGATTAGTGACATCGACATTGACCCGACATGTCTCAAATCCATCCACAATCTAGGTCTTCCTGCAAGCTTGCTATATCCAAAGTTACAGCAATATTGGTTTTTCCAAAATGAAACTATTGACTATATGCCCGCCCGCCAAACCTTATCTTCAACCAGGATTTTTATTGGTAAAAAATATCAGAAGACTTTTCAAGAAATCGTAAGTGTGAAGTGATTGCAAAAATGTGTACGCAATTATTAGTTATTTTATACAGTTCGTTATTAAATTCGTTGAGTCTTTTGACATGCACGCGCGTTTATCTTGTAGATTATGTTATATGGACGTGTGTTATTATTGTTATTAGTTTTACAGAGGTTGTTAAACCGTAATAAATATTAGCGATTTGTAATAAAGGCACTGTTAAACTGATCGCTACTGCGATCGATTTCTGTTATTAAGACATAGTAGGGATGTGGCCTTACGGGGTCGTTAAGCGAATATTACCGTTTAGGGACTTCACGCTTATAACGGATTCGTACAGAATTAACGCCAACGTAAACGAGTTATGATTAGATGTACGGTCTTACCCCGGTGACGTACCGATGTCTTGATCCCACACCGTTGACTTCATGATGATTCCAGAACTCATTGATAATGCGCGATATTATGGACTCTCAAGTTTCTTTCCTTTAATTGAAGACACACTCTGACTTACTGCAGCTGTTGATCAACAAAGGACCCTTAAACGAAACGAACGAGAAGTCTGGGGAAACCAAAATACCTGAAAGAACGAAAAAGAGAAGTTCGTGAACGAAAGTTCACATTTGTTTCATAGATAATTCCATTTTTATCTAAAAACATTTTTTTGGAAATTTATCATTTTGCCATGTCAATTCGCACATTGCAATTTAGTATCGTTGTTATTCACGACGGATTAGTATCTCATTCATTATTATCCAAATATATTGCAGCGCGTGATTTATTGTTTATAAGGAATACAGTATATTTTTTCTTTCCAGCCTTGCTGAAAAATCTTCAAATAAGGATCTAAAATAAGTTTAATTATTTTTTTTTTAAATTGGCAAGACTTAAGGGGACTGATAAGCCTTTCTGAAACACATGTACAGATACTAAATTTGTTCATTACATGTCTCAAAATAATTACAACAATAATTCACTTTTAAGATTCAGAGCACATTTTGGGAAGTAACTTTTATCTAATAACAGGTTTATCCCACGAGGAGGTGCTTATGAACTCAATAACTTTTATGTTTGCCGGATACGACACCACTTCAACAACTTTGCAGTGGCTGATTTATGATGTGGTTACCAACCCAAAGTGCCAGGAGAAACTGATTCAAGAAATCGACAAAACGATTGGAGATGTAATTACTAACATATCTTCATCCTGTAATAAAAATACGATATTAATACGATGTTCTATGAAGCCTTCCACTTAATTCATACTTGACACGTATTAATATATACATATGAATATAAACATATGATTGCAACCATTATACTGTATTCATCGTCAAGCAAGAAAAATTGTCCTAATGTACATGCAACCATAACATTATGGTAGTCGTCTAACACTATAATACGACAATATGTACAGTATTTAATGCAATATTTGCATTATATAATCATAAAGCACCCACAATAGCTTTTCTTACTGTTCATGTAAGGTTTACACTGTCTTCGTCATCTTGCAATTATGAAGTTCTACATGAAGATATATCGCCTCACATTATCTTAATTCTCTAGCACTATTAAAATTTTACCTGTAGGTATTAGAATTATACCGATGCACACGTTTTCTTGTATTTTTATGGATAGTTTTGTAATTTTAACCCTTATATTTTAGACAGAACCAACCTATGATAACGTATTAAAGTTGTCCTACCTTAACATGGTTGTAAATGAAACACTTCGAATGCATCCGCCAGTAAGCCGGTAAAGATTTGTGTGATCTAGATTCGTATTAAAATGTTCAATAAGTTCAATATATTTAAAAAAATGTTTAGTCTGAAATGTTCATTTTACTTTTTTCATTACTCAAATTCTTAACTTATTTCTATAAGAAATAACAAAATAATTATTTACTTTCTTGTCACTAATATTTATTTTAATATATTTCAAAAAAATTATTATTACAATAGATATTAAGGGAACTCTGAAAGCCACAAAACACTTCAAATATGAAAAGGATGATGACAAATATATTGCAAATTCGCTTCGATTGAGCATGTTCGTGGTCAGTAATGGAAATGCTATTTACTGCCCACAACCCCTAGCCCCGGGTTGAGCGCAACTTAATATTTTCAGATTTAAGTAAACGATATAATTTAGATCTATCCCAAACGAGTGTATGCTCGTTTATTGTATTTTATTGGAAAAAAAACAACACCAGCAATTTTACTAAAATTCTGGCCAATAATTCCATATGTATTCTTATGAATTTAATGCATCGGCTTAACTATTAATACGAGTATGTTATTATTGAAGCATAAACCGAGAGGCACTACAGGATATTAAAATCAACGGAGTTCAAATAAAAAAGGGAATGGACTGTACATTTTCCACGGAAGCTTTGCATTACATGACCGAGTACTGGGAAGAGCCACAAATATACATGCCAGAAAGGTAAATAGGCTCGGCGACAACCTATCGAACATATTTCCAGGATATTTGGGCTGAAAATGTTACCTGTAGAGTTTTAACAAGGTTCTCCTATATTTATGCCAAGTGACCTAGTTATAAACCCCAAATGACCCATATTAAAAATTGAGCTAAAAATCATCAAAAAAACCTTTCTGAAAAAAAAAATCAGGATGTTTTGCCTGAAAATGTAACCTCTAGAGTGTAAACAAGTTTTTTTTTCCATATTTAGGCTCTGTGACCTAGTTTATGACCCCATATTACTCATATTCGAACTTAGGCTGGAAATTATCGAAACAACCTTACCGACATATTTCCAGAACAATTGGGCTGAAAATGTTATCTCTAGGGTGTTAACAAGGTTTTTGCATAGTTTGGCTCTGTGACCTATTTTTTTCCCAGATGACCCAAATACGAACTTTGGCTAGAAATCAACCTTTCTGACAAATTACAACTATATTTGGGCTGAAAATGTTACCTCTTAAGTGTTAATAAGGTGTTTCAACATTTATGCTACGTGTACTAGTTTTTTGACCTCAGATGACCCATAACAACCTTTTTGACAAATTACCAGGAAATTCGGGATGAATGTTAACAAGATTTTTTTCATATTTCTGCTGTGTGACCTAGTTTTTGACCCGGGTGACCCATATTCGAACTTGGACTTGAAATCAACCAAACAACCTTCATTCGCAGTAGAAGTTTCAAATTGCAATTGTGCGAGTATTGCTTGAATAAATCTTTGTATAGGGATTTCAACGGGCAAAATGTTTTTTCTTTACTGGTCGTGGCGTATTGAAATCAATACAAGCTATAGAAGGCGAGCAAACTTATCCAAAAGATTAGTGATTACAAATCCATTTTCAATAGAAAGAAGGAGATCAACGAAATATTTTGATTTTCCTGAGTATTTTCTTCATTTAGCTGGAGTTCATTAACTTCATTTATGTAAAAGAAATAAAAAAAGTTTAATTATCTATCGTAAGCAAAACCAAGTCGTTAAATATCTGTAAATAAATAGATCCGCTACATGTGATGCCTCTAATTTGTTGGTCGAATCTAACACGATTATCTAGTAAAAAAGTGAGCAATTCTATGGATGAAGTCCGTAAAGCATATTTATCAATTTGAAAGAAAACATCTGTAAAAACTATGTCAAATATCACATGACAATTCCATAATGTGAATCAAGAAACCCATGCCATAGTGATTTAAGGAAATAAAGTTTCATCACTAACGTCGAATCATGCGGTATAGCATGCAATCGTTAGTCTTAAAAAAGCAATTTCCAAAACGGTAAACACAACAAACATTAAATGCTAGATCGAGAAATTATTTAGTAAACGAAGAGAAGAGGTTTATGTTTTCCGGGAGACAACAAGAAAATACATATCGGAAGGAACCATGAAATAATATATCTGATGTTCGTTTGTTCCTCACGTCTTTGCATAAAACGTAACAATCAGCTGTACTCTTTTTTTTAGATTTGCTCCTGAAAACAAATCCAAAATTAATGAATATGCGTTTATGCCCTTCGGACAAGGTCCAAGAAATTGTATTGGAAAGAGGTTGGCTCTCTTTGAGGTCAAAGCAACAGTCGTCTCCCTTCTACAGAAATACAGATTCCACATTACCGATACGCTGCAGGTATTTGACTATGAATCAGTATTGTATAGTGTTTATGTTCTTTTTAACTTTATATTTAGGTTTCAAAAGAAGTTTTCGCCTAATATCGTGCAGATAGCAGAAAGAATAAAAAATCATGTTTAATTATATATATTTTGGTTATACTGCGACTTGTTACTGGTTCAGAAACAAAACAGTAAACACGATGAAATGTATCTACTTACAGTTACGCCAATAACATAAAACCTGACAATGTTTTTGTTTAGAAGACACATTTTTGGAAATGTTTTCAAATAAACTTACTTTCTGTTAAATGAAAAATAAGAGACAACCTTAATAAATAACAATACAACAACGAATTCCGCAATCGAAAACATTACGTGGCACATGAAATAGATGAAAAGGGAACTTTGAAAGCCACTGAACACGACAAATATGCAAATATTGCAGGCTCAGGTTGATTGAGCTTGTTCATGGGCAGTATTGGAAATGCATATAACTGCCCGCGCCACCTAATCCCAGATTAAGAGCAACTCAATATATGCAGAAAACAGTACAATTTCGATCCATCCAAATGATGGTATGCAAATGGCGGTGAACATGGAACCTTCAAGGCGGTATTTTCATATTGATATTATTCCATGTTCAGCGGCGTATGGACCCCAGATAAAAGAATGGGTATGCCTTAAACGAGAAAACAATGGGTGGAACCAAACAGAATAGAATTTTGACAAGGGATCTGTGAATATAAATCCAGCATATCACAGACAATGCAAAAGGCTAAATCTAAAAAAGGCAGGAAGTATAGCCTCGGGGTGATTATAGCCTCGGGGTGATTGAACAATATATCCAATCTCTATTCGCTGGGATATTGAAACCACCCATCTTTAAACTGGTATAAAAGTAATTTTAGAAGTACTTTTAAGTTAGTTTTATCATAAGTATCGTGATCAACGACCTTCAAAGGACGCAACTGATAACATCACTGATCGAATGTACGGGGAGACTTTTTTACAGCCGCCACACGGTACAAACAACGCTACTGTGATATTGAACTAGATGAAAAGGGAACTTTAAGTTTAAAAAATGAACTTATTCTAATTTTACGACTAACTTGTTTCCAGGTTCCAATGCCATGTTGTGCTACAAGATTGGTCGGACTAGGAAAACCAGATGCACCATTGTTTGTGAAGCTTCAAAAAAGATCGGAACACTAGCTCTTGAAATATATGTGAACAGTAAAGAACTAAAAGAGGAGCCATATTTTAGCTACAAAGCCTTTTTTTATTTTCGGTTCCACAATATTTATTTCTGTAGCCTGATGACCGACCTTGTTTAACTCGCTGGGCATATTTGATTACATCTTGGCCAATATCGCGACATTATGCACGTGCGAAAACTGCGCGAATCATTTTCCAAACAAGCAACTTAATTATTTCTATTATTTGCAAATAAAACTGAATGCGATTTTTGTGGCCTTCTCTTATGGGGAAAAATATATGTTAATATGCTTTTACGATTATTTTCTGTTTCTTTAACAAGTCTACATATATTGGATGAGGAAGCCGATGACGCTGTTATAAGAACTCATCCCCTTTATTTAGTTGCATGTCTTACTCAGTTTTACACTCGGCAAATTTGCATGTTCCTAGAGCACACACTGAGTTGCAATCTGACGACCAAATACAATTCCTGAAAATGTCTTTATTCAAATAATGGAATATACGTAGAATTTGTTTTGACCTTCCAATTATATGTAAAGACAAGTTTTAGCTTTCCAAAAACTTAGTCGGTCATTAGCATGACATTTTAGCATAACTTCTCAAGAAAAATTTCGTTAAAATGTTGGTATCTATTTAGAATTTCCGCCCTGTAATAAATATGGTCGCTCGCTCTCGTCCCACGTTTTTGTTTCGATTTTAAATGATGTTTAATTAATTGTATGACAGTGCTTATCAGCAGGTAGACACTTATGAATCCTATTGTTCGGCGGCGGCGGCGGCGTGGTCGGCGGCGGCTGCGTTGTCCTGTAGCCCATCATTGAAAGTCCCTGCCCTATTAACACAATACTTAAAATACATGTATATCCTCATTTGCATAAACAAAGCCAACTCTGACAACAAGATCAATAACCCCTGTTTCAATATTTTTGAGTTATGCCCCTCTTAAAAGACTTTAATATGAAACATAATGTTGCCTATAATGTTGAAAGTTCTTGTTCTATTATCTTAATTGTTTGAATACATTACCTGCATGAACAAAGCCATCAGTGACAATAAGAATGATAACTCCTATTTCGTTATTTTAAGAGTTATGTTCCTTTCAAATGGCTTTAATTTGGAACTTAATGTAGGTTCAACCAAAGTATTTCCAATTGCCATAGTGCTGAAATTCCCAATATTCAATGTCCATTAAACATGATTTCTATCATCTTAATTCCTAGACAACAATAAATTGGTGCGAAGATCTGCATTCCATCTATTCGAAAACACACAAGGGGTTAACCTTCTTGTAAGAAAAGTAATGATCTCGAACCGAACAGACCATACTTCAAACGCGGAATCGCAAATACGGTGCCAAAAATATACATCCGCTGTTCCGGCACTAGTCCACCTCTATCAAAGAAGATATATGGATGAAATTGCTGTCGTTTCTTTTCCGGACATGTAATCCCTGCCAGCAAGAGGCCCTTTGATGAAGAGAAAAAGTTCTCATGTATTAAAACGGACTATGTGGTGCAATGCAACCTTTAAATGAAAATTCGAAGTGACAATCTTCATTCAGCAAAACGAATTATACAGTACACGAGGTAGTGCTGGTCAAGTACCAGTGCACGTGTTTGCATTACAAGCTGTCAACAAAAATGCATTTTGCACGTGCCTTTTTCGTTTAAATATAAATATCTTCTATCTCGACAGCTCGATTTTATCTCCAACATAAATTAAATAATGCACCCCAAACAAAGCCGACACATGTACTTATTCACTTTTTATATCTAAAGACTGCTATTCTGTTGAAAAACTCGCAGTTCTACCATTTCACTTGGATAATATTTGGAGAATTGGTGCAACTAAACACAAAACGTATGATTAACCGTTTGAACTTTTGGATAGAAAGATTCAGTGAATAATAATCAGTGTTTTTTTTCACTTTTGGGGGAAGGGGGTCGCAGCCCTTTGGAGGGGGAAATTGCGACGCGAACAGAGGAAAGGGGGAATATTTGGAAGATACTTGCAGCCTGTCAAACACAACATAACAAAGTATTCACTGATCTTTTAATTCAAAGAAAGTCAGTGGTCTACAGTGCAATGTTTTTTTCTGTCTCTGCAAATTTATCAATTATTCTTGTCACTGTATTGTCTATCGATGAGATATCCATTAAACATATCCAAAATTCAGATTTATCATCTTCACTATTGAATGGTCTGTAACAGACTCTGGCAAAGGGGGAATTTTTTATCGGACTTGGGGGAAAAAAACATACTGTTTTGAGGGGGGAATGGGGCCCTATTTCTCCAAATATTTGGCATAAAAAAAACACTGATAATATCACTTTAAACTTAAGAACACTTGGAATAATTGTGTTTCATTGAATTCATTATCTTCGACCTGGTCTGTGGACTATAGCACGAACTTAATCTTGGCTGTCAGCAATTTAAAAACTGATCTCTTAAAAAGCTGCAGTAGCATTGTCTGTCTTCTCAAGCAGGTATATGCCGATCGACTAAAATTAACCGGGGAGCGGCGTGAACTGGCCAGTATCGACTCTGCAATAAAGTATTCTGACTTTGCCGGTAATTTCTTATCACTCACATGGAATACTTCCAGATTATAACCTCTACATGATTGATAAAGTATGGAAATTCTGTAGGCTTCGCTTATATGGATTACCGATGGCGTCGATATATACACGCAAATAAGACAAGTACTGATTCGGCATTGGTAAAAATTTGTCTGAAACGCAAACTTGCAAAAATAATTGTTTGTTTATTATTTCCTGTTTCTGTTGGAATTATTGTTTCGTCGGCTTGTAAATAAAGCTCAGTCACCTTTATACTTTAAATATTGGTTCTTTTTTCCCCTGTTAAAACGAAGCTTACATAGTGTTGTTATTCGTGAATAATTAGATCGTGTATTACTGAGATTTACATGAACGTGCAAATGCGTGAAATCAAAATTGAGCTCAAACGTGCAAAACATACCCGCGAAACCCCTAACCCTAATATCTGACCCCACATTCACACACTATGTCACTGATCTTGTTCGGTCTGAAGTCAATGATAAAACAATAACAAAGTATAGTAAATTAGACAACACAAGCAATCATCATAACATTTTTATGTAAATGGCGATCGTTTAGAATAAACTAAGACCACCACTTTTTGAAGAAATTTTCTGGCTGAGAAGGAATACTTGTAAAACACCTTAAAAACAGTAACATAATGCCAATATTTTGGTCATAGAATTAATAAAACAAAACTTTTTTCTTTGTAACAGTTTCAGAGTAAATCTTCTTCCCAAAAAATCAATCAATGTGATCAGAACAAAGTTCAGGTGAAATTAATAAATGCATCCAACATACGAATACATTTCTTTCCGTCTCCTAACGGTCTCTGACCTGATTTGACCTGATTTGCGGACCTAACTATGTAAATAAGCATCGCTTGTCTGCTAAGTGTACAAATACGCATCGACTGTGGAAACTTCTATGGTACCGCTATGACCTAGAAGGCATCCAGTTTAACAATACTTAAACAACTGCATTATTGCTATACGTCCTGAATAAAAGTATAAATTAAGTATGCAAGAAACATGATTATCTACATTAATGTCTTTTCCGGTAAAGGGCTTCTCTATATATGAGGCAATCAAACATCAGCCTCTACACTATCCTTTTGCATGCGTCTAAGGAACAAGTGGCATAGTCTAAATGATCCGTTCTGGACCGTGAGTCGCTGTTAACCGGTGTTCAGGCTAAAGATCTCAAGTTTGGTCGATTATAATATGTCGGTCATCAGGATGACCGACAATAAACGGTTGGATCGGCTGTAACTGATTATTGAAAGAATACTGAAACACCTATCGTTTGTTATAAATGCAACAACCCTACAATTTTCAATTACAATGCCAGATGGATGTTCAGTTGAAAACTAAAATCGCCCTCTGGTTCTGTGTCAGAATTGAAATGCAAGTATTTAAAGGGGCATTATTGCGTACAATGTATTGACCTAAAGATATTGGCATCATCACGAGCGTGTTGTCATGAGCAATATAATTTGAAATTTTTATGAAGAAATATTAAGAAATGGACAAGTTACAGTAAACAGGTTTTGTATTTGTGTCCATATTCAAGTACAAAAGGGGGCATAACTCCCATCAACATTGATCAAAAGAATTGGCATCATCACGAGCATAGGACCATAAGCAATGTAATTCGAAAGTTTGATGACGAAATATTCAGAAACAGCAAAGTTGTTGACAATAACCTAAATAATTGACCTAAATAATTTTGCATTTTTTCGAGCGTGTTGTAATAAGCAATATAATTTTAAAATTTGGTGAAGAAATATAAAGAAATGGCTAAGTTATAGCCAACGTTAGGTTTTCGTGACGGACGGACCGACCGAAAAAAGCGATCCCTATGTATCGAACAGTAGGAGAGAAAATAATTAGAGATAAAAAGCATGGTTTATTTAATGATCAATTTCAACATACCCAAAAACCTAACAAAGATAAGAACCTAACTGGCTTGGAAGTGTCAGTGGAAAACCATTTGCAACTGAGGGTTAAAACCAGGTTCGGAGATGAACCTACCTTACACTTGCAACGGTAGCTTCTCAATTGAACAAACAAGTTGTCATGATGAAATAACTCCAAAACACCCATCATCTCGACAATGTTGCACATATAATATATAAGAAGCTAATTGCGTTGTCAAGTGAAAGGTCTGGTACTCATTGACCGTACGGAGACCAGAACTCCCTGGAATCAAATTAGCGAGAACAAGAAACCATCTATACCATTGCTTTTACTTCTTTTTTAATTTGAAATAGTGTAATTATTTTCTCTGTATTTATAGGTGAGTCTAACATATCAAGTCGTAAAGTATAATTTCATTCATGCGTATAAGACTTAGCGTTATTTTATATGAGATGTTTTCGAATCAGTTTCGAAATATTCTTTGAAACCATTTCAGTTTATACTATTATTCAATTTACATTTTTGATTTCCAATATATTTCCAAATATAACGGGTTGAATTTCTGCACCTAACGAATATTTAACCTTTTCGTTGGCATTAGCTTGTTCCTCGGTTTAAAGTTTAAAATTGATAAAAGTTTTTTTCTACTAAAAAGGAAATTAACTTTGTTTTCATGGGATGAACTATTTGTAAAAGATCGCTTTCTTTCTAGAAATTTATTTTAACCTCCCGTCAAACAATGGAACTTTTTAAAGAGCTGTTCATATTTTTGTATTTCTGACCATAACACGTAAAAGATATATCATGTATTATAGTATGAAAATAATTTATACAGTAATCTATATCATGTTCAGCCTTATTTAGTCTTCCCGTTAATTTATCACATTCGCCATTTTAAATTAAACATTTCTAACAGCTTTGAATTTTCAGACGAATCCCAACAAAATTGTTTTGTTAATTGGCAATCATAATTATATATTCCATTAAGATTACACGACAACTAAAATGAAACAGAACAATGATCGGAGAATTCCGTTATATCAACACATACATACAATTTACTGCGTAAAATTATAATAGTTATTAAATAATCAACAATACTAGACTTTATTCGTGTTCGACTGATAAGTGCTTTTACCCTCTTTTAATCTACCGTTACAAATAAGCAAAAGTTGTCTTAAGCAAGAGCTAGCAGTTTTTTTTTACCAAAACTGTTCAGTATTTTATCATCATTTCGATGCGTTGGAATTTGTAAATTTTGAGAATCGTTTGGCATATTAACAACGTTTAAGACTTATGTTATGTTATGTTACTTATGTTATTGTCGGTCATCCTGATGACCGACATATTATAATCGACCAAACTTGAGCTCTTTAGCCTGGACACCGGTTAACAGTGACTCAAAAATTCTTCTAAATGTTGATGAAACAATATTTGGACGTTGTAGTAACATTAAATCAGAAATTGAGCTGATCTATAACGACATATTAAATTATATAAACATACGTGTGTTGTATTTTCCACAGGGTATAGAAATAATGTTATGCGTCTATTTTAGAAAGTCACGTGATGCAAACCTTCATAGCAAAATATTATTTGCTTATAAGTTGAACTGATACTTTATTTGAATCAAACAACTGTTCAGGATGATCCCATATATGAAATAGATTCGATCCGTTATATTGATTTTGTTGGTCAAAAGCAAGACGTCGTTTATGTTTTTCTTAGAGACTAACGAATATCCGACTTTGGCGGGAAAGGCTGTCTGTAAACAAAATTTACAAAAAGCTAGTCGGTCATTAGCATAAACTTTAACCAAAAACACATGGCTGTAATCGTATTCCAAAATCAAGAGTTTATGTTCAACAACAAAATTGTGTAACTGTCCTAGGGTGGGGGATGAGCAGCCTGACAGGGACTCAAAAATATTATATATACTATTCTGATCTTCAACAATTTAGTTAGAATGCTGAACTTCAACATGTAATTTATCGCTGGTTCTCGCATATTTTCCTGTTTTTGTTTGTTTGTTTTAATGATGTCAATTTCAGTGTATGCCATGTTAGATGAAAAAATGCGGGTTTAAAAAACAAGAGGGCCATGATGGCCCTGTATCGCTCACCTGAGTACAAAAGTACTTTCAGCTTTACCCCAGGGCCTACATTTAAATAATGCTGGTAAAGTGTCTCTTTACAATACTCAACACGAAATATCTAAGGTCTAGTCGCATTAGTTTCAGAGAAAAATGATTATTTATGTTTTCCTATATATATCAATGCAAACTAAGAGAACCCTGGGGCGTGGCCAATTTTGGCCCAGGGGACATAATTTGAACAAACTTGGTAGATATCCACTAGACAATGCTACATACCAAATATCTAAGCTTAAGGCATTGAGGTTTCCAGTAAGAAGATTTTTAAAAATTGCCTTTTTTACATATTAAGGGCCCCCGGGGCAGGGACAATTTTGACCCCAGGGCCAACTTTTAAACAAAGTTGATAAAGGGTCTCTACACAATACTCAGCACCAAATATCTAAGATCTAGTCCTATCAGTTTTTGAGAAAAATGATTTTTCATGTTTTTCCTATATAACTATATGTAAACCAAGAGAACCCTAGGGCGTGGCAGATTTTGGCCCAGGGGACATAATTTGAACAAATTTAGTAGACATCCATTAGACAATGCTACTTACAAAATATCTAAGCTGTACGCATTGTGATTTGTGTGAAGAAGCTTTTTAAAGATTTCCTATATAAGTCTATGTAAAATGAAGTGACCCCTGGGGCGGGGCCAATTTTGACCCCAGGGAAATAATTTGAACAATCTTTGTAAAGTTCCATTAGAGGGTGCTAAATGCCAAATATCTAAGCTCTAGGCCTTGTGGTTTCAGACAAGAAGATTTTTAAAGTTTTTCCTATATAAGTCTATGTAAAATGAAGTGACCCCTGGGGCGGGGCCAATTTTGACCCCAGGGAAATAATTTGAACAATCTTTGTAGAGTTCCACTAGAGGGTGCTAAATGCCAAATATCTAAGCTCTAGGCCTTGTGGTTTCAGACAAGAAGATTTTTAAAGTTTTTCCTATATAAGTCTATGTAAAATGAAGTGACCCCTGGGGCGGGGCCAATTTTGACCCCAGGGAAATAATTTGAACAATCTTTGTAGAGTTCCACTAGAGGGTGCTAAATGCCAAATATCTAAGCTCTAGGCCTTGTGGTTTCAGACAAGAAGATTTTTAAAGTTTTTCCTATATAAGTCTATGTAAAATGAAGTGACCCTGTGGCGGGGCCAATTTTGACCCCAGGGAAATAAATTAAACAATCTTTGTAGAGTTCCACTAATGGATGCTAAATGCCAAATATCTAAGCTCTAGGCCTTGTGGTTTCAGACAAGAAGATTTTTGAACTTTTTCCTATATATAAGTCTATATAAAATGAAGTGACCCCTGGGGCGGGGCCAATTTTTACCCCAGAGAAATAATTTGAACAATCTTTGTAGAGTTCCACTAGAGGGTGATAAATGCCAAATATCTAAGCTCTAGGCCTTGTGGTTTCAGACAAGAAGATTTTTAAAGTTTTTCCTATGTAAGTCTATGTAAAATGAAGTGACCCCTGGGGTGGGGCCAATTTTGACCCCAGGGAAATAATTTGAACAATCTTTGTAGAGTTCCACTAGAGGATGCTAAATGCCAAATATCTAAGCTCTAGGCCTTGTGATTTCAGACAAGAAGATTTTTAAAGTTTTTCCTATATAAGTCTATATAAAATGAAGTGACCCCTGGGGCGGGGCCAATTTTGACCCCAGGGAAATAATTTGAACAATCTTTGTAAAGTTCCACTAGAGGGTGCTAAATGCCAAATATCTAAGCTCTAGGCCTTGTGGTTTCAGACAAGAAGATTTTTAAAGTTTTTCCTTTCGGTTGCCATGGCAACCAGAGTTCTGCTTGGAATTCCATTTTTTGAACAATTTTGAAAGGGCATCATCTTAGCATTATTCCTTTGAAGTTTCATCAAAATTGGCCAAGCCGTTTCAGAGAAGAAGTCGTTTGAAGCAATTGTTGACGACGGACGACGCACGACGCACGACGGATATCAGGCGGTCACAAAAGCTCACCTTGTCACTTCGTGACAGGTGAGCTAAAAACTCATGTCCATTCGTTGACTTTGAAAATTGATGAAAACTTCTACCCATGTGTTAACATTAAAATATTTCTTTCTTGTGGTATAACTCAAACAAACGGTCGTAAATAGTAGAGGCTTATAGCAAAAGAGGAGATGGTTTAAACAAGCATTTACGAGGAAAAGAATGCTCAGAACTTTGCTTAATTGTCAAAATATTGTCTTTTAAAGAGAGATTTTGCTTTTTTGCGATTTCCAATGCAGAAGTTAACGGAAGTTTAGCGAATGTGAGGTGACCATTGTTTAAAGTAAACACAAAAGGTCAGCGATTTTGCAATTTGTTTGCGAGTTCCAGTGCAATTTCGGTGAATGTTCTCAGAAGTTACCGGAGGTTTAGCATATGTGACATGACCATTGTTTGAAGTAAACATAGGAGATAAGCATGGGCAATATTTTTATCTAATATGGCAAGCGTAGTCAATGGGGCGGCACGCTAAAAGACAGTCATCAATACGCTCAAACAGCTGCCGACGACAGAGATTAACGACTAGGATGGCCACAGGAGGTTAATTGCACTTTATGATTACACGTTGAGCTTGGTAGCATCAATAATGATTTTGTTTATTGAACTTGTTTAATATCAATTTATAGGATTTTGGTGTCTAAGTATGTTGAAAAATCATTTCAATCCATAATTACAAATGTAAAAGTTATCAACTAATCAACCTCATAATTTTGCATTTCCCGAGCGCACTATGGGAATGTTAAAATCCGAGCTGCGAGCGTTTAAACCTAGTTGGTTTGATGACTTCCCATGTTTTCATTAGTTATGAACATTACATTTCATCTTTTATTCGCAATTGCTCATTCAGAGGGTCATTTATATACAGTGCTCTTTCCCAAAGATTTGCATAAAAGTGCCTAGTTTTTATCTTGTTGCGCAAAAACCGCTCTGTTTTTAAGATCTATCTATTTCCCTGTCTATTTGATATCCAAGTTGGAGCACTAATTACGTTGCGTTATTTTATGTTTTTGAAATGCATAAAAGTCTTTAACAGGCTCAATGAAACCGAGCCTGCAATATTTTCATATTTTTCGTCTTCGGTGGTTTTCAAAGTGATCTTTTAATCTATTTTAAGAAAAAAACTTAAACGATTACTTTAAAATAGAAACTTGGTAACCATTCTTTACGTGCATCTGTATTTTTATCATTTAAACTTTATCTTTTAAATTTATGTTACAAAAATTCCCCCGCCATAATGTTCAAAACTAGACCTTGAATATATGCATTTTTAACGAAATACGAATTGATTTATTTTGATTCCGCTTTTCCCTCTTAAAACCGCATCTATCCATGCGTTCTTTTCTTGGGATCTATAGTGAACGGTTGGACTCGTCGCAGTTGCAATCCAAAGTGAGTTTAACTTGTAAAAGATTTCCGGGGATACCCCTGACCCCAATGTCTGCTTCCCTATACACATGCCATATAACGGATCTGGACTCGGTCTTGGGATACTTAACAATAACATTATTTTGAAAAGTACAGTAAGGTAGACAACAAAAGCACTATCGTTTCTTTGTAAGGGCGATCTACTAGAATATATTGTAAGCAATGCAAAACCAGCCTTTAAAGTAGAGATATAGTTGTGAAGAATTTTCAGAACAGTGACAAAACGACAATTTCTTTGATGATACATTTATTTAAATACAAATAGTGCTTCTTGAGTTTCTGTAATAGTTTCAGAGAAAATCGTTCATAAAAAACAAAAGATAATGAGCATATAAAGCTTATTAAGTGAAAATAATACATGCATAAACATCCTAATTTATTGTTTACTGTCTTCTAACGCATCAACTTCAAGTTTGACGAGATCTGCTGACCCAACTAAAACTACACTTTATGAATGTTGGTAATGAATACTGAATATTATAAGCATCGCTTAAAATTTTGCCACAAATAAGCATCGACAGTGTAAAGTTCTATGGTAATCTTTTGAGCATTCGCGTTAATGTAGCTCATTCATCCGATTCGCTGGTGCTTAAACAATGTCAATATTTCTACACGTCCTGAATAAAATAATAAATTACGTCTACTAGAGACATGATTATTTATATTAATGTCTTGCTGGTACACTGGTATATGTCTTCTTCATGTTTCAATAAATCAAACATCTGCCGTTCAACTTTGTTTGCAAGCTTTAAAGTAACAGAATTGTACAATGTATACATGTTCACTTGTTAATGTTTTGTACATACAGAGAAATGTAAATGGAAATAAACTTGAAATTTGAAACCAATAGATTGTCAGATACAATCGGTGTGACATTGATCGACAGTAAACTAGACATATCCTTGACTTCCATTGGTCCAAAAGTAAATGCATGCACGAATACATATTTATTCTATTAATTTATTTGCTAATGACCGACTAGCTTTTTGGAAAGCTAAACTTGTGTTTTCAATAATCCCTGACCTTTCACCAGTCCTCGAGTTCATTCGCCTGTTAAGAAAACATCGCCGGGAGTACTGTACCCTTTTATATCTTTATTTAACCTTTTACAAAGGCCATGCTTATTCAAATGATTGAGAATTTCGAATTTTGTATACATTTGAATCCTAAAGGTGGTATGTAACACGTACAAAAAATGCATCATTTACATTTAAATCTTCTTCTTTAACTTTAAACTAGTGACACAAATTCAAGGGTTTTCTTTCAAAAACTATAATCACTCCACCACTAGATCGCTTTGCTTTGCGGTCATGTTTCGGAAATACTAATAATCATTAACATTAAAATTTATGGTTTTGAATGCCTGGTGTTTCAGTCAATAAAAGAATATTATACTTTGATGTCAATGTTTAAAAGTCATTGTCATTCAGCTTTGGCCTGACGCCCTGAACATTCCAAATTGTACTGCGCAACGTCCCAACTCATCTCAGCGGGTGTGGTGTCTGGCGCAGGCGCGTTCGATCCATGTGCATCAATCGGTGGTTGTGCCGACCATGTGCTAGGGCGACGTGAAGAGTCCGGCACCAAAACATCACGAGTTCTTTTATAGGAAGCGAATTCACGGTGTACTTTTTGAATAGTCGGTTCGGTATGAGCATGCATAGCAGTCAGTCAGACTTTCAAAACACTGTCAAAGAATCGGAATTGATACTCGCAGCAAGATCTGAAGTACCTTTATAAGCTCTTTGGGCCCCACCCTACTATTTATAGATCCCTCTACTAAACACCAGAGCCCCGTGGACAATAGCGCCACCTACGACACTTTCACTATTTGCAAGAGGAAATGGCTACTGGAACACAGGTTTCGCACAATCCGCACGAGGCAAAAACCATTCACTCACCGGCGAATTGTACACAACGGCTAAAAATCATCTTCCAAAGTAAAATTCAAGAAGACCCAATCCCCTCACTCCAGGTGGTGCAATTCTTATGCGGCAGGGGTATCTTCTTTAAGGGAAAATAACAGCTTCGCTACCTCAGCTTTCTATTTATACTACGATCATCTGACACCCCGGACCTACTCAACGCAAGATCAAATTCCCATCTGGCGTCTGTGAGATAGGCTGCCATTGGAATCAGAAGGCTACCTATTGTGACAAATGTGAAACATGGTACCACACAAAGTGTATTCAGAATAAAGATGATGTCTTTTTACCTTTCACTAAATCAGACAATGATATGAGCTTTACATGCTTTTCTTGTAGTATCCCCCAATTTCTCCTCAAAACTGTTTGACTCGGCCTACACCCACCGGAATGACATAGATCAACAAAGCCCATGTACCAGCCTACATTCAGTAATCAGCAGCGACATCTCGGATCGTGAGAGTGTATCTAGCGTAAATATATCAGACATATCTAGTATCTCCGGATCAACTTATAGCACATCTAGTATGGACAACTTTCCTTCATGCTCGAGCCCAAATAAGACATATACTATATGGGGCGCGCCACGGGAAAAGGTACCTTCGGTCATATTTTGTGACATTTTAGTTGTTACTATATTTAGAAAGAACTTTCAATTATCTATAAATTTTTCAAAACTAACAAGTGCTTTTCTTACACATTTTGACAATAAAATGATATTTTTAACGCGAAATGCATAATAATCAATGTCGTCTGCTCAACTTTATGACGTCATTTCAAGGATTGACCTTAATTGTCCGAAGGTACCTTTTCCCGTGACGCGCCCCATATTAGATATTAGACTTGCCTGCTTAAATATCCAAAGTGTCTCCATATCCAAAAAAGCAAGCTTCTTTTCACGCCAGTCTTCAAAAAGGGAAACCGCCTTAAAACTACACACCAATTTCCCCAGCATCAGTCTCCTGCAAGGTGTTGGAACACATTATTTTTACCAATAGCATATCTCACGTTGACTCACACAACATTCTCTCTGACTACCAACATTTGGTTTAGAAAAAAGCGCTCATTTGACACCCAACTCTTAATAGCCATCAATGAACTAGCTAAAGGAATCGATGACAATCATCAGATCGACGAAATACTTCTTGATTTTTAAAAAGCATTCGATAAAGTTTCACACTCACTTTCTTACTGTTCTCTTGTAAGATAAGTTGATAATTTCTCTCTTTATCTTTTCAGCGTGTTACAGTTCATCAAAAGAATTTTGTTTTGAGATTAGTTTGTCACATATTTGGCTGTGATGTGCCCTACTAGTTTCTATATCAACGACCTTGCTACTATATTCCATTAGTTTACTTTCCGAAAAAGTGATTCTAGTAACCACAGAGATCATTTTCTGGGCTATTGAAGACCCTAAATGTCGAGCTCTTACAGTCTCTTATCCATCAGTGCCATTTTATTTAGAACAGTGTTTTTAAGACTTGTATTTGAAAACGGATGAATATTATGCATCCTGGGTTGCGCGGGTGTCACATTGATCTGCAACGGGGCGGGGGCGATTGGTAATGACGGGCAATAGCTCTAGGATAAGGGGGGTCTGTTCAAGGTAGGACCACAGTGTCTGCACACCAAACTGAATTTTGCAAAACAAACCTGTCATTTTTTAATTCCATTCTGTTCAGCTTTACAAAATTTAATCTAAAGACACGTACATAATAAAAGACTGAATGACAATGATACAGATCATCTTTCTTCACATATCCGTCTTTTGCTGGCTAGCTACGTCAGCCTCCATGACCTCTGTCGTCTACACAAAAATAACAAGCACATGACGCTCCACCAGATCTTATCGAGTGTAAACAATATTTTTAAAGAATCACTGATATGTAGAGCAAGTGCTTTTAAGAACTCTTCATGTATGACATCTGTTTATTACACATCCCCACAGAATGACCGTTTTTATTCTATACAAATTACAAAATAAATTCCCTTGCTTCAAATTTGCCCAGTTTAACAGTTTTTCAGTATTTCCCACAGGACATAAACATGTTCCAGTTCTCGCAATAGTAATCTATGTTCCACTCATATCTAATATTTCATTAATTCTTTCTATGAAAAATACTCATAAGTTTCACAAAACATCAGACACCTTAATGTTAAGCAATTCAGAACTTCGCTTATATCCAGAAAAAGCTATAATCACGAACAGATAATACGCTGACTTTTCAAATCGAAATCCTCATACATAAATTTGATAATACAAATCAAATAAATGAGCATGCCTTACACAACCTATTGCAAAATTATTGATAGTTTATCTATTGTTTAATTTGATAGTTTAACACTAAGTTTGCATTCTTTTCTCATTTATTTTCATTGCATTCCCGTAAATGTTAACTCCAGATGATCTGGTTCAGAAAGTTCATTAAGTACCTACCTTCTTTGTTTCGCTTGAAATTGCCATGAGTAACTTGTACCGGTATTTTGTTTTAATGTGTGTGTGCTTTTGCTTGCAACACTGTCGAATTAGCGGACGGGCTGGAGTAATTTCACCAAGACAAGATATGCCTGTTTGTTCACAGAGAAACTTGATTCGGCCAGTGCATGGTTTGTGGTTGTGTTACCTGATTTAAAATCCAGTGGCACAATGTTTTTTTCCTGCCGATCCAATGCGTTTTCATTTTCGTTAACTATCATGACGTCTTTATTGAAATTGATCATAAATACCTCTCTATCTTTAACTGTGTGAGGATGCTGTGTTTTCTCGATATGGCTAGTTTGATATGTATAATTTACTATACATATATAGCAATTTTTGTCAGATATATTGTGCTTATAGTATTAAACATGCAATACATATTTGGTTAATAAGTATAATTAAACAAAGTACTATAAAATTATAATAAAACAACATGTCGTCTATTCTCCAATCCGATATAATTATCTATCCATTATATAAAAAGCTTTATAACACTGTTTTGTTTTAAAGACAAGAAAACAAATCAGGATAGAAGATAGAGCAATTTCTCTGTACTATACGTAAATAGCTTTCCACACTTTACAAATTGATTTCAACACGAAGTAAGCAAATTATTTGAACATTATTTACACTGTCACGCTTGTTTTATGTCAAGTGTGCCAATAAAGAATGATTCCGTAAAACGGGACTGACTGGTGGCTAGCAATTCAGTTTTGTAGCAAACGATAGCTAAGAATTTTTAATGTGTTCATTCTCTGGTGATATAAAAAATTAGTTATAAAATACTTATATACGAAAAAAGTAAAGATAAAACACAAGACGGAGTCTAAAGGAAAACTGTACCAGGATTAAATTCAGAATGGTCGAATACATGTTTTCTTAATAGGCCTGTTAATGATATGTGTGTTTCAAATTTTTAGATGTTCCCAATTTCTAAATTAAATACTTTGGTCTGCGACCTTTCCCTTTGGTAAAATGCTTGTTTGTTTATTTATTATTAATTAACTAATTAATTAATTAGTGAATTAATAACAAACAAACAAACAAGCATTTTACCAAAGAGAAAAGGTCGCAAACCTAATTATTTAATTACTAACCTAATTAGTTCATTAATTAAAATTAATTAATTAATTTCTTGTCCTGTACAAACCTTAAACCAGATATGAAACAGTTATAGAGCCACTCTTAAATACAAAAAGGTGAAATATGCATATCAGGGATCGCCACATTCAGAAAAAAAAACAGCCTCTCCACACAGTCAAGAAGAAGAGAGAGGGAAGAGCATGGTTAATAAAATGATCAGTTTTAAAAAAAAGACACCACTAACAATAAACAAACATGAGAACCGCGGGGTTACCGCCTTGGAACGGTCAGTGGCAAATCAGATTGCCACTAGGGGTTTAAACCAGGTTCTAGGGTGCATCAACCTCACACTTGCCCGAACAGGTTCTCATAACACAAAACAAGTACAAGTTGTCTTGGTGAAAAAACTCCAACCCACTTATCGGCTCAACAATGTTGCATGCAAAAGAACACAAACATATAAAACATAAGAAGCTAATAGCATTGCAAAGCCAATAGGCGGGTACTCAATGATCTTACCGAGACCAGAGCTCCTGGAGTAAAATCAGCAAGAACACGATGACAGGGATAAAAGAAACAAATCGAGCTTCTAGGTTCTTTTAAGAAAAGATTTCCCCATAAACCATCATAAACTCTTAAACCCCTGCCACCGTAGTGCAACCAAAGATGTAAGCATAATGATCAACTTTTGAAGGGTTAATCACCAGGCCTGCAGAGCGCTGTAAAATATCGTGTTGGTAACCTTTGTTTTTAAATTTACTGATGGTTTTTACGAATAACCGGGAGAAATTAACATTTCCTTTCATCTTCTTGAGTTTATTAATTAAATCTCTATAAAAAAAACTGGCTGTGAAATACCTTGTTGCAAAAGTGATTTTAAACTGCACCTGTATTTATGAATTAAATCTGGGTATCGGCGATAAAACTTGCAAAAGGTTTTCCTTAATTTGTGATACCGATAACCTTGTTTTAAAAGTTTTTCTGTAATGCAAAGATTACGTTCGTTGAAATCATTAACATCGTTGCAAGTTACAGATAAAGAACAAAAGCATGACCTAAGATAATTATCAAATGAGACTCACTGATTCCATTGAATATTGATATTTATTCGTGGTTACGCCTTTTCAACAATAAGCCTCAGAACATAGTTTTAGCCTTCTATTTACACAGCAAGTACCTACTCTGTAAAGAGGATGAATACTGATTGAAATTGAATGAAAAATACTAAATACATGGCAATTTGGTACAGGGTAGTTCTAAAGAAGTAAGCAAATGTCAATTTTGATGAAAGTGAAATGAAAGATTTTTGAAAATCAGCCTTTGCACGCGACTGATTTTTGCCTCTTTACTGCCGAAATTGTCGTCTACCTGTCAAATTACACGAGATACTTTGAAAATTATTGCGTCGGTCAATGTACCATTTCTTGCGGCTAGAATATCTATAGATAGTATTACAAAGTTCAGGTGAGATTTTTCTATTTGGGACGTTAAAAAAACTGTTCGGTTCACAGATGTTTATATTTAAACATAAAGGGAATAACTGTGTTCTTAGGCCTGGTATAATGTGCCCAAATTCAAACGTTTATCATTTTGGAGATATTTTGATGAAATTGGACAAGTGACAGATATGCCATGAAATAGATAGTGAAACAATTTTGATTTCTGTGTATAATAATAATAATAATAATAATAATAATAATAATAATAATAATAATAATAATAATAATAATACATTTTTGTTGAACTGTATATTATTTTAGTTCCAATTTGGAAAATGACTATTTTTACTTGCATTTTCGGTCCACATATATATAGTCACATGTAAACAATGGGTCAATGTTTTAAGTTTTGAACCTTAATTTGAATTGAATAGTTAAACAGGAGAGATTTAAGAAAGATATGCCAGTAATTTGGATGAAAAATCCACCTCTTTTTGTATAGCTGCCAAAGGAAAGGACCCATAATGTAAATTACGGTAATCAAGGCCAAAGCTCCTGTTGGATGCTACACAATGCTTGCAAATAGACTAGGTTATGTTTTTTTGTATGTTCCCAGTGTTGAACCTTAGACCAAGGTCATCCAATGTTTGTATGAATATCCATAGACCATTTGTGTCTAGAGCCACATTCTGTAAACACAGAAAGAAAATAGTGATTGCCTTGTCTGTATTAATATCATTAAATAGTATTAGTCGTCTGTCGTAAAAACGCGAAAGTCCCATTTAAGTCATCTTGATAGGTTTGCCTCTTTACATTGTTTCTTTCCCTTTAATCTATTTTAATATCACAGAAGCGTTGTTTATGCTGTGTGGCGGCTGTAAGAAGTCTCCCCGTACATTCAATCAGTGCTGTTATCAGTAAGGTCGTTGAGCACGATACTTGTGTAATACATCAATAGTGCTTCTAAAATTTCTTTTGTTTTAATATTTCGCCCAAAACAATTAATGCCAATTACCAGTGTTTTCTTCTTTCGGTGCGAGGTCGGATGCATGAGATGACTTCGGTCGCAGCTCACAAACAGTCCCAGAACTGCCCTCACAGTCTGGAATAGTGAAGCTTCTTCTATCCACAATGGCCTTGGATAGGATACCATTGAGAGCACATCTGCAGTCTTTTCAGTATCAGGAGGTTGTTGCACAGTATCTTCTAAGCTAGAACTGTCTATCTTCACACCTCGAAGCTCGAAGCTCTTTTATCCCTGTCATCGTGTTTTTGCTGATTTGACTCTAGGTACTCTGGTCTCTGTAAGATCATTGAGTACCCTCCCCTTTGGCTTTTCATTGTTATTAGCTTCTTTAAATTTTATTTGTTTGTGTATTTTGTATGCAAAACTGTTGAGCTGATAGGTGGATTGGAGTTCTTTCACCAAGATAATGTGTACTTGTCTTGTGAAATGAGAACCTGTTGGGACAAGTGTGCGGTTGGTGCACCCTAGAACCTGGTTTAAACACTTAGTGGCAAATTGTTTTGCCACTGTCTGTTTCAGGGCGGTCACATCTCAGGTTCTCATTTTTGTTAATTGTTTGTGTTGTCTGTTTTGAAATTGGTCATTTTATAAATATGCTCTCTCTTCCCCTCTTCTTCTTGGCTGTGTGGGGAGGCAGTGTCTTCTAAATGCTGGCAATTCTTGATATGCGTATTTTTCTTTATTCCATGGTGCATGGAACCTGAAAGCTGTTTCGGACTGTCTCTCATTGTGAATAACAAGAAAGTAAGTGTTGATATAAAAATATGCGATGAACTTCACTTTTTGTCTAGATTGGAATGTTAGCTTTCAAGGAATGAATACTTAAATAAAGGAAATTAGAGACGCAACTTCTTTCACGTGAAAATAAATATATTTAGTGTAAAAGTATGCTGCGTTGTTAATTTCTTTAATATATTTGAGTAAGTAATTAGAGAGCATCGCTAATAATGCAGTCACATGGTGTGGTGCTATCGATTGCTAGGTATTTGGACCACATAATCTCTACAGTTACTGTAGCAGATGTTTTCTAAGCCCTATAATTTGATCAGAATAGTGTATACTGTTAACTGAGCCATCATTTTATCTGTTAAAAACATAGTGAACTAATTTTTTTTAAATAAATAATTATTTTCAAAATCAAATTTATATTGCATATGAATTAAATTTTGAAATATATTATTAAATTAAAAAATAAAAATATGAACATGAGTATTTGAGGGGGGGGGGGCAACATTTATTATTGATGTCATTTTTAAATATGTACAATGTCATGAATGAGAATATTTATATGTGGTGAAATAATTCTATTTAATAAGAGAGATCGTAATCAAATTTTAGTTTTGGGATTTTAATACATTTTATGTGCTTGAAGTTATAGCCAATAAATTATTTCCACTACAGAGCAATGGCGTGGCTGACCTATAACTGAAATCTGGAAAAGGCAGAACGAATCCCTTTATTGAATATTTAACATGTTTATTTCCCAATTCCCAAAACAGTTTAAGGGCTTATCACACTCCTCCCCAGCACGTTCATCGATAAAAAGAAAATTATCAAAATCTCAATAACGGCACAATTCCGTTCAATGAAACTTTGCACAAATAAGTGATCATTTTCTTTTTATCGATGAACGTGCTGGGGAGGAGTGTGGTAAGCCCTTAAGATATACAATATTTACAGAAGGAAGTACAATTCCTTAAAATCAAAATGAAATCATACCCTTACTACATATCACATTATATTTAACATGAAATGTAATAACATATGAGCATACAATTTCATTATTAGAATTAAAAACTATTTCAATTAAAAAATCTTAAATGGGTGGGGAAAAAAGCTTGTGGAAATTAGCTAACTAATGAGAGTTACAAAATATTCATCATTTTAACCAGTTATCAATTTCACTATTTAATCATCAAAAGTAATTCTGAAATATAAAAATAAACAAATATTTTATTTCATTTACAAAGTAAATACAATACATATGTTCATACCTGGAAAAGGCAGAACGAATCCCTTAATTAAATATTTACATGTTAATTCTGCTATATCCAAAATAGTATAAGACGCTTAGACATTGGAAAGCCACAAACAAAAGGTGATAAAATCTACTTAACAATGTTCAAGTGTCCACAGTTGTACAAGAAAATTAAGACTTCAATTTCTACAAAAATGTACAAAAAAGTACTTTTTGTTAAAAAACTGATTACAACTTACTTATTTAAAATTGCATTTTTTCATATATATTGTTGTCAAAATTAGAAACCTTTCGATACCAAAATATGATTGAATAATTTAGAAAACTAATATTTCAATATTGAAATATAGGAGGCTGAATTTACTTATAATTATTTACCTTAAAAAATGGGAAAAATATGGATCATAATAAATTTGATCGGTCGGGGAAATACAGTGGCATTCCTTAAGCTATCATATATCTGCATGAAATTATGATAAGCTTTCGAATGACACCTCATCTTAATGGTTGTAAAATATCCTTTAAATATTCAGTTAATTGGACAGGTACAGATTAAAATATTTCTTAAATTATTTTTTTTATTTTTTATATTTATTAAATAAAAAATATGCCCACCTCATAACTCAAATTCATTTTCTGGATTTTTACAAAATGGGTCAGCCTTGTTACTGAAAATATTCTGTACACACATGCTTTGGAAAATGGGCTTTCATTCTTTTGATTTATATGCAGTCAAGCAGTCAAGCTTAAACTTGGCCCCTTAGCTAAGCATACATTGACAATGGTGTTGTTAATGTTTTTGTTGTTTTGAAAACCATTTTTTGCAAATTATGCATCAGAACACAATTTTAGCACTCTGGCTACAATAAGGAAGTACCTACATAGTAAAGAGCTCCTCTTGTTGAGGATGAATACTGATTGAAATTAAATGAAGAATACTGATTTAATGGTCTAAAAGAGTAAGTAAATTTTAATTTTAATGGAATTTTGGTAACAGATTGTCGCAAGTCAGCATTTGAACAGATATAATATTTGCAAGTTTAAACTGCCGAGATTGTCTACCTGTCAAATCACCCGAGGTACTTTGGAAATTATTGCGCCAGGAAGCCGGTCAATGTACCATTTCTTCCGGCTAGAATATGAAAGTCATCGAACACGACAAATATGAAAATATTGCAGGCTCGGTTTGACAAAGCCTGTTTATGGACAGTAATGGACATGCATATTACTGCCCACGCCGCATAGCCCGGATTTAGGGCAACTCAATATTTACACCATAAAACAGTACAATTTTGACCATCCCAAACGATGGTGTGCATATGGCGTTGGACATGGAACCTTCAATGCGGCATTTATCAGATTAATACCATTCCAGGTTCAGCTGCGTATGATCCCCAGATAAAAGAATGGGTTTGTCCTTGTCGAGAAAACAAATGGGCGGAAATAAACAGAATGGAATTTTGACAGGGAATCTGAGAATGTAAATACTGTGCATCTCAAAACTGGTCGAAATATTAAAACAAAGGTAATTTTAGAAGTACTATAAACATAGTATCTAACTATCGTGCTCAACGACCTTCAAAGGACGCAATTGATAACAGCACCGAATAAATATACGTGGAGACTTTTTACAGCCGCCACACGGCACTTACCTTTTGCAAGTTTTATCGCCGATACCCAGATCTAATTGATAAATACAGGTGCAGTTTAAAATCACTATTGCAACAAGGTATTTCACAGCCAGTTTTTTTATGGAGATTTAATTTACAAGATAAAAGGCAATGTGAATTTCTCCCGGTTATTCGTAAAACCATCTTTAAATTTAAACAGAAAGGTTACCAACATGATATTTTACACCAAGACAACTTGTACTTGTTTTGTGATTTGAGAACCTGTTGGGGCAAGTGTGAGGTTGATGCACCCTAGAACCTGGTTTAAACCCCCAGTGGCAATTTGATTTGCCACTGACCGTTCCAAGGCGGTAACCCCTCGGGTTCTCATTTTTGTTTATTGTTAGTGGTGTCTTTTTTGAAACTGATCATTTTATTAACCATGCTCTCTCCCTCTCTCCTCTTCTTGACTGTGTGGGGAGGCTGTTTTTTCTGAATGTGGCGATTCCTGATATGCATATTTCACCTTTTTACAACGCTACTGTGATATTGAAATAGATGAAAACATAACGTTGAAAGTCATCGAACACGACAAATATGAAAATATTGCAAAGAACGTTATTGATAATATCATTGATTGAATGTGACTTTTTACAGCCGCCACACGGCCTAAACAACGAGATTTACGTTAATAACAATGTTCGGTTGATAGATGCTTATACGAAACATATAGGGGGCAATGTGTTCTATGGCCTTTTTAAATACATACCGGTATTTGGTTACCTCCCCTGTCCAGTCACGTGATTCCTGTACTGGAAAACTTGTCGCTCGGTGTATTAACATAATATGAACAAAGACAGCTTTAAAATACATAAGATAAACAAAACATACTACATTGTTAAAAAAGTAACTTTATGATGCAAAATCAAAAGTTATATGTACATTTTTCCGGACCCTGACGGGCGGCCGAATATAATGTAGGAATTACTATGAAAATATATAAATGGTCTGTATTGTTTAACATTCAATCTGTACATTCTACAAAATGTCCATTAAATAGGTCCCGTGGTAACAAAGCTGAAAATAAGAACTAGTCTAAGACATCTGTAATCTGATTGGACAAACTAAGCACTGTCTCAGAACTGACTCATGGGAAGCTTGAAATCATAGACTCGTTTCCAGTACCAGAGACTTTCAGCCAGTTTCAACAGTAGTGTTTGGGCATGTCAGAATCGGTTTGTTCCTCTTTTATTTGAACTTTGTGCTCACCAGAGTTTACTGGTGCATGTTGCTTGTTACCATCAGCTACAGCTTCTTTGTTACTATCAGGTTCCTTGTAACCATTCTGTAAAGTCCAGAAGCCTTTGTGAATAAGACGGATATGCCTGGTTAAATTAGTCTTCGCTGTGAACAGCTTCCTACACAGAATACATTCATGTCTCTTTTCACCAGTGTGTATCAATTTATGGCGTTTCAGGTTTCTTTTATGTGCAAAGTTTTTATCACAAACTGTACAGAATATACGCTGATTCTTGTCTGATTTTGTCCCAGACGATGCAATAGGATTGCTGGCAGATTTCAAGGCTGACTGGTCTGTCTTCCCTAAAAGTAAATAACAACATAGTCGAACAACAATAACTGCGAATATATTTTACGTGATGTTAAAATGTCAATGATTAGTAATAATACAGCGTCACGATAATGTTTAACTTTTATGAATAATTTATAAAACAAAATTAGCTATTTGACTAAAAGTGTCAAGACATCATTTCTCAGTTTGCGTGAACGCTAATTAAAAACTATATTAATTTGTTACCCTCAGCCACAGCCTCTTTGTTACCATCAGGTTCCTTGTCACCATCCAGTTCAGGATAGATGTCTTCGTGCATAAGACGGATATGCCTGCGTAATGTAACCTTCTGTGTGAAGCGCAATCCACACAAAATACATTCATGTCTCTTTTCACCAGTGTGTATCGACCTATGGCGTTTTAGGTTTTTTTTTATTTGCAAAGTTTTTATCACAAACTTCACAGAATATACGCTGGTTCTTGTCTGATTTTTTCCCAGACGATGCAATAGGGTTGCTGTCAGATTTCAAGGCTGACTGGTCTGACTTCCCTAAAAATGAATAACAAAATAGTCATAAAACAGTCACTGCGTTGATATTTTATGTGATGTTTACATTTCCATGCTTAGTAAAAATACAGCGTAACGATAATATTTAAATGTTATGAATAATGTATAAAACAAAATTAGCTATTCGACTAAAAGTGTCAAGACATCATTTCTCAGTTTGCGTGAACGCTAATTAAAAACTACATTAATTTACAGTCAGTGTTCACTCCAGTTCTGAACTGATTGTCGTTCCAGGCTTAGTGGTGTCTTATCAACTACCGACATGTTCTGAATAGGCCCACGGAAATTGATTTTGTTCTCTTTTATTTTAACTTTGTGCTCACCAGAGTTTACTGGAGCAGGTTGCTTGTCTTCGTGCTTGAGACGGATATGCCTGCGTAATGTTATTTTCTGTGTGAAGTGCATCTCACACATAATACATTCATGTCTCTTTTCACCAGTGTGGATCAATCTATGGCGTCTCAGGTTTTGTTTATTTGCAAAGTCTTTATCACACACTTCACAGAATATACGCTGATTCTTGTCCGATTTTTTCCCAGAAGATGCAAAAGCATTGCTGGAAGATTTCAAGGCAGACTGGTCTGACTTCCCTAAAAATAAATAAAACAACATAGTCAAACAACAGTAACTGCGTAGATATTTTATGTGATGTTAACATTTCAATGATTAGTGAAATACAGCGTCATGATAATGTTATACTTTTATGAATAATTTATCAAACAAAATTAGCTATTTGACTAAAAGTGTCAAGTCATCATTCCTTCGTTCGCGTGAACGCTAAACTTCTTTAATTTACAACCAGTGTTCATTCAGTTCAGAACTGATTTTTGTTCACGACTTAACGGTGTCTTATCAACTACCGACAAGTTCCGAATAGGCCCACGGAGATTGATTTGATTGCGGCAAGCCCTAAAATGCCTAGGTCACGTGGCATTTAGTTAAACGGACATATAGCATTAACCAATAGAGATCGGTTAAATTAATACTTGCCGGGTACATCCTTCTCACAATTGTTTTAGTATACCGGGGTCCTTTAATTAATGCAGGTGTCACCAAATGTATTTGATTTACCAGTCATATGAATTCTTTATCAATATTAAGACGAGTAGAAAATAAGATCTCGTTTTTTTTAATCTTGGCAGAACATTTCAAAAATTTCTAAATTCAAGATGAATGTGTATATGTTCATATGGTTCCATCAAGCGATTGAGCCTTTGCAAAAAATACAAAGCTTTAAACGCAAGTAATCTAAATTGGATATACAACAATAGTTTTATATAAATATTTGCATGTTTATTGAAAGCCGGTATCTGATCAATCTATTACGGATATTCATATGTAAACAACAGTCACATTACGTATCATGTTTTCCTTCAACGGAATCAATCGTATTTTTAGTTGTGAAGTGTAATATCTTCAAACATTCAAATCATTGAACCGTTTGACACGACGAATTAATGTCATAGATGAGTTCAATTATAAAAATAGATGAAAATGGGATCTGTGAAAGCCACTACACAAGACATATATGAAAATATTTCAGGTTCAGATTGATTGAGCCTGTTCATTCGTGCGCCGCTAAACGCCTTTCCGCCCTTTTGCTTTTTTGCAATGCTATTAGCTTCTTATGTTTTATATGTTTGTGTGCTTTTGCATGCAACATTGTACAGCTGATGAAATAGACTGGAGTTACTACACCAAGATAACTTGTACTTGTTTGTTCATTTGCGAACCTGTTTGGGCAAGTGTGAGGTGTGAGGTTGGTGCAGGCTAGAACCTGGTTTAAACCCCCAGTGGCAAATTGTTTTGCCATTGACCGTTCCAAGGCTGTAACCCCATCTTTTTTTGTTAATTGTTTGTGGTGTCAGTTTTGAACTTGGTCATTTTATTCTTGAATACTGTCATATTTGATTAACCTTAGTTATAGAATTATGCATGTAATATTTAATGGCGCCTACGGGACCTGCCAGGACCCCCAATACGACAAAATAAAGTTCCACCTTAATACAGTTTTGTTAGAATATATGCAAATTAATGTTATTCATTTGAAACGTCCGCATGATTAGTTTATTTTATCGACATGAATAGATTTTTCCATTGAATATCATTATGTATGTATCACTACATTTATAAATTGTAGCAACAAACTACCAATAATAGCTTGATAGTTTCTCACTGAACAGAAACAAATAACGTGTATGGATGCATAGAAGCGAAGCTTAAGTTTACAATGGAACCTAGCGAAAGAAAATACAAAATTTTCGAAATATCACCAGTCTTTAGATAAAGATCATGGAAAAAGTATATTTATTTCAACATATTGAATAAAAAGTGTCTTAAAATCAGGGTCCGTGCCTATGAATCATACCCGAAAATTATTTGAAACTTCTTTGTAGTACATTAAGTTGAAATGAACGCGAAAAACATCCGTCATCATGAGTAAGCTATGACAACGATAATAACAGGAAAATAAATAACTTTATCTTTTGATCAACAAAAAAATAAAAAACCGACTTCATTTCGGCTAAACCATTTCACTTTTTAGTTTTATCCTTTTCTCCAGTTGTAATACTTGCTAATATTAGGAATATATGAATACGATGATATGATTTCAGGGAAATTCTTATCTGGGTAGAAATGGTGTTTTAACTATTTTGTCAACGTTTGTCTAAACTGAAAACTTCTTGCCAAAACAAAAACTTGTTTCATGTATATGCGCAGCTTATTTAATCGAGCAAATACAGGACGTGCATTGTTTAGTAGCTTTGCAATAGTAATATGGTGTCCTCTTATCTCTTTTATACAAAACTTTATATATTAAACATTCACCGTAAAAATAGACAAGTTGTTTCAAAAGATATTTCCAGTTTATATGTAAGAAAATGGTGAAACAGCCATGTCAGGTACAGGCATATTAGAAAACATTGGTTTCCAACACAGCAAGAATTGAGGAAGGAAACCATTATTGAAGCAATCGTTGTCAGACCACAGACGATAACTAAAACGAAAACACTTTTTTCAACAGCCTTGGAAAGGTCAGTAGTAAAGTATATTGCCACTTTAAATTAGGTTTCAGGGTGTGATATTTCTGTTTTAAATTGCAGAATTTCACGATTTCAACACAAACTTTCATTTTTAGATCGCACTCAAATGCTTTTCCCCCTCTACCGTTCCAAAAAATCAACGGATATGTGCAGTTTTCTTTTGGCTTATAATGTAAGCCATTATTTCTTTCCAAGCGTTGATCAAAATTAGAGAAAATGACAACTACTAGCACCGCTTTCAACTATGTAAAAAAATACAGTTTCTGCTCCTGGTTCTGCCACCCGCTTCTGGATCTGCCTTCCGCTCCTGGATCTCTTGGATTGCGGGTTCAACTAGAGAAAAGAAATACTGGCCGTGATAATGACATACGTAAACGGAAATTATTTGGTAAATATATCTCTTTGGTTAAAACGTATTTAAGTACAGACATTGACAGAAATATTACACTCAGAGTCAAAATGAAAGCTTGTTTATTGTTAAATGCGATTTTCTTAGCTTGTATAGCTGTAAAAGGCACGTTGGGAACAGAATGTGAGCCTCAAGTCTGCAGGGAAAATGACATGCTAGAAAAGCTTATAAGACTTGAACTAAAGGTCGAACAGCTGAATAAAGAACTCCAAACTGCGGAAGACTTGGCAATATCTCTTTCTGAACGTCGTCGCGATGAAATAAATTCTTTGATAAAAAAGAGCGACACTTTAAGTGAAACTGTTGTTGCAAATACGATGAAGATTGAATCGACTATAGCGAAGCGCGGAAGCTAACATAACCCACACAGATAAGAGCGTTTAACATTATTAGATTTAAGTCTCTTACGGTGCGGGTTCGCTCCAAGCTAGAGGTACTATCATTAGGAATTTTATTTATTTGTTACTTAAGTTCAAAGTATGTAAGACAATAAGCTAATTTAAATTAGAAAAGATTAGAACTGTGTCATATTAGCTTTAGACCCAGATGGGAGGAACATTCTTAATGCTCCGTGGTAGCTATTTGATCTAGCCTTATAGATGCCAATATGTTTTTATACATTATTGTGTAAAAATACTACGAATTTAGTTACCTTAACAATATATTGGCGGAAAAATCACTGAGAAAGCAAAAACTTTAAGACTTTTGATACCTTTATCAGTTATTTTTATTGATAAAATAACCTAAAGAATTAGCCTTATTGAAGGGAGAAAGTATTGTAGTGTACTCAATCATAACTTTCACTTAAAAGGCTGAAAGTTCGGGACTGAATTCAGAAATATCAACATTCCAATCTTTATATCATCTCCATTCAAACTCTAAATAATTCATGGAAACATATTGCTCTTGTAAACGTGTTTATATTGGTTAATAAATAACATGTGCATAAAACAATTAAAACTAATAAATGACAAATAGCAAAAGATATGTACAAAATATTCTTGGTGCTTAGCATTCATTGAGTAGTATATTTTAAAATTCTATTGTATTGTAGCACAGAAATCAAAATGACGTTTGTTTTATACTTCCAGTTCCAGCTATAGGCTTTACGGCTTGTTATTCTAAACCAGAAACCACCCGATTCTTTGTGGGAGACGATATCGTGTTTAACCAAGTAATGGCGAATATAGGCGGTGCTTATAGCGCAAATAACGGCAAGTTTATGGCACCATACCGGGGAATGTACGTGTTCCATTTAGCGGCAATGACAAAGCCCGGTGAACATCAGTACGTGCGACTTGTGAAGGATGGAAATATTGTTGATGGTTCTAGTGAATTAGTGGATGCCAGAGGGGGTTCGGCATATGCTACGGCCAGCTTCCAATGGGTCATTGACCTGAATAAAAACTCTAAAGTGTGGATAGAAGCTCACCACGACGGATATCTTCATGGATTTTGTCATTCCAAGTTAACAGGATTTTTAGTCTCCCCGTTGTAATTTTTGGACACCCAACTGGACAATATAATGGCAATAAAGCCCAATTTCAAGTCAGATATTTCGATACAATTCATTAGGTTTTCACAAACAGTAATGTTAGTACATATTTAATTGTAGATTTGTTTGTTTATAACTGCTACATGTATTTGAAATGTAGATGATAACATCTTTAAAGCTTTTAAAATATTTTGTTTCAGACTGGATTCATACCCACATATCATTAAATTACTCGTTTTATACAGTTATATCATAGTTGTCCCCTGTTATTATGTTTCTCTTTAAATTTTACAACAGATGCTTCTTAAAAATGATACCGCAGATTCTTGTTTGGGCGGAGTTTTCTCTAATTCGCATACGGTTTTAAATTTCTAACAAAACAAAGCGGTAAACCTTAACAAGAGGGCCATGATGGCCCTGTATCGCTCACCTGAGTACAAAAGTACTTTCAGCTTTTCCCCAGGGCCAACATTTAAATAATGCTGGTAAAGGGTCTCTTTACAATACTCAACACGAAATATCTAAGGTCTAGTCGCATTAGTTTCAGAGAACAAGGGGTGTAGTTTGACACTAGCAAACATTCTACATGTCTTCAGTTCTTACTATTTAGCTCTATGTAAAAATTGATAAGCTCTTGGGTGGGGCCAATTCGAGCCTGGGGTCATGATATGTATAAACGTGGTAAAGGTCAACAAAGTGATGTTACATGTAAAAATTCTAAGCTCTATGTGTTATGGTTCTAGAGAAGAAGACTTTTACAAGATTTTTCCTATATAATTCTATGTAAAATGGGCGACCCCTGTGGCGGGGCCAATTTTGACCCAAGGGCCATAATTTGAACAACTTTGTTAGAGGTCCATTAGACAATGTTTCATGCCAAATATCTAACCTCTAGCCATTGCGGTTTTGGAGAAGAAGATTTTTTAAGTTTTTGCTTTATATTGATATAAGGAAAACCCATGGCCTCTGGGGCGGGGCAAATTTTGACCCCAGGGCCATAATTTGAACAACTTTGTTAGAGGTCTATTAGACAATGTTTCCTGCCAAATATCTAACCTCTGGCCATTGCGGTTTCGGAGAAGAAGATTTTTTTTAGTTTTTGCTATATATTGATATAAGGAAAACCCATGACCTCTGGGGCGGGGTAAATTTTGACCCCAGGGCCATAATTTGAACAACTTTGTTAGAGGTCCATTAGACAATTTTTCATGCCAAATATCTAACCTCTGGCCATTGCGGTTTCGGATAAGAAGATTTTTTAAGTTTTTGCAATATATTGATATAAGGAAAACCCATGACCTCTGGGGCGGGGCAAATTTTGACCCCAGGGCCATAAATTGAACAACTTTGTTAGAGGTCTATTAGACAATGTTTCATGCCAAATATCTAACCTCTGGCCATTGCGGTTTCGGAAAAGAAGATGTTTTAAGTTTTTGCTATATACTGATATAAGGAAAACCCATGACCTCTGGGGCGGGGCAAATTTTGACCCCAGGGCCATAATTTGAACAACTTTGTTAGAGGTCCATTAGGCAAAGTTTCATGCCAAATATCTAACCTCTGGCCATTGCGGGTTCGGAGAAGAAGATTTTTTAAGTTTTTGCTATATATTGATATAAGGAAAACCCATGACCTCTGGGGCGGGGCAAATTTTGAACCCAGGGCTATAATTTTAACAATCTTAGTAGAGGACCACTAGGTGATGCTACACACCAAATATCAAAGTTCTAGGCCTTACAGTTTCAGAGAAGAAGATTTTTTAAGTTTTTGCTATATATTGATATAAGGAAAACCCATGACCTCTGGGGCGGGGCAAATTTTGACCCCAGGGCCATAATTTGAACAACTTTGTTAGAGATCCATTAGACAATGTTTCATGCCAAATATCTAACTTCTAGCCATTGCGGTTTTGGAGAAGAAGATTTTTTAAGTTTTTGCTATATATTTATAAGGAAAACACATGACCCTACCCGGGCGGGGCCAATTTTGACCCCAGGGCTATAATTTGAACAATCTTGGTAGAGGACCACTAGGTGATGCTACACACCAAATATCAAAGTTCTAGGCCTTACGGTTTCAGAGAAGAAGATTTTTAAAATTTTCATGTTCAAAATCTATTTTTATCCTCTGTGACCTAGATAGGCAATGGACTGGACTGGAACCATTTGAACAATTTTGGTAAAGCTTCATGCAAGTAACATTCCTGCCAAGTTTCAGCAAGATTGGCCCAGGAGTTCAGGAGAAGAAGTCGTTTGAAGAAAAAGTTGACGACGCACGGACGGACGACGGACGACGGACATCAGGCGATCACAAAAGCTCGCCATGAGCACTTCGTGCTCAGGTGAGCTAAAAACATTATCAGTATATGTGCCCAAGGATATAAAACTGAGCATGGAAACCAGTTTCAAAACTCAAGTATCTGATTGGCTGAAATGGCGACTTGAGATTTGAGACTGGTTTCCAATCCAGCCCTGGTGTCTGAACAGCTTTCACGGCAACATCTAACTCAAGCGAGACTATAAAAATAATCATGGATCACCTAAATTGTCATTCTACCATTTGAAAGTATGCCAAGGTCAAACTCAAAGTTCTTAAATTCTCATAAAATATCTCTTAAATGTCGATCAGCTAAGAATCATGCATGTGTGTTATATGTAAATAAAATATAATATTGTCGGAATACGGACTTGTTTTGTGATAAAACATTTAAAAAGTATCTTTAAAAAAGTAAAATGACGTTGAGAAAGATTTCAGTCCCAGAGGACATACAACTTGAGTTTTAACTCCGTGCTCAAACCCCATTTTTTGGTTCTTTCTTAACAAAAAACGAAACTGGCTGATTAATAAGCTTATTTAATGCAACATCGTTAAGCATTAAAGAATAATAAATTAAAGCAGTGTTAATATGTAATTTCAGGCTTTCATAATGAAAATGAGTTTTGAGCATTGAGTTCAATCTCAAGTTTTATAACCATGGACACAGGTCACTTTAAAGTTTAAAAATAGTACTAAATATTATGAATCAGATGCAGTTACGGGGGTTGTTCGATACCACAGCGTGATAACGCTTTGCGAGATTTTGTGAATGTAATAATATACATGAATAGGTCTATTCAATGTTATCTTGTCCCAACAGACCCTTGGCTTAGCCATAAGTCAGTGCCTCAGAGGTCTACCGAAACCAGCATTTCAGAGTTTGAAATGCATGTATTTATGTATCACGCAATGCAAACTATTAATAGTCTGCTGAATCCTCGTAAAGATCCAAAATTGACGTGTTGACGTATCTGTCGACATCGATCCAAATGTATTTTGACCGAGTCATATGTAATTCTCTAGTTAAATTCAAAGTACAATCCCTGAAATACCACAAAAGCTCGTGAATTGTAAAGATCTATTCACAAAGAAAAAAACTATCGTTTATTGCTATTCAGAAAAATACAAGATAAGACGTGCGCATTATCTCATCCCTCTCAAGGAAAGGGGGGAAGAGGTGTTTGTAAAGGACAAGGGAATTGATTATAGATAGTAATAAAATAAGAGAACATTCACGACCGAAAACGTTTATTGTAGAAACACATACTAGACTAGACTGTGTCCTCAAAACACTGAAGTACCCACAGCTGCAACAACAGTTATTACAAAATTGTGTATCAGGTATTAACAACATGTACGTGATGATTATGACTAGTAAATGCGGAGTAAGTGCCACAAAAATTTACGACTTAAAATAAACAAAGGGCCATAACCCGGTGAAAGTGGTTGCAAGACAATGTCCTTTAAACAATCAACACATCATGTCTAATCATCTGTGCAAGTTTAAAAGAAATCAGCCAAATAGAAAATGTGGATATGATGCCACAAAATTTTATAAGTTAAATTACCAAATGGCCATAACTCTGGTAAAATGGTAGTAGGAAAAAATCTTTGCAATCATCTACACACCTTGCCTTATAATCTGTGCAAGTTTGAAAGAAATCCGCCTGATAGTTTATGAGATGGGTGATGCCACAAGATTTGGGAACGTACGGACGAGTGCAACTCTATGTGCCTCCCACTTTGACGGGGCACGAAAACACAACTGCAGGGAACTGTAGGCTATTAGGGAAATAGAATAATAAGGCTCATTTTAACAAGTAAATTAATATTCCTGTTACATCAGTGTCTCACGAAAAATCAGACTCTCAGTTGTATCAAGGTCAAAATCATCCCAATACTGACAGAGATAGGGAAAAACTATTAAAATGCAGAAACATTAATTATATGACAGGGTTTTATAGAATTTCTCAGCGGCCAGATCGTTTAAACGCGTAATTGTTTTAGAAAGTGATTACAGTTATATTAGTTTAGATGATAATTATACAGTTGACATTTTAATTATAAATATGTTGAAATTAATAACAGACTTTGAAGGTAAGCAGTGGCGTTCAGAGGTACCCAACACTGTATATCTTAAACAGTATATGATCTAAGAGTTATTGTTCCAGGAACACTCAGTTTTGTAAAGGCCACTGTATACAACTCTGATAAACGTTTACACACCTAGTCCGTGTACTTTATTCAATTTGTGCATTACTCAGCAGATAAAGCATGCGTTATCTACTGAAAATTTCCATCCTTTATTGAAAAGCTGTCTTTGATGAATGCTATTCACTTAATTATCATGATAAGAACAAATTAAATATCATAATTTTGAAAGACACCACCCGTTCCATAAATGACCTCAAAATAATGGAAACAACGCAATTTTTCTTTAGAATCTGAAATTTATAGTAGTCATTCTAAACACAAACTAAAACTGGTACAAGTAACACAAAATAACAAAATACGATCGAAATCGGATCTTACAGATACTGGCATCTATTGTCATGGTATCACTACATCATTATACATGTATACTAGTGTCCAAGAGAAACGATAAGGACATACAATAAAACCAAACGACTTTAGAACATTTTGGTTGGTCTAATTCATTCGGGAGACCTTTTAACAGCATCATGTATGGCATTGCGTACACAAAATCAATTTCATCATCTTGTACATGTACAAGCATAAACAGAATTTAAAGATACGCCAGGTCTAAAACGAACAATTCATTGAAAGTTTGGTATCGTTTCTTTTGGACACTAGTGTACATTGGTTATGTATCATGTGACGGCACTTTAAAGAGTCTTTTTAACAATCCGACAACAACTATGTGTTTAAATTCATATGTGTGATCATGTGAGCCCTTAAATAGCTTTGATACGTGAATGTTTTACCGCAAACAGAACACCCATGTGGTCTATGACCACGGTGAACGTTCATATGTTTCCGATAGTTGCCCTTGGTGGTCAAAACTTTTCCACAAATATCACATGGGAATCCCGCTTTTCCGTCCGCTTTCTGGAGGCCTGAAATTATACAACAACACGTACAGTTAGATGTTACCTATTAATAAAACAACATCCCTAAAAGAAACGAGGAATGATTAGAACACAGTCTTCAAATATGTGGATTGGTATCTGATCTTGATTTATGGATTGATATTAACGCATGTTGTACATGTAATATAAAGAAATCAAATGAAACCAATGACATCCAATGCCAGATTTGCTGTGCTGGTCTGGAATATCAACAAGTCAATTGATCATACATGAACAATACCGGTACATAATAAAGTGGAACCTCGCATGATGGTAAGTAAGGAATATAATTATGAAATACAGACATCTGATTCTATTTTACTCAGCAACATGGTGTGTGAAAGTTAGAGCTCCATAATATTTGTTTTATAAAAAAAGTCAAAACTTCCGATTTATATATTTTTCTGGTTAATGTGATACGAATATTAGTCTGGATTACCTGCCCCTTGATTGCTATATTAAAGAAGTCTGGATCCAGACTATAGGAATATCATCATATAGCCTTATACACAAGGCGTTCCATTTTTATCTAACAGGAAAAGTGCAGTAGAGGAAAAAAGATGAACCACGAAGTGGATAAGGCGTGTGCTGTTTTGTCTACAATATTAGGAGCACTTCATCAACATCTGAGACAGTTCTGATTTATTGCTTATACCCTAGAATCAGTCGTTCAGCATTTAACACTGGGGAAAGGGTGCTCGAAAATAACAGTTTGTCAAAACTAAATTTAAACATAACGTAAAATGTTCAGTTTCAGAATTTTAATTTGCGAAGCATAAAAGGAAGTTAGCATCACTTGTTTCTTTATTATTCTTTTGTTATAATTGTGTCCTTTTTTAACTTAAACTGTTGAATTGTGGAAAAAAACTCGAGTGATACGCTAGCCTTTTTTCAAATCATTTTGTGGTATTTCAGGGATCATGCATTAAAGTACCTTTTCTTTCTGTTTTCACATGCACCTTGCAGGCAAGGCCTTCGTATTACTTGTAATTTTATGATTATTTCAAAATTCTCATCGTTCACCCAATTGGGTAGAAATTGATCACGTGAACATGTGTCAGTCAATGACTGTTGGCCAAAACTACTTATAGTCCGGGTGAGGGACTTTATGTGATGATGGTTTAGTGAAATATTTGACCATTGAGAAACGAGTAGTGTGACTGGGCAATAGAAGCAGAGGTCACAAAGAAAGAAACTTAATAATTAATATAAAAAGCGTGCTATTAGACACGCGCGCGCGAGAGAGGTAACCAGTTTAAAAGGTGCTCCATAACTATCCTTTTAAGTTCTCATGGTAATTAATTAAGCTTCAACCAGCTCAACCGACAATGCAGTGTCCAATTACATGCAAACGCTTAAAAAGCTAATGACAGTGTTTAATAAAATGAGTTGGTACCCGATAACATGTCCTGGACCAAAGTAGCTGGAGTCAAATCAGCAAAACCAACATAAACATGTCCACCTCCTACAACAACTTCTTGTTTTATAACATGACTTTATATGATAGTTTAAATAACACTCCGACTGCTGGGTTAGGAACTGAAATACCAAGAACTTTACAGTGGATCAATCAGATATATACTACTCAAAATTTGATAGGGATCGCTTTCCGTGTTGTCCCGCATTATTGCCCCTACCAAGTTTCAACCACTGTTCCGATTCAACAGTTTGTCATTTCATTTCTGTTTTGGCACCAAGCTGATTTCAAATGAACGAATGATCAGAATCACAGCAAATTTTTAATGTTTCAACCTTATGTAAGGAATAAACACAATCTGATGAGTGATCGCTGAAGATTTGTTTCTGTTTATTTTTGGTCGCACAAAGGTGGCAGAAGTGGAAGAGTCTATGAAAATTTCTATAAGGCCTTGAAATATAACGTAGAAGCTCGACCAGTTTCTATTATTCCTGTTATCGTGTTGTTGTTTTTTATTTAAATCCAGGTACTCTGGTCTCAGTTAGTTTATTTACTGTTTTCTACAATGCGATATTGCAAAATTGCGATAAGCATGAAGTTAAAAAGCTGCGTTGTCCTTATTTTAAAAGGAATCAGATAAAACCAATGTTGTTATATATTTTTATTGGTAGCAAACTTTGACACGAGTCCGCCATTAAATTGACTTCAGACGTAGACTGATGACGGGTTGTGGTCGATGATGTTTAAACTCGTTTCTAGTTATATATTGGCCGTCTGTGGAACATCAAGTGTTTCTGCTAAGATAAGTGCTTATGGAATCTAATTTCCATGTTAGATTTTCATTAAAAAACCATTTAGAAATGTGCATTCCTTCTCATGCAGCAATGCAATAACACATTTAAGTTTGCAAATATTTGAATTACCGATAGAACCATAATTGTGTAATGAATGACGCCATGCGAAAAAAACGTTAGTGTTAAATGCTTCTTTAAATTGAGTATTTCATGAATATAGTTCAATAACTTTCATAGTAGCTTTACAGACATGGATAGCTCCAAAATTCAATCAAAGAAATATATGCTTGGACAATGAAAGCCACAATAGTTTTCATTTTTGTTTGAAAAATATTCTGACAGGGAAATTTAACTAAAAAAAAATTTAGTCGGTATTTTTCATGTTGTTAGCATTTTTGTAGTCAGATACCACTTTCTTTATGCCGATATAGGGGAGACCGGGGCTAGTTCGGCATCATTTTTAAAAACATGCATTTTTTTTAATGAATTCAAAATGTAATTCTCTACAAATTTTCATAAATAGTAAAGAAATTATATGGGCTTGATTACCCCTGAACTTTAAATGAAGTTTCTCTTTGAAAGAAATGGTAATTGGTTTTCGAAGTAATAAGGTCAAAGTGGCCAAACTTGCCCCGACATTGGGGCAAGTTTGGCCACCCCCTGGGGCATGTTCGGCCTTCGGGCAGATTTTTTAAAATTATTTTCTTTTAGACTTAAAAACTATAAAAAGCATAATGTACAAAAATGTAGGCTCAGAAATCAACTTTTATTAACAATAATTTTAAACATGTTTTATATAACTTGTTGTGTTATATACGTATATAAATGCGCGTGGGTGCATGTGCATTTAGTGTGTACGAGCACAGAAACCTGAATTTCCATCAGAAAACATTCAGACACTACATAAGCGACATTTCACCCAATATGCCTATATTTTGTAAGTAGGCATACAGTGTAAAATGTCATATATGTGATGTCTGGATGTTTTCTGTTGGAAGGTTTCTGAGGTATGAGAACGTATATGTGTGCTGGTTGTTGTTGTAATGTTCTAACTCCTTTCTATAGACGTCTGGTGTCTTGGAATAACTAATATGTTTTCCTTTGTAACTTTCACACTATGGTTAGGTATGTTCCAAAATATACAAAACCAATCGTAATAATTCATAAAAAATACATTGAATATGTCAGTGTAGATCTCAGAATGAGAATCCTACCTCTCATAATATACCGATCAGCTAAAACATGTAATTTGCTGCATATAATGGTATACCTAAAATAAGAAAGGACGTTTTTTCAAACCAAAACATGTTTTATCTAAGCTGTGATAGTAAATACACTTCATTTTATAAAAAACACGAAGTTTTCATCAAGAAAATAAAACTATGCTGGAGCGAGGGGGTTATTCGGCTACTAGCCGAACATGCCCTTGCCTCGATGGCCGAACTAGCCCCTTGCTAACTGTTTATAAACATCACGTGATACCTGCGTGTATATTTTTGAAGGTGAAAAGAACAAGCTGTGACTTAACTGAGGGATGTTTTAACATGTTGCATATGTAAAATTAATGTTATTATTATGAAGCAGCTCATGGCAAATAAAAACTCAAATATTTGTGAAAAATTTACTTAACAATGAAGCAACTCATGGCAAATAAAAACTCAAATATTTGTGAAAAATTTACTTAACAGTCAAAAAAGCCAATTTTCCTTCACAAAATCGAAAATTTTGTTAATATAGTCGCCATAATATACATACAACATTAATTTTGTTATAAGAGACATTACATTATCGACACGCGCTCTGAATCTTAATTTTTGTACTTATGATGATAATGTGCCGAACATACCACGGGGCCGGACTAGCCCCGGTCTCTCCTATACGAACGTTGATTGTTACAGTACTGAAAATTATGAAATTGACAATTTTTCCGATTCCGATCCGGTCCGCTTCCGATCCTAATGCCATCTATAACCGATCCGATTCCATTCCCATTGCGGTCCAATTCCAATTCGATTGCACTCCAATTTTTTCACTCCGGACCATGCGCTCCAAACGATCTTTACGCTCAAACCGATTCTTCCGATTCCGATCTTTTCGCTCCCGATTTTCATTGGTCATTAACTATAACGCAAGACATTGCGCTCCAAACGATCTTTACGCTCAAGCCGATTCTTCCGATTCCGATTCCTATACATAACTGAAAAACTGTAAATAGAAGCGATCCGATCCGATCCGGTCAAAACGCTCCGGTCTTTTCACTCCAAGCGATCCAAACGCTCAAAGCGATTCCGATCCAGTCAAAACGCTCCGGTCTTTTCACTCCAAGCGATCCAAACGTTCAAAGCGATTCCGATCCGGTCAAAATGCTCCGGTCTTTTCACTCCAAGCGATCCAAACGCTCAAAGCGATTCGCTTCGATTCCATTCCGTTTCCAATTCGATTGCGCTTCCATTGCGCTCCTAACGGGATCGGTTTGCGGTCCGCTTCCGATCCGCTTCCGATCCGATTGTCAATTTCATGATTTTCAGTACTGTATTGTTTACATCCGAATATTTACGCGCATGCGCAGTACCTGGTTCGCAAAATATCGTTTCCGGAACCGTTACAGCTACGGAAACCATATATCCCATGTAACAATTTCGGCGGATAATAGTGCAAAAAAAATTTAATATGGCATGCAATAAAATGTACTCGTAGATGTACGATCAAATTATATTTCACTTACAGTTTCATTTAGCGTTTATGCATGCTGATCATGCGAAAATTAACTAAAACCGTTCCGTCGATATATCCTTGCGGGGATGGTTCTTAGTTAATGTGTTCGCAAAAACGGTTGTTTTAGGGTTGAGTAATAAAAATAATATACTATTTTCATTTTGTTAAGTAAATACATCATCTTCATCTTGGCTTATTATACAGCGAACTGCATAGAATATTTTGAATACATTTAAAAAATTGAAGATATGCCTTTTAAATATAGGGTAACCCTTTTGTATCCGCCTATGGCTATATGGACTAGAATATTAATAATTCTGCGCTTAGCAAATAGGCGATTAATATACAACTATCAAAATGTGTTGATATCCTAAATCTGGTTTTAAATGACAACGATACAGATCTCGAACAGTCTCTTTATTGTTTTAGTAAAAAGGCGTATTAATTAAAAATATGCATTTCAGAAATACTCGTAAATTCATCGCGCACAGCCACAAGGTAGAGATGTAAAGAATGCATAATGTTTAAATTTGCACTAATCAAGACAAATAACGTTAATTGATTATCCATAAAAGCGCAAGGTACTTTTCCCTGTTCTGTTTTACTGGTTCGGTGACACGCGTGTGATCTATGCCGCTAATAGACACTTTCTCCGCCGTTATCAGAAAATAAACGACTGTTGTAAACCAAAAACTAGAGGCCTCTGATTGGCTACTGGATGACGTCACACTTGCTTTCTGCATCTATTTAAAAAATTCTCTCTCTAACTGCTTATCAACTAGGCCTATTCCTCATCACAATAATTCATAATAAACCTTGACATGGATATAGCATGATCGAGTAAATATGCACCATTTGTGATAAAAATTAGAAGAGTTACAGATAATATTTTATTTAACCAGCAACTAGAAGGTGTAAACGGCTTACTGAACGACATGATATGGCAAACATTGTGCAGCATTTGTGCAACTCGAAGGTTTAACATATTTCAGAAACGTAGGCATTCCAAACATATGTATTAAAATAAATCAGTGGCATCAAATTGCTATCAGCAACCTAGACTCTTTCTCCGTCGTTATCAGAAAATAAACGACTGTTGTAAACCAAAACCTAGAGGCCTCTGATTGGCTGCTGGATGACGTCACACTTGCTTTCTGTATCTATTTTAAAAATTCTCTCTCTAACTGCTTATCAACTAGGCCTATTTCTCATAAGGGGCGTCCGTGGCCGAGTGGTTAAGGTTTCCGACTGACAATCACTTGCCCTTCACCGCTGTGAGTTCGAGACCTACCAGGGTCAAGATCTTTCATGTGAGGAAGCTAACCAGCTAGCTTGCGGAACGTCGGTGGTTCTACCCAGGTGCCCGATCGAGCCTGAAAATTGCCCGGAGGGGCACCTGGGGTCTTCCTCCACCATGGGAAGCTGGTATGTCCACACCATAATGTCCTCGTTCAGAGGCGGGAGGGACATAAAACTGGGAAGTAACAACAACAACAACCTATTCCTCATCACAATAATTCATGATAAACCTTGGCATGGATATAGCATGATCGAGTTAATATGCACCATTTGTGATAAAGATTAGAAGAGGTACAGCTAATATTTTATTAAACCAGCATCTAGAAGGTGTAAACAGAGCACTGAACAACATGATATGGCAAATATTGTGCAGCATTTGTGCAACTCGAAGGTTTAACATATCTTAGGCATTCCACATTTGTATGGCAATAAATCAGTAACAGGGTTAAGTGGCATCAAATTGCTATCAGCAACCCAGTTGAGATAATGGTAAACATGCATCTGTAATATGACTCCGAGTTCGTTGTATTTTTAAATCTAACACTAACTGGTGTTGTTAATCTCCAGCAGCACGTACTTTACTTGAATACCTGGGAAATATCGCCTATAATTAAACCTCAAGGAAAGATAACTAAAGCTCGATAAGGATTCTCTGGCGGCTATAGCAGCCTGACAAAATTGGTTTACTACTGTCGCTGTCTGCTGAAAGTACAGACATGCGCAGTGAAACAGTCAATGTCGCTAACTATCTGGGACCTCTGCCGGCCACGCTCTAGTATTACATGATATAATGGCCTCGGTTCCCAAATCACTGATCAGTGCATCCGGTGATCAAACGACTTGTGATATATGCCACGCACTCTACAGCCGCGGGAAGCAGGAAGTATTCAGACACGTGTCATGTATATCACGTATGTCCGATAATCCCCCGATATCGGGCCAATTAATTTTATGAAAGTATGTGAAGTTTTGTATTCCAATATTATCGCAAGACTTTATTTATAATTATATTAAATTTAGCGACATGAATTACATATCCGTTTTCCGGCGAATCATTTAAATGATTGGTACTGATGTTGTCTTATATTTATTCTTGATCACACTGCAGAAAATAAGAAGAGTAACTCAATGGTAAATACTGCAATGCCAGTCTGTTTTTTTTTTTGATGGGCAGGTACTACGAAAAGATTTGCGAACATTCAGATATTTTACGATTATTGACGGAAGATTGTTTAATTCGGCAGTCCAGTGCAGAAAACAATATACAGCCTTTACTTGTTTTATTTGTAGAAGTTGGAGTATTGTTTTGAAATTTTGTGATATTTCTTTGAATTAAGTAGAACCACTAAATATTGACGAATCCGTCTATATCTAAAAAAATCATAGGCGGAAACAAATACTTACTAAATTATTCATGACATTTAGAATAAAGTCTGCGTTCCCTATTTGTCTTTTCGATATAGTTGTAAATTAAAATCCGATTAATTTAATAAATCCAGACGAAAGTCTAAAAAGGTGATAATTGTAACATATTACAATGAACCCCAGGTAAATCAACAGGTAAGAAATATGAGTCACAAAAAATTGTCAATCATAAGAAAATGCATAAAGAAATTAAAATCGTCATTATATAGTCTCATAATATATAAGCCGATCTAAGACAAAAACCACATGTATATTAAGGTAAAACACGCCCCCAATTTTTTAGAGTTTCCTCAGGAAAGTTCGCATACATATATTAATTGAGCATATGCCTGATTTGGATGTGTGCTTACTTTTTTGGTATTCTTAGCCGTTTCGAAACTACAAGCCTTCAAAGTATGCCACTAACGTCACTCAAGTTTGAGACGTCTGTCAAATTACAAGTATTCAAATACGAACAAATCAATCAATCAATCAATCAATCAGCCAGTCATTCAGACAGTCAGGGAATGAAGGAATGAACCAATAAAGGAAGGAATTAATTAGTGAATGATTTTGGGTTCTGATCTATAACAACATGAATAATTATTCCGCTGTTTTTATTTTATTGTTTTCTGCTTGTGTCCTTAAAATTACAATAAATGTTAATTGTAATTTGAAATTGAACAAGAGCTGTCACTTGAAATTGACATATGCCCCCGAAATGCAGCTTTGAAATCGAATTGGTATACATATGTAGTAAAAATATGCCTGTGGAAGTAGAAAATAAGGGCCTATAACCCTTGCAACAAGAGGGTAAATAGGGTGGCTCACCTGTCAACAACTGCTCAATGGTTGTAAGAGTTGTGTGCAAGTTTGGTAAAATCAAGGGAAACAAGAGGGCCATGATGGCCCTTTATCGCTCACCTGAATACAACAAAGTTGTGTTGTATGTGACCCATCGTCTTGATATGGTGAACATTTACACCAAGTTCTTTTAAAATCCAATAAGAAACAACAAATTTACAGCTTGGAAAAGAAAATGCTATTTTAAGTAACAGTTACCTTGACCTTGGACCTACCGGCATGGGTATTGTACGCAACACAACCCCTTGTCATGGTAAACATTTATGTAAAGTTATTTTGAAATCAACTTAACAGCCCAGACAAGAAAATTTTATTTTTAGTAACAGTGACCCTGACCTTGGACAAACAGCCATGGGTATTGTACGTGAAACAACATCTTGTCATGGTAAACATTTGAGCCAAGTTATTTTAAAATCCAATGAGAAATAACAAATTTACAGCCTGGACAAGATTTTTCTATTTTTAGTAATAGTGACCTAGTTTTTGACCCCAGATGACCCATATTCAAACTCGTCCAATTAATAACTGGGCCTAATGTCCTGACCATGTTTCTTTGCAATCGGACAATCTGAGCAAAAATGTGACCACTAAAGTGTTAACAAGAAAATTCCATTTTTAGGAACAGTGACCTTGACCTTGGACCAACCAACATGGTTTTGTACTCAACACACTGCCTTGTCATGGTGAACATTTGTGCCAAGTTATTTTGAAATCCAATGAGAAATAACAAATTTACAGCCAAGACAAGATAATTCAATTTTTAGTAACAGTGACCTAGTTTTTGATTCCAGATGACCCATATTCGAACTGTTCCAAGTAATTACTGGGACTAATGTCCTGACCATGTTTCGTGACAATCGGAGCAAAAATGTGACCGCTAGAGTGTTAACAAGAAAATTCTATTTTTAGTAACAGTGACCTAGTTTTTGGACCCAGATGACCCATATTAGAACTTGTCCAAGAAATCATTGGGACAAACATCCTGACCAAGTTCCATGACAATCGGAGCAAAAATGTGATCGCTAGAGTGTTAACAAGAAAATTCTATTTTTAGTAACAGTGACCTAATTTTTGGACCCAGATGATCCATATTTTAACTCATCTGAGAAACATCCTGACCAAGTTTCAAAACAATCGAGGCAAAAATGTGACCGCTAGAGTGTTAAAGAATGCAGGACATACTGTCGGACTGACCGACAACTTGGCGACTATATTCTCCCCTGAATTTCTTCGGGGAGCATAAAAAAGTGTGACCTTAACTTGCCAGTTTGTGTACATACACTGTATACATCTAAGACTTTCTTAAATTTAGTCTTAACATTTTGAGAATGTGCTTCAAATTTGTTGCTGTTGTTCTTTTTGTTGTTTTACTTACAAACAGTGAATAACATATTCAGAAAAGCCTGATTTTCAAAGTGCTATAAAGTAAGAAATTTTATTTGGTCACTATCCATAGAAAATGACAAAATTTACCCTATAAAATCTTCCAGAGCAAAGTTCTTAATATTGCATAACACAGATCTAAGCAGCAAAGTTCATCAAGTCATTGTCATGCAACTTGAACAACATTAATGAATAAACTGGTAAACATCATATGTAGCTGAAGACAGGTAGAAATATTGGATTTTGACACTTGTAATTTTAACTCTGCTACTAAAATTTTTGTTTCAAAATTTATCACTGAACAACCAGTGAATGAATTGTTCAGGAAAGATTGAATTTTAAAATGGTATAAAGCTTGTCTCAAAATCTGGTTGATAACTGTAGAAAATCAAAGGTTAAAAACAGATTTTGAAAGAAAAAAAAATAAAATCCCCAGGGCGGGGCCCCTGGTCAATTTAACAACATGATTTTTATCATTTGTGTAGAAATCATCAATATCAATATTCATACCAAATTTCATGGCAATCGGACAAAAAATGTAACCTCTATTGCTTTAACAAAATTTACATTAGGGTTAGGGTTAGGGAAAAAGGCCCATAACTCCGCCAAAAATAATCCGATCAGAAATTCCTTAGGAAATGCAAAACTAGGCTTAGTGAAAAACACTCCTGTGAAGTTTCAATGAAATCCCTCAAGCGGTTTCAAAAAGCTTAGGGTTAGGGTGAGGGTTAGGTAAAAAGGCCCATAACTCCGCCAAAAATAATCCGATCAGAAATTCCTTAGGATATGCACAACTAGGCTTGGTGACAAACACTCCTGTGAATGTTTCAATGAAATCCCTCACGCGGTTACGGAGAAGAAGCGAGGACAAGATTTTGCTAAAAAGGGCCATAACTCAGCCAAAAATAATCCGATCAGAAATTCCTGATGATATGCACAACTAGGCTTGGTGACAAACACTCCTGTGAAGTTTCAAAGAAATCCCTCAAGCGGTTTTGGAGAAGAAGCGAGGACAAGATTATTTCGGACGGACGGACGGAAAGACGGACGGACGGACGGAAAGACGGACGGTCCGATTATTATATGCCTCCCTTCGGGGGCATAAAAAAACGAATGTTTACTGAACTGTTGATAAACTTATTTTATTACTAAATGTTTTTGTTTGTTCGCTACAGTACATAATACGCTATTTTTGCCAACCAGCCGGTGCGCATGTAACTTTAGCAAGTGCGTGTGACGTCACTCGTCAACATTCGTATTCAAGATTTTGTCAAAAATACAATTCTTTTTATAGTTATAAAACAGTGAAATGAGAATAACAGGAATGGCAACATCCAGCAGACTCAGTTTGAAACTTTAGATAAAACGTTGTCATTTCCTAATAGTTCTTCGTCAAACTTGCAAATGATATTGCTTTAAGCAACATTAGCTTAAGACCAAAATCATTTAAAGGGGCGCTAATTTAAGACTTTCTCATTCATCATTCTCTAATCAATAGCTTTGTTCATGAAGAGATTTTCCTTAAAGGTAATAAACGACATAAAATGGGAGGTTTAAGCAAATAAGGAGATATCATTCATGTATTAATATATATATTTGTTTATGTTAATTAATTTGTATTCCAAGTATTTAGTCAACAGAATGAGAACTTTCAACGATATAAGCAAGATTAAGTTCAACGCTAAAATAGGTGACTACCGGACGACGCCTTTCCTGACGACGCCACCAGACAATAGGATCCCTATATCACTATAAAACATCAAGTGTTACTGTTAGAATGATACTCTATGACGCAATATATATTAACTTCATTAGACTTCATTATTGATGTTTTAAAGTTAACAACTTCGTTACGAGCCACAACAATGTTTGCGACCTTACAATATCAGTAATTTAAAAAATTGTTTGTAAATCTCCTATAATACTCAAAGAAGTAGGTCATCAAAGGCTTAGAACATACAGAGCTGAACAAAGTATACATATTTAGATGATTTTTATATAAAGTAACCTTCTTATCCTTGGTCTACAGTTAACTACGCGATTTTGTTCTAGTGTTAAGCATAACATTATCTTTTTGAACCTATTCAAGAACAATGTATACAAGATCTTGTAGTTTTGCCACTGACCCTCCCATGGGTTATCTTTTTGTTAATCGTTTGAAGTGTCTTATGTGAAAAAAGTGAAATATGCATTATCAGGAATGGCCACACTCATAAAACACAGCCTTCCCACGCATCGAAAAAATAGAAGAAATGAGAGCACGTTTTTAATAAGTATATGAAAGTAATATTCTTATAAACACATGCTTTCTTTTCCTCTCTACTTTTTCGCTGCGTGGGAGGCTTTGCTCTTTGAGCGTTGCGATACCTGATATAATGCACATTTTTTAACATACAGACAAATCGAAATCACAGAGTCATAATGAAATAGAATATTGGTTATGTGTATAGTATTTATTTAATAACTAAAGTTTGACAACATTTACAACTGGATAAGTGTATTGAACTTTTTTCACAAAATCAAAACGGCATTCCGTTCTTAAAATATGAATTAAATCAAATACAATGTCGTCTTTTCCATTCTCAAAAAATAAATAAATAAAAACAATGTCGAAATGTTAACTTCCGCCTGAATTTCAGTTTCAGGGAGAAGAGTTATTGCAAATAAAGTCTAAGTTCATGTATTATTGAAATTAGATATAGCACATCATGTATTCAGAGGGTAAATAGCATTTATTAATCCGATGAAATACCCTTACAATATTAAAAAAATTAGAGTATTCGTGCCCTGAAAAAAACAATAGGAAAGATTTAACTTTGCGTAAACTATAATTAACATAAACATAAACGACCACTGATCATCAATCAACAAACACTTGGAACAGAATGTTTTACAACATATTATTACACAAGTTCCTACACAACAATCATCCAAACAGCATTGTTATATATATGAACACTACACTTTGCAGATAAATAAAAAGGTTCATTTGCACTCCTTTATATACGTTCCTCTAGATAGAAATATGAACACATCTCAAATTAAAATGGTATTTTGTTCGTAATGAAGCACCATTTCAAATGTACGGTTTAAGTCTGTAAAGGCTTAGCACTGCCTTGATCGCTTTTGCGACACCTCATTTACAGCCAGGCATATTACTTGTGATTTTTTTTTAAAGAGATGTATACTTTTTCTTCATACATAAATTGGACACACCTTCGTCAGTTTCATTTTTATTTCTTCTATATGATTGTTGATTTCATAGAGCAGGTGTCCATTTCTGTTTCTTTCCATTCCTCGTATGGCAACATCCAATTAAACATAAAGCTTCTCGACTCCTTTACTTTTTTGTAATTTTCTTTATTGTTATTTTGTTTGTTTGTTTTTTCAACTCGATGCTTTTTCCTCATATATGAATTGGACACACCAAGGTCAGTTTCATTAAAATATCCTCTATAAAATGGGTGGATTTCTTAGTCCCGTTTGTGTTTTCGTTTAATTCCTTTCCTTCACAACATCAAATTTAACATTGAGGTTTAGGTGTGTAACCATATGCGAATTCAGATTGCCTCTGTGTGTGAACGTCTTGTCACACACGTGACATTTAAATGGTCGATTTCCAGAATGGATTTGCATATGAAGCTTCCGGTTGCCTTTTGACGACAAGATCTTGCCACATTCCTCACATGGAAACCCAGTCTTTGCAGTATCTGAAAACAAACAACATACTACATTAATTTAATTAACAATATGAAGAGAAATCCATTATGTCGGAGCAAGTTTACGAAGGTCTTATATTGGTATAATAATGTTGACAACTTAAATAAATAGACAGCAAACTGTGATACAGATGAAAACAATGTAAAGATAATTTAGGCTAACTTCTGAATAGCGGACTCAGCAAGCTTAAGTTACGATAAAATTTTTATACTATAAAATCCCGGAAACACCATAACGAGAGTTTTCAGTGGAATGTCATTTGAGTTCAACTAAACGACTCAACGAAAGAATTGGAAAAAAACATCATGTAACGATGTATGGGGCTACTTTTTATCAACATCAATAGAAGAAAAAACATAATGCAATTGCTATTGAAAGTTGCATCAAGATGCAATGCAGGAACTGTCGAATTCTGTGCGAATTCAACGATGTTCGTGTTCTTAAACTTTTCCACTTTATTATTACTAATACATTAGCGTAATTCATAAATAAAATCAACGAAACATAAAACTTGGATATTCCTTGAAACAAGATTTTAAATAATGAAGTAGTTTTATTAACAACTAACAAATGTTGTTGTAAAGTAATGAAAGCTTATGACGCGAATTACAAATAATGTTTAAAACTTTATTTATCATCACTTTAAAAATCATTGATAAACAGACACACGTGAACTAGCAGGCACTAAAATCTGCAAAATTTTTTTTAGCTAGGACAAATCTCCATATCTAGAGAAGAGGTAAACCTCATTTGAATTTAAGTGTCGCAACCATTGCAAATGGCGAAAACTGGCTTTCCTTAATTTCTTGAAAACCCTATCATTATTTTGACGAATTGGCACTTAACATTGTAGACCAGCATATACTTATTTTAGGTATGAAGTCCTTTGGTATATTGTCCATGAATTTCAGAGTTCTAGTGCACACGGTTTGCCTTTTGTTTTAGTATGTGCTTGGTAATTAGAACATGAATTAGACTAAACTGAGCTTGCAAACATTAGCTACATGCTTAGCTAAATTCATTTCTTTACTAAAATCTAGATGACAATAAGTATATCCCCAAAAATTCATTTTTAAATTTAGCCATTTGCCATTTGCGATATTTGCGACCTCTTAAGGAACAGAAAACGATTTTATTTGTATTCATTTGTGACTCTGTCATTGTATCATCTTTGTGCCTGATCAACTTTTTACGGTTTGTTAAATCCTGCAGATCAGCTGTGCACGTTTAACAGGAATCTGCAAAACAGTATTTCATTACAATAAACCAAATGTTGTTTTTTTTCAAAATTAATGTTACAGTTGCGCTGTATTTTGACACATGTAAAACACGAGTAAAAATCTGTTACACATATTAAAACTTATAGATATTCACAAGAAATCGTTTATCTTCACGTTTATTAACGCTTATTAAACATATATAAATTATATATACTAAATTCTATGCACATTGCGAACTTCTTAACAGAAGTTTATGAGACTAATAATCAACAGATAGTACGGGTTAATTATCATTTTTGTATGTCAATATTTATTTAACATAAACACTCAACATGCAGGATTTATGCTTACTTAACTAAAGTAAATAACATCAATCCAGAAATGAGATTACATAAACTAGGCTACATTTTTGTTGGCAACATGTCGAGCCCGTTTTGAAGAGAGCAATGTTAACATACAATTTTAACACTTTGGTTCGAGCGCCACACACCGTCTCAATGCGGTAAGCATTCATGACAAATATCATATACCCTATGAATTTAAAGCATTCTGATTGGTCGAGAGCTCCGTACTCGCGAGTCTGAAAAAAAAGATTACTACCCCGGGAATTAATAACTACCTTTGCCATCATCATCATCATCATCATCATCATTATCATCAGAATGCTTTAAATTCATAGGGTATAATATATAACAAGTAAATACTAATGTTGAGGTCGATATGTAGTTTTGCGGACCTGGGTAGTGTGATATCGACCTCAAACTTCGTCCTCGGTCGATATCACACTACCCAGGTCCGCAAAACTACATATCGACCTCAACATTAGTATTTATTTGTATAATATAAACATTTTCTAGAAATTTATTTCCACAAAAGTTGCTAATCAACGTATAATAACTTTCGCTTTCAGAAAAAGATCGATAACATTGTTAAATTGCTATTGTACAATGAAGATAATTTATTGTGATCTGAAATCTTGGACAAACTTAATCTGCACATCGCACTAATGAAATCTTAAGCAGTGTATCTAACAAAAGGTGAAATATGCATATAAGGAATCGCCACATTCAGAAAAAACAGCCTCCCCACACGGTCAAGAGGAAGAGAGAGGGAGAGAGCATGGTTCCCTGAAGGATGAAAAGATAACAGTATTGAATGTAAGTACAGTGAGACGTTTCACGGCCGCCACACAACACATACACAACTACTGTAATTAAAAAAGAAGAAATGTGCAGTATAGAGGTTTGCACACAAGACTTCTTGTAAACACATAACAATAAAAGATCATTTCGACAGTATTTCATGCAATCCTCGGTATGTACTGGTTTGTTTCTTGTAAAGCAAAACAATGAACGAGATACAAATAAATAAATACTGCAAAAACTTTGAAATTCAAGTTTGCATATTCAACGCATTTCATGGAATACTTGTTCAATATTCTTCAAACTTCAACTGGAAGGCTTGTTTCATTCTGCTTTGAATTTATAAGGCTTGACTACCTTTGACTGCATGTGGAATACGATTAGGATAATCCGTGTTTTAAGACACTTAACTAAAAAAATTTAAAATCGTTTAGAGCTCAATCTAACACCACAGTATGATCAATAACGATTTACCTTGCACTTAATGTGTTCCTGTGCCTTCAAACCACATATTTACACCCAGTGCCACTTCACGTGTCAATGACGTAGCCAAAATGATTATCTTTCTGGTTTATTTGTCATATTTCATATGATCAGTCATTAAATATTCGCTTAATTTTCTTGATGGTTTCATTTTATTAAATATGCATTGAAGCTGTATTGTATGCATTTTGCTGTTTCTAACACTTGTGATGCAGTTTTTATGATATGCAGTATTTTTAACCAAAAACATGGTAACATCCTTTATTCTCCGGTATTTTTATAACTACTCCATGTCTATAAAGAACCATTGTTTGTTCGACGTTTGTTGTGTCCTTTCATTGTCAGTGCATATACTATTCACCTTATCACATGTCCTGGATGTCTAAATATAAACACCATACAGCTTCCACGAGTTTCAATTGTGAAACAATTGTTGATAAACAACGAAAGTTATGCAAATGCATTAAATGCATATCAAATTTCTAAGGAAACCAGCAAAAAGGTAGTGACTTACACATAGGTAAGAACCAGATAGACATTTTATTTTATGAATTTTATAGATAGTATCCATATACCAGTATCTTATGGTACTATTCAGATTCAATTTGCAAGCAATATATCCTTTTTTATAGTGATTCACTTTCTTGCAAACAAGTCAATCTCTTTTAGACTAACAAATAAATAACTAAAGTATCTCGCTTGCTGAAAAAAAGCCTTTTTCCAGTAATTTAGATTACATCAAATGCTTCGACTCTTATATACGCTGTTAGGACTGATGATAGTTTGTTTCTCTTGAAATTCTTTATAATTGGGCTTTCAATCAATTCTGTCTAAATTATAATCGTTGATATAAAAAGACAAGTGTACGTGTTCTGATTCTTGTTTTTTTTATAATTATCGATTCTTGAAATTATTTCTTTAAAATTCATACTTCGATCATTAAGGAACTATATTCTTACTGCTCCAACATCAACAGAATATTCCCTAAAATTCTTTGACATCTGTTGGAAGATTTGACTCGGTATTTTTCTTTTCTGTTGACAGGAACTCTGATAAGTCAAATAAATGGACAAGCTTGTGTTTAGTGAGCGCACTTTTCACTCTGAATCGTCTAGAACAGACAGAACACTTGTGTGGTTTTACTCCCGTGTGCACAGAGAGATGTACATCTCTATTATACTTGGTACTAAATCCTTTCCCACATATTGGGCACATGCGCTCTGAACCTGAAAAATAACAAATCATTTAATGAACATTTATCAAATGGTATAAACAGCAATTTAAATAATCCTAACACTGTGTTATTAAAGTACTTTCTTATTTAATCACCGGTGTGGTCGTGCGCCGGGACTGTTAACAATTAACGAAACAGTATGTGCATTGGAGATATGACAAGTTCAACAGCAAACAAACATGTGACTCTTTAAATGAAATGATACTAAACGCCATTTAACTGCCATTTTTTCATTAACACCTATATTGAATTGACTTCTAGTGTTTGAAATATTAGAAGATTCAAAATTTCACAAGTCATCAGTTTGACAACATAAAACTCGCTCTCTTACACTATCGGCTCATTAAATTCACCTCTGTTATAGGCTAGGAATACTTTCAACTACTTTTAGTTTAACTCAAAAAATATTTTTTTAACTTCATTTAAATTAGCTTGGGTTTCTTCGTTTTTAATGAAAGATAGTGTAAGTTTCTGTCAATTGTTGTACCTCAAGCTTTCAATTTCAAAATTACAACTGTATAAAATAAGGCTGCCGAGTTAGGTAAAAAATCTTGACATTGAGCCTTTCGCAGAGATGTTAAGTGAGTGTAAGGAAGGAGATTGCATAAGACTAGACAGACCTATACAATTCTATGTTAAAATTACGTTTTCATTGAGAAATATTAATGTCGCTGTATTGCTTTCTCAGTATTTATATTTATTGTGTCTGTATGATCGAACTTCTGGCTGCATAATTCTTTGAAGATTTTTATCACAGCAATCTGTTTGGAACATTATTTAATGTACCCCATATAATGCAGTACAAGAAGTTGTGGATGAATTGGTATAACCGATTTTTAAAAACATAACATTGTAACATGAAATCTTCAAACAAAATCGCCTTTTCTTTTTATCCTGTGTTTAAAATGTTGACCATCTGCTTTAAGCTGTCAATTTATAAAAAGACATAACATAATGATAAAGCCCTGCAAATCGCAAAAACTAAGATTTTAATGCAATCACACACAGCATAAATAAATTTAATTCAAAATCATTTTATTCTCAAATATCAATTATAATACAAATGAGGTAAACATGTTGTTTCAGAAAAATCAAAGTGAAACATTAACTATTATATTGGAGAATAATAGTTACATACTTGTTTGCTGATTAATATGTAACTAGTGGTAACTAGTGTTATCATATGATATATAAGATTGTGCAGTGTTACTGTTGACAAATTGAATTACTGGAATTGGATGCATTGAGGGGAAGTCAATACACATGGCCTACATTTCACAGCGGACGCAAACAGGAAGCGTTAAAAATCAGGATGTATATCATAAAAGTGATTGAAAAAAAAACTTTAATAGTTGCACTTTATAAAACGGACATGGAATATCATTTACAACCATACGATATGTATATTGTCGTTTATTGTCTCCAGAAACTTTCGTATGTCGTTGTTTATAACAGCAGTTTTGTGTATGTGCTTTAGAATAATTAGGCGACATCACTTATTACGATAGAACTGAAGTGGGTTTGGTGTTTGAAATCCGAATTTCATAAAAGATCGTTCGTTTTTCTCAATTCTTAGCATTTGCTAGTTTGGTTATCTTTTATAGAGCATATAGATGTTAAATGTCATGTAGACGTCTAATTAACAAAGATATACGTGGAAGAACTCTCACACTGGGAACAGGCCCTAAGATCATAAATCTAAAACTGGCGGCTAGTCTCAAATCTCAAGTATGTCGCCATTTCAGGCAATAAGATGCTTGAGATTTGAGACTGGACTCCAATCTCAGTTTTATGATCTTCGGCCCATACATCTTCCTGTATGCGTCCACACTCCCTATACTCTCATTTTTTCAACAATCACTGCCTATGACAAGGTCAACAATGCCCTACAATGTAATTCATTAAACAATAGTAGAAATATAAAAAAAACATTATCTTAGCGACTGCAACAACAAGTTTACATCCATGTATTTTTACAAAGTTAAAACAAGAACTTTACAACATGCAATATTAGTATGATATACAAAATATGACATAAGAATCATAAATATTTCAGAACAGTAGTGTAACCGTAATCCGTGTATAGTTTCATGTCCGAATCACTATTAGATTTTTAAAAATGCCTTGCATTCGCCAGACGCAAACAATCATCATCTTTCAGGAACCCGAGCATTCAGCAGATTAATATCCATTAAAATTGTTGAAAACAAACTTTGAATGCCACCGAACACGACAAATGTGGAACTATTGCAGGCGCCGTTTGATTGAATGCATATTACTGACAACAACAACTTATTTACATCTTTTAACACTAACTATTCTCACATATTATTCACATGTTTTATTCATAATTTGCCATAATTACATTTGCAAGTTTTCTGTAGAAAGTATTGGCTCGTACATGTATCACGTTTTGTTTTTTTGGTATCTCAAAATCACCGATATTCTTTTTTACAATCACTATTTTTAAGTGAATTTTGTTTCAACATCCACCGAATTTTCTTATAATAAACATGCCTTTTATCGTGTTTTGCCTCTATCTCCAAGTCATTCTGCTCCTCTCAAGTAATATTGGTGCTATGGTGCTATTGGACGTAATACATTCCTTAGTTTATTTGAGGTTGGGTTGTTGTCCATCTTGTACGCTAGATAGTTCATTTTTTATTGTTGTGCTCTGTAAATGTAAAGACACTAGGAGAGTTTAACAATTAGAGATACTCCGTGCACAAGGCATGTTAACACTAAATAAAACTCGATATCCATTTATCTTCATTGAACTGCTCACAAGTGCTTTGATTTCCGTAATTAAGTCCACAACGTACTTAATTGTTGGTTATAGCATAGTGTCCTTCAAGTTGTAATGCGTTATCATATGTGTCTTTAGGTTACATTTGACGTTGAATCTCTTATGACAGATTTGGCATTCCCAGGGCTTTTCCCCAGTATGTAACACTTGATGCCGTTCAAGAACTTGTTTTGTTGTGAAGCGTTTCTTGCAGATTGTGCACAAAAACTTCTTTTTGTCAAGTGCTGAAACAAACGAAATATGAATGATTAATTGTTATGAAGCACTCACGGAGTTGAGCATTTTTCTGAATTCTTGAAACTCTTAAAACGAGGAATTATTTTGTTTCGTTTTCCACTTTAAACCATATAAAAGAAATTGTTGAATACATTCTGATATTTACGGGTTATGAACTGGTTCAAAACTTGTGGGAAACAAGATCTAGTCTGATCTAGCTGGTTATTTTCCTTGGTTTCACAGTGCACTCATTTTATAATACTGCAACAATATTTCCTTGAATATGATGTGTCCGTAGATTTGAAATGCGCGTGCCTTAATTTCAAATCTGGCCTCCCATCTCTTGTTTTGATTACCGGTAAACATTTATATAAATAAGTCGATATCATACATTATCAAGCGGTATGCATAGGGATAACTTCAATTGTTACAGAAAATAAGTGTGTCATCTTTTTGAAATTGAAAACGATCCGATTTTTTTTTCAACAGAAATACCGAAATGACAGTCCACTGAAGATCAAAAGAAGTGACGTCGTGCAAGCTAATTAATGACGTCGTACATAAATACATAGGTTCTTTTCCGTTCGGAATTAATTGAGCAAAATATATGAAAAAAAACAATAATGTTTTTCTGATTAAATTCGCCTACATAAGGCTTTGCTGTATAATAAAACTATTATTTGGTTCCTCCTTGTCGCATATTACCTTCGTTTGTCTTCACATTAACTTCATGATAGAAAGTTGGGTACACACTGATGGATGGACGATTGGACTACACTAATTCTAGGTCCTCGTTTAAATTCAATATATGTTATATTATCAGACATACAATTTATGCTGTTCCCTTTTTTTTTTAGGTGTTCTATTTATGAAAAAAAAAGAGTCAGAATAATGAACGTTTTCTCAATTTTAAATAATGAAAGAGCAGAATACACAAATGTTAATCGTTTGAATACTTTGTACTATAATACACAATGTCATTGAATGCTTTTAAAACATTTATTGTTTATATTCAATAGGTATTTTAAATGTCGGGTACAGGAAAGATATAACGAAATGGTGTGCCCTTTAAACAGGAACTAGAATAAAAGGAGACTTTTTTACTTTCTTAAACCTTGCCATTGTTTGAAGAATCACCGCTATATCATTCGCTATATCTCTCCTGGATATTCATTAGAAAAAGTACTTAAGGATGCATTCTTGTTCAGATAAATGACTTAAGATTGCATTATTCTTCTTCAGGCACCTCCGTCCTAAAATAGATTGTGCACGAGTTCAAATCCATTCACAATGTGTACTCCATTATCTTACGAATACAACCACAGATAGTCCTGTAAGAAGTCATGATGTTGATCACTGATTCAAAGAAACATCTTGTTGAGATGAGTATTTAAAATGAACAATCTTGTGAGCCTGCAATCCAGCTTTCTGTCTAAAGGCTTTGCCGCACACTTTACAAACCCACGGTTTCTCTCCGCTATGCAAACTCATATGAGTCTTCAAGTTTGCTTTCTGCGAAAAGCTTTTAAGACAAATTTTGCAGGAAAATGGTTTTGTGCCAGTATGACTTAGTTTATGTCGTTCCAGGTTCCCTTTCGATGCGAACTGTTTGCCGCATATTTCACACTCTGTTGCCGTCATCTGGTGCCGATTCCAATTTGTCATATCTGCAAAACAGTGCGCTTTTTTAAATATCAAATCTGAAGCTCTGAACCGTGAAACAAACAAGGGGACAGAATAAGACGAATCGTTTAAAGCAAATAATGCATCTCGCGAAACGGTGCCCTGTAACTTCTATGCTCCTCTATAATGATAACTATTTGTTGATGTTGTCGACATTTGTAAAATTCAATATTAACATATGACAAACAAGGGACTAATTCGGAAGGCATAAAGTCGTGTTTTACAATTTTGTTTGTCTTCTACGATAACAAGTAATAACAATTAAAATGGTACTACTATAATATGTTAAAAAAACAACGATGGTGGAAAATGTACACAGCGCCGATTCACCCACTGCATTGATTTGTGTGGAAAAATCAGCCTAACATTGTCTAAACAAGCGCAGCTTAAGGGGTTCCCTAGGTCTTAAATTTAGATAAACTCTATAAAGGACCTTTAAGCAATACATCATACAAATGTATCTGCCCTATTATTGAAATTCTGGAATAAATTATTTTAACCTTTTTTTCCTTTTTAGTTTCATAAGAACTCAGAAATCTTCTTGAAACAGGACAACTGTCAAATAAAAAAGTAAACGTTAATACAAAGAATACTGCTACCAAGTTTCGAAAGAATAGATAATTATATGCAAAACTGAAACTCTAACCCACAATGCCTATTTATTTCTATACGAAAACAATTCTAATAGGGCATGGCAACTGTTGCCAAAATGACCCCACCTCCATACTTTTGCATTATACCTCACTGGATCATTTTCAGATTTATTAACATAAATTTGGCATCGTGTTCTTCCTGATGTGACTCAAGGGGCTTTGGTCTCGGTAAGAGTACCTGCCATTTTGATTTACAAATATACAATGCTATAAATTTATTAGTTTCTTATGTTTTATACGCTTGTGTGCGTTTGCATGCAACATTGTCGAGTTGATGGGTGAATTGGAGTTATTTCTCCAATATAGCTTGTGCTTGTTTGACTATATGCGGCATGTGTGAGATTGGTGCACCCGATAATCTGGTTTAAACCTCCAGTGACAAATGGTTTTGCTACTGACCGTTCCAAGGCGGTTACAACCACTCGGGTTCTCTTTCTTGTTAATTTGCGTTAAAATTACCGATTGTCAGAATAAATCTTTAAGCCCCAGCCCTAAACTTAAGTAAGAATATACTATTGGAAAATCATTTTGGTCCATATATATTGACTCCAATATATAAACTCTGTAACAGAACACAAAAGGTCCGATCGAATTCTTTCTTATAGACGGGATTTCAATGATATTGTTAAATTATCGTTAACGAACTTTTAAGAAGGTAAATATAATGGAGCTATATTTAGCACCGACGAAGAGACTTCTGTGACGTTCCGGAAATCCTACTTTCGCTTTTAGTCGCGCGGATCAAATTTATTTTAGTAAATTAAAATTTTATTAGCCCGAACTAATACTGCAAATTTGTGCCTATAGTTCCAAATACATGTAATATTTCATACAAGAGCGGGTTAAATTGAAGTAATGCCGCTTTAAAAACAAATTAAAAACTTAAGTATGATAATATGAAGATTCAGATGGTATAACAAGAAACATCTGCTTTTTGACAGAATCTAGCTTTGTCGCCTTCAATGCTTAAATTGTACTGAGATTCATCCACTAGAACAAAGAACAATATTTAAGGCAACAACAACCAATAAACAACTTTTGAATTTTATTTGTATAAAACGTGTATTAACTTTTATCTATGACCCTTGTACCATTTCTGTGATTACTAACAGTTCACCATAATAAATATATAACAAATTTTAATTGAAAAAGTGTTTGTTCTATCCTTTTACTTTACATCCAATAATCGTCTTTCTTCCAAGAACCATGTATTCACTAATGTAACAAACTTGAAAACGCATTTTAAAAAAGAACACGTTAGTCTTTTAGTCATCCACATCTTAGTTTGCCACTACGCATCTGAAATAATTCCCTTCTATCCAAGATTTGTTTGGAAAGATCTATTAACGAATATTCTATTTAGAAATGTGTCGTGTCACACTTCTTACTAGTAATTGTCACATACGCAAGCATTAGCTAGTAGACGCTTTCTTATATACACTGATCAAAAACTTGCTTCTAGCTGCATTGGGTACTTCATATGTACCAACTTATGTGTTTGCAGTCCGCCTTTGTTTCTGAAAGCTCTGTCACAAATGTTGCAAACCCACGGTTTTTCCCCACTATGCAGACTCAAGTGTGATTTCAAATGCGCGTTCTGTAAAAAATTCTTATGACATATGTCGCAGGAAAAGCGTCTAGCGCCAGTATGACTGAGCTTATGCCGTTCCATGTTGCCTTTGGATGCAAACAACTTGCCACATATGTCACACTCTGCCGATTTTCTCTTTATCAGGTGCCGATGGCAGTTTGGGGTATTATCTGAAAATAATGTGAATGCTAACCATCTACACATTATAAATAGTCTAGTGCTGTGTTCGTCGTTTAACAACAACAGTAGTTGATAACAGGTCCCAAGATTATAAAACTGAGAATGGAAACCAGTCTCAAATCTCAAGGATCTGATTGGCTGAAAAGGCGACTAGCAATTAGATACTTGAGATTTGAGACTGATTTCAAACCTCAGTTTTACAACCCTCAGTCCAGGTGTTATAGATAAAAACAATAATCTTTAATCTAAGCCACTAAACATTACAAATTATTTGAAATATAAAAATATTGAAGGTTCGGTTTCATTGATCGTGTTCCTGTGTATTAATGAAAAAGTAATATATGCATATCAGGAATCGCCACACTCACAAAACACAGCCTCCCCACGCAGCGAAAAAGAAGAAAGAGACAGCATGCAATGCAAGTTATTGTCCTAGCCGCCAAGCCATAGCTGGAGCAAGTAAATGTTTTTATTAATAACCCATGAAATTAAATTGAAAAGTGTTCATTAATAAATCAACATCTTATTCATCTGTTACAATATGAAGATGAACGGTAATTTGTCCACAGTATCTGGAGCAATGGGATTGACAGAACAAGACAAAATCTATAACCATAAACATTTGGACAAAGTATAGTCAAGATTGAACAAAAATGTCTTTTAAGTCATAGAGCTAAAGTATCAGTGATAATTGGGCCAAACTTTAGCAATTATAAGAGTCACAAAAAGAACAAAACTATCCAGCTGGTTAAAGAATAAACGGAGATTTTTTTTAAAAGCCCTTTACTGTTTTACATAAAGACTAAGATTGAAAATGATCCACAAGTATTATCCAAGTTAGAGAGTTACAAGTTTTGAGTATACCTCCACTACTTGCAACTTAAATACATATAACTGAAGGGCAACAAACCCAGAAAGAATTAAGTATAAGATGGAACAGAGAGCGAGGCCGAGGCACAGGAGACGACTTATCTATAATTGTTTAGTGTCAAATTGGTAAAAATACCGTCACATGCAGATACCGTATTAAAGAAAAGTGGAAGCATACATTCAAATGTTATTGCCACTATGGAGAGTGAAGCCGTAAGGTGAAAGCACATAGCCATGCAATTCCAATCACGCTACCAATGCAGCTTGCCGGGACAGCTGGAAACAAGGTTAATCGGATAACCCTGATAAAAAGAATCATCACTGCATGACACCGGTAACCGAATATTTACCGATAACATTACTGACTACATGTACGGGAAGACTTTTTACGACCGCTACACTGCACAAATAGCGCTATTGTGAATTTCTAATATTGCCCCTACTAGGGAACGAACCAGTACGGCGACAAGGTCATCAGAGTTTATGTATGAGCCAGCACATAAATGTTCAACTTTTTGCAAAACAAACTTCTTGTAATCATGCGACAGTCGTTTTAAAGTAAAATAATAGACTTCAATGCAATGCAAAGAAAGTAATTTAGAGTTGTATCAAGCAGTTGTGGTCTAGTCAAAAGTTGTACATTGCAGTCAAAAGTTGTACATTGCAGTCAAAGATATCAAATAAAAAACGTTTTTACTTATCACATCTTTAAAATTTGGTTATGACTTGCAAGAAAAAACACTTTCAATAGTAAATCTAAACAAATAACAAAAGAACTGAAAATAAAAATAACTGAAGTACTCTAAAACCTTTCTTTAAAGTTTAGAAAAAACACTACAGTTATGGTCTATGACAGCGATAAATAATGTAAACTGGACTATTTAAGTTGCAAACAGCGATAACATCATATTATAGCAAAATGATGTTTATTGCCTAAAGTTTTGATCTGCTAATCTGCTGGACAATTTCCGACAAGGAATTCATTTGAACAAATAATTTTCGTTTTCACATAACGTGGTTTCAGTCACATTTATATTGCCCTGAAATAGTAAACAAGAGGGCCATGATGGCCCTGAATCGCTCACCTGAGTATGAAACTCAAGTTATTAACCAGAAACTGAATTTTTATTTTTAGCAACAGTGACCTTGACCTTGATCACAGACATGTGGGTAGCAATCCCAATTTGTCTCTTGTTATAGGCTACCCATATACCAAGTTTGAAGTCAATATGCCAAAGCAAACTCAAGTTAGTAAGTGGAAACTGAATTTCTATTTTTAGCAACTGTGACCTTAACCTTGATCAGAGACACCTGGGTAGCAATCCCAAGCTGCCGTTTGATATAAACTACTCATACACCAAGTGTGGAGTCAAAAAACCAAAGCAAACTCAAGTTATTAAGTGGAAATTGAATTTCTATTTTCAGCAACAGTGACCTTGACCTTGATCACAGACATGTAGGTAGCTTTCCAAAGTTGCCTCTTAATTTAAGCTATCCATATACCAAGTTTGGAGTCAATATGCCAAAGCAATCTCAAGTAATTAAGTAGAAACTGAATTTCTATTTTTAGTAACAGTGACCTTGACCTTAATCACAGACACCTGGGTAGCAACCCCAAGCTGCCTCTAGATATAAGCTATCCATATACCATGTTTGGAGTCAATAGGCCAAAGCAATCTCAAGTTATTAAGTAGAAACTGCATTTCTTTTTTTAGTAACAGTGACCTTGACCTTAATCACAGACACCTGGGTAGCAATCCCAAGCTGCCTTTTGATATAAGCTACCCATACACCAAGTTTGGAGTCAATATGCCAAAGCAAACTCAAGTTATTAAGCAGAAACTGAATTTCTATTTTTAGCAACAGTGACCTTGACCTTGATCACAGACATCTGGGTAGCGACCCCAAGCTGCCTTTTGATATAAGCTACCCATACACCAAGTTTGGAGTCAATAGGCCTAAGCAAACTCAAGTAATTGAGCAAAGACCGAATTTCTATTTTTAGCAACAGTGACCTTGACCTTGATCACAGACACCTGGGTAGCAACCCCAAGCTGCCTTTTGATATAAGCTACCCATACACCAAGTTTGGAGTCAATAGGCCTAAGCAAACTCAAGTAATTGAGCAAAGACTGAATTTCTATTTTTAGCAATAGTGACCTTGACCTTGATCACAGACATCTGGGTAGCAACCCCAAGCTGCCTTTTGAAATAAGCTACCGATACATGAGCAAAGACTGAATTTCTATTTTTAGCAACAGTGACCTTGACCTTGATCACAGACACCTGGGTAACAACCCCAAGCTGCCTTTTGATATAAGCTACCCATACACCAAGTTTGGAGTCAATAACCCTAAGCAAACTCAAGTAATTGAGCAAAGACTGAATTTCTATTTTTAGCAGCAGTGACCTTGACCTTGACCCTGTGGTCATGATTTGAACAACTTTTGTAGACATCAGTGCCAGGATGCTTCAGGACAAATTTGGTTAAAATCCATCAAGTGGTTTCAGAGGAGATGTTGTTTAAAGGAAATTGTTGACGGACGACGGACGACGGACGACGGACGCCGGACGACGGACGCCGGACAAAGACGGGTCCCAATAGCTCACCATGAGCCTATGGCTCAGGTGAGCTAAAAATTACATTTAACCCATTGCTGAATCGAAAATGGTTATAACCTGATATGATGTTGAAAATTACGTCCACTGGACTTACCTACATTAAGTCAGATTTAAAAACTCCTAATAAACATTGTTGTTTGTATTTTGTTTATTTAATTTAACATTCCTAACAAAGGTTTAGGCGACTTCCTCTGTAAGTGGAAATAGTATCCATTATGTATGCTTAAAGCAGCTGCCGTGTTCGGTCTCTTTTCATACGAACTTGTTCCGTGGTTTTGTCTCAAGCCAGACAGCGTTTGCAATTTTAAAGTTGATATTTTTTCTGAAGCTGGAATGTGTTTGCAATTTTAAAGTTGATGTTTTGTCTGAAGCCAAATGTCCATAGAAATTGCTGGTTGGTTCTTTTACCCCGTAATCGCTCTTGTAATGGCCGCACTTTTTACTAGATTTTATCGTTAAAGAATTGAGGGTGTGGCCAATACATAGGCGTAAGGGCTTGTGATATTTTTCAAGATTGATTTTTGGCTGAAATGCGTTTATTTTGCGATATTGTTACATCATCTCGCTATATTGGATGTGACCCTCATGTATTCAGCAATTTCGAGCGGGTGTATGCGGCGCCGTAGCGATTTGGCGCGGGTATATGCGGCACCTTAACGATCTTATTTAATAATTTAAAATAATTTATTTTTCTAAAATATTTAAAAACAATTAATATTGTATATTTCTTAATTCTAAAGTATATTACTTATTTCTCATTTATTTTAAGTTAAGAGCACGACCTTGTTACTGTAAATTACCACGACATGTTACTCTTCTTTGCCCAATTGTTCTGAAAGAAGTTGTTGACAGGTTGAGAATTTATATCCGACATTTGAGGTGGCATGAGTTATCAATCACATGTATCAATCACAGCGTTCCTCATACTGTCGCTTCCACCGTCAACTTTTCGGATACCGAAAAATGTCATGGGTTCTGTCCCAGATTGTGTACAACTAGCGTTGAGTTATATGTCTTACCCATTATCATTAAAAAAAGCATCACGCTTTGAATAACATCTTCGACGATTGCCAATCAAGTATTCGTTACACTTGGATCTCACAAATAAAACGTTACTGAAATAATGTAGAACGACGGTAAAATGTCCCACAATGCTCCTCTGCTTCGCTAAATTTTAACTGTCTCTGGTTATCTAGAGTTTTCCGATTTTATACGTAATATTCATTCTCAGTAAAACCACGAAATTATCAAATCGCCAAATATGCCCATTAGGGCATATTTGTTTTAAACTGCGAATCTGCAAATATCCCGTTAATAAAATGTCGTAGAACAACAGAAAAATGTCCGCAAAATTTTCGTCTGCAATTTTAACTCCATTCTATATTTTCTATTGCTATCTGTCTCTTGTCTGATTATATATACGTCACATTCATTTTAAATAATATATTTTTTATTTTATTAAAAATAAATTAAACATACCCGGTTTATTATCGAAGTCTTCAAATATCCCGTTAACAAAATGTTGTAGAACAACAGAAAAATGTCCGGCAAATATCGTCTGCTTTTCTAATGTCGTTCCAGATTTTCAACCGCTAGCTGTCTATTGTCCGATTATATAAATAAATCAAATTCATTTTAATAATATAAACCTTCGTTTATTTAAAAAAAATGATTCTAACATACCAGTTCTATTCTTGCATCCTGCATATATACAGCGTTAAAATGTATGCTGATAAAATTTAGCCTGGATGTAAACAATGCTTGATTAGTACTAGAAGGAGCACTAGTAAGGGTTTTCTGCATATTTTATTGCTCAAAACTTGTAGATTAATAGAACATGTACCATAGTTTAGGGAAAATGGCCCATGTATTATATAAAGAGTTCATACAAATGCACATTGAGTAATATTAGTATCATGTGGATAGGAATTTTGGTGCCAAACAAATAATAGTGGTCTACATCACATGTGGTTTTATAGTTTCCTATGTGTTCAAGGATTCTGCATGTAAAAATGTTTCCGGCATTCTTTGCGAATGTTTTGGAATGCATTTTGCACGAAAAGATTTTGTCGAAATGATTTTATTACTTTTTGCGATAAATATTATGTCACGAGAAGATGCCTTTCAAAATTTTTTTCCCAACAAGTCACATTGAATATCTGAGGCAACATTTTTGTAAATTTTGCAGCATTTTGGCCCAAAAACATCTTTCATAATAGTTTAAAACAAACAGACTGCTTCCAGCTTTATTTTGTTTAGTTTTGGTGGTCTCTGAGCTCTTTTAAAATGATGCAACTTGAAGGAATGCATGGGTATAGTGTTTTTATAATGCATTTGTCACCCCACTAGTGTTTAGATTTTTATCTCTTTCTTCAAATATAGTGAACTAAATCTAATTTAAGTTGTATTTCAGTTGTAATGTTTAAAAACATTCAAATTAGCAAGGTTATGAACCACAATGAATTAATAAACAACAGATAACTGTCTTTTCATTATTGTGATTACCTCCCTTGAATATGCAAAATTGATTAAATTCTAACATTTGGTCCCTTTATTCACTGAAAGTAGTCATGGTAATGTGGATTTTGATTGGAATGAGCTTCTTGAAGTTTGTTTTAACAATAAAATGCATATTTTGGGGGTATTTCAGCCTTATTATTATTTTTATATATTTTATTTTCTTCAATTTAGTCAAAATATGGTATATTTTTCATATAAATTGTTATATTTCTCTGCGAGTCATGAATTATATTTCAAGACATAGGTTTATATCACAGAATGAAACACTCTTTACATGATTTTTGTCAAATCATGAGCATAATCACTAAGAAATTCCAGAAAATAAGGCTAAAAGATGGCATGTTATGTCAAAAAGGTTCCAAAATTAAGTTCTCCTGTACCAGATCTAGCCTCTATCTGTCATGAAATGTGATAAACAGGCTCATGTTGATCATTCCTTTCAATGCATACTATGTTTTTTATGAAATATATGGTAAAATAACTTGATTTATTAAATTATATATCTTGTAAAACATTTTAATGTGTTAAAATTGGTGGAAATGTTGTACTTTAAGGGGGTTGGGTAATTGAAACCCATAAATAAGTGTTTTAATAATATAAAATTGGTGGAAAACTGCATTTTTCTTCAAAAGCAACAAAAAACACATCATGTAGTGAATACATTTATTACTTTATATGCAAATTACATGTGGTGAAAGAACATTTCTGGTTAGGCATTTCTAAAACTGAAAATCATGCAATTTTTTAAAGAACAAGTGTGATAGGCATTACTTGTCTGGTCATAGTGCCCATGTATTTAAACCAACATAAAAGTAAACATTGTAATTGTGTGCTGTTATGACTAAGTATGAATTAAAACTAAAAGAAAATGAAATTCTTTAATTTGAAAATCCCCTTAAGGTCAGAGGACAGTAAATAGAAAAGCCTGTCGCGGATTGGACAATTTTGTCTAGGGACGATTCGGGCTTAATTTATTTTCAAAGATTCATTGGCCAAAACTATAGAGAATAGAAATATTTTTTTGTTTTCAAAAATGTAAAATGACTTTAATTATATACTTCAAAATAAAAATGATTATTTAAAACACTGTTTGAAAGGTGATTTGTGTCACTTTAAAGAAGTTGGTACTTTCCTTATTTTGGGTTAGAGATTTGTTTACATTCTGGGGGTGGTTACTTTCGGTTTAAAATGCTGAGAGAATGAGTTGGTGAAGGCACCAATTCTTGGTCATTTTTGCATTTCCCAAGAGTGCCACTATGCAAATCTGGGGTAGTTTTGGAACAAGTCGTGTAAATAAAATCACAGGAGGACCAAATCTTATAATGTAAGTCTATGGGAAACTATTTAGTGGTCTCCTTTAGGTCAGAGACCACTAAATAGTTTCCCATAGACTTACATTATAAGATTTGGTCCTCCTGTGATTTTATTTACACGACTTGTTCCAAAACTACCCCAGATTTGCATAGTGGCACTCTTGGGAAATGCAAAAATGACCAAGAATTGGTGCCTTCACCAACTCATTCTCTCAGCATTTTAAACCGAAAGTAACCACCCCCAGAATGTAAACAAATCTCTAACCCAAAATAAGGAAAGTACCAACTTCTTTAAAGTGACACAAATCACCTTTCAAACAGTGTTTTAAATAATCATTTTTATTTTGAAGTATATAATTAAAGTCATTTTACATTTTTGAAAACAAAAAATTATTTCTATTCTCTATAGTTTTGGCTAATGAATCTTTGAAAATAAATTAAGCCCGAATCGTCCCTAGACAAAATTGTCCAATCTGCGACAGGCTTTTCTATTTACTGTCCTCTGACCGATAACTGACGATAAATGCCTGAAAGTGTTCGTTGGTTACAAAGCGTTGTATTTATAACGCTTAGTAACTAGAATGTGTCTTCGGACATTGTTGCCCCACTGCTACAACAAAATTTGTAACAAGAATAACTTTCGTTCATCTACACATCCTGCGTGATCATCTGTGCAAGTTTGCAAGAAATCCGCCAGATAGTTAATGAGGAGTAGATGCCACAAGTTTTGAGGGACGGATGGGCGGACGTACGGACGATTGCCACTATATATGCTCTCACTTTGTGGGGCATAAAAATGCGGTGACAAAATAGCTGCAGCTTACGTAAAAAACTGCAGCGGCGTTTAAACGTAAATTCAAATGTTTCTTCAATGTTCACAATAGGGATGCGGCCTTTACACGGGTACGACCATTACATGATTGATAAGGTTATTGTTCATAGTTGATATAGGGATAGAAATTAACTGCACATAATTGTTCAGCTAAAGCTTGATAGAAACTAACCCCTACAAGTTGCTGTCTTGAAAAGAGAATTTTTTTTTCAATTTAATATTGTTTGTATGTCCCAATCATCAGTCAAGAAGACTTGGATAATTTTATTCCTTCGGACAGACATTAAAACATCAGCAATGGTTGTTTCCCCCCTAGTCCTTCCTGTTTTGCACTAAAGTCTGTCACAAAATGACTTCTTGGTAGATAACTTCAAGTTTATTTTCCCATATTTAGTCAAGTGGATCAGAAAATTGTTTCATGAATAAAATAAAACAGTTTCACATAATGACTTTATCTGCTTAACATATTTAAATAATATATTAGGTTACTACTGAACAATTTCTGAAAGTCAAAATACTTCTTGCATTTTCACAATTTTAAAGGGCTATCACACTTTAAAAATGCAATGAAAACCTGCCTCAGAGACATCTAGTTGCTTAGTCAAGTTGCGTGTTTAATGTTTCGACATGTCAAGATAACATTAGGACAGAACCAGGCAACAAAAGCACAGATCTTTAGATGTTCTGTATACAAATTTTTTAAAGCAATGAAGTCATTCACACAGATCCTAATGAATATACATGTAGTACAAAGTAAATCTGTTGGAACCATGTTTATGTAACAAGTATTTTACTATACAGAATATGTTGAGGAAGTCAAGTAATGAAATCATTCTTATAATGAATGCAAACAAATACTCAGTGCAAAATGTTTCATTGTTTCATGCCTTGCAGAAAATCAGAATGTTTGCTCACTGCTCAGTAGACAGAACTTCAAATGACCCATTCGTGGGCCAGATACAATGAAACCGTAATTGAAAACCACATCTGACAGGCGGAAACTGGGTCCAGTCTCTGAACTGATCAAGCATAATCTAGATTTTCAAGACTTTTCTTCTATTTCGGTTATATGATCAGGAGCACCTATAATGATTAATTGAATCTTCCAATCTCCCAGTTCCTCTTAACAACAGCATCATTGTTCAGTATCATACTATGTTATAGAATATTGGTTTATCCTAATTAGAATCGCAAGTGATAAATATACTATACAAAGTTTGCAAAGCACAAAGAAAATGTATGTGCATATCTTTTGCATAGCGTTTTTTTTCCTTCTTTAACTACCTCCCCAATAGGGTACCATTCCCAAGGCTGACAGGAGTCTTCCCAATTCAATCACCGGACCTTTCCCTATCCCCAAAACTACTGTTCCCAACAACAAACAGTGGCGTTTCCCTACTGACAAAAGAGTTTTTCGCAAGAAATGTCGCACAGCGTAAACAAATGCAACCACCCCCCCCCCCACACTTTGCTTATAATTTCAAATGCAGATTCATTTCACATTAATTGCAACCTCAATGAAACTTTTCCCTGTAATGGAAGTTATTTTTCATTGGATTGGCAGTAACTTAATTCTGGCATAACATTTACATCACTATCTTCCTGTTAAGGAACCAGACCTTATCATTCTTTGTGAAGATGATTCAAACCCCTAGTGTAAATTTACATGAATTATGAATAAATCCCAACAGCTCTTATTTGCGACTATTTTTTCCCAATTTTAAGATTTTACGATGCGAAAATTTCCCAATTGTAGGGGAAGGGGACCTTTTCCCCATTGGGGAAAAAAAACTGTTGCAGTATGCCAGATATTAGTTTATTTCTATTTAAGTTGTGTGGTTTAGTTGGTGCTTCAATTCTCAGAAAATTTATCACTGAAAACTGCAAGACCATGCAACCACAATTTTAAAATTATATTATTTAAATTACTTAGTATTGATTATAAACTGTATCCTTATACTAAGACTTAATTACACAACTAATAAATGTGAAACATCTTCACTACATGTACATGATTTACAAGAAAGACATCAAGTCTTGGTTTCTGCTCACTGAAACAAGTGTGAAACAATTCTTTAAGTATTATTATCCCTAAGGTCAGAAAATGTTTGTAGTTTCAGACATAAATATGTATTGAACACAATACCAGTGAAGATATTTCACAGGACCATCTCCATCATTTCTCTGTAGGGAACAAAAATGTTATGTTTTTCTGCCATAAAATAAAGCTAAAAGTTAAAAATGCCTATTCACAGTTCACTGAGTTCAGGGTGGTATAATTTAATATTTAACATTTAGTTATTATTCATCGGAACACTACAATGATGCCTATAAATGAATGAACAGGAGAAAATTTGCCAAAGTTTTGGACTTATTACTAGTAATCATTAAATTGTAAGACCTGTTGTGAGTGAGTTTTAGTTACTGCATTAGTGATGCTATAAACAACTTTGGTTTCAAATATATTCACTCATACATTGACTGTGTAAGAATAATAATCACATTTACTTTGTTTTCAGGTACCAACTAAGCAAACCCAGTCAACCCCCCAAAAAGATTGTGCAACTAACCCAGATAAACATGATCATCCTTACACGACATCGGTAACCAATTATTAACTGATAACAGTACTGACTTTATATACAGGGAGACTTTCTAATGTCTGCACAAATAGTGTTACTATGAATTTCCCATACTAGAAATCAAACAAATACTGTATATCAACAGCCCTTTGCCATGCAAATCTGGACAACCCCACACGTGGTTGCACGGCTTACCCTGATAAAAGTGATCATCATTAGTTCATTATCGAGTGCATGACATCAGTAACTGATTATAAAGACTGTTTGTGGTATTCAGTACAATAATACCCTACTTTCAAACAAAACCAAAAACAGTTTGACCCATTTTTATATTTGATGAGATTCAGAATCCCATCATTATCATTATAAAAGATAGATGTTTTACTTATTTGACAGAGACCATTCCATGTATTTACTTCAAAAAAGTCATTAATCTAGACCTCATTAAGGGCAAGTCAGGTACTTTAAACTGTCTAGTGATTTCTATAAAAGACAAACCTCAAGGAACTGAACATGCCTTTGCAGGGCTAGATGCTGTCGCCATGACGGTGCGGGTTAGCTTCCAGGTAAAGGCAATATCATTTGAAATTCACAGTAGCACTATCTTTGCAGTGTGGCGGTCGTAAAAAGTCTCCCCATACATCCTGGCTAGCCCAATTGGTTGAATTGTCGGGATTGCGGATTCGCTCACAGGTAAAGGCAATATCATTTGTGATACAAACCACTGGTATTTAAGTTCAACTTCAAACCTCTAAATGCTTTATATGTGCTTGGAGTTAAGCTGTATGAATCAGGTAAGTTAACTTAAATGTGTATCTAATTCACAGATTTTCTTGTACAACTTATAGGAAACAAGAGTGCCAAACTGACACAAAATACGCCCGTCAAAATGCTGATCATCAAAGTTGCGTAACGATCCGATGAAAATTATTCGACTTGGAGAGCAGATACCACTAATTCAGTTTTTGGACAATTCAAGGGCCATAATTCAAGAGTGCCTGGGGGGATTTGGAAGGTTATACAACTTGGTCGAGATATTATGCCCACCAACATATTCACCAAGTTTGATAAAGACCGGATGAAAACTCTTTGACTTAGAGAGCGTAAACCCTAATTTTGGAAAATTCAAGGGCCATAATTCAGGAGTGCATGGGGGGATTTGGCTGGTTGTAGAACTTGGTCGAGATATTATGCCCACCAACATATTCATCAAGTTTGATAAAGACCGGATGAAAACTCTTTGACTTAGAGACCGGAAACAGTAATTTTGAACAATTCAAGGGCCATAATTCAGCAGTGCATGGGGGGATTTGGCTGGTTATAGAACTTGGTCGAGATATTATGCCCACCAACATATTCACCAAGTTTGATAAAGACTGGATGAAAACTCTTTGACTTAGAGAGCGGAAACAGTAATTTTGGACAATTCAAGGGCCATAATTCAGGAGTGCCTGGGCGGATTTGGCTGGTTATAGAACTTAGTCAAGATATTATGCCCACCAACATATTCACCAAGTTTGATAAAGACCGGATGAAAAACTCTTTGACTTAGAGACCGGAAACAGTAATTTTGGAAAATTCAAGGGCCATAATTCAGCAGTGCATGGAGGGATTTGGCTGGTTATAGAACTTGGTCGAGATATTATGCCCACCAACATATTCACCAAGTTTGATAAAGACCGGATGAAAACTCTTTGACTTAGAGAGCGTAAACCCTTATTTTGGACAATTCAAGGCCATAATTCAGGAGTGCATGGGGGGATTTGGCTGGTTGTAGAACTTGGTCGAGATATTATGCCCACCAACATATTCATCAAGTTTGATAAAGACCGGATGAAAACTCTTTGACTTAGAGACCGGAAACAGTAATTTTGAACAATTCAAGGGCCATAATTCAGCAGTGCATGGGGGGATTCGGCTGGTTATAGAACTTGGTCGAGATATTATGCCCACCAACATATTCACATAGTTTGATAAAGACCGGATGAAAACTCTTTGACTTAGAGAGCGGAAACAGTAATTTTGGACAATTCAAGGGCCATAATTCAGGAGTGCCTGGGCGGATTTGGCTGGTTATAGAACTTAGTCAAGATATTATGCCCACCAACAAATTCACCAAGTTTGATAAAGACCGGATGAAAAACTCTTTGACTTAGAGACCGGAAACAGTAATTTTGGAAAATTCAAGGGCCATAATTCAGCAGTGCATGGAGGGATTTGGCTGGTTATAGAACTTGGTCTAGATATTATGCCCACCAACATATTCACCAAGTTTGATAAAGACCGGATGAAAACTCTTTGACTTAGAGAGCGTAAACCCTTATTTTGGACAATTCAAGGGCCATAATTCAGGAGAGCATCGGGGGATTTGGCTGGTTGTAGAACTTGGTCGAGATATTATGCCCACCAACATATTCATCAAGTTTGATAAAGACCGGATGAAAACTCTTTGACTTAGAGACCAGAAACAGTAATTTTGAACAATTCAAGGGCCATAATTCAGCAGTGCATGGGGGGATTTGGCTGGTTATAGAACTTGGTCGAGATATTATGCCCACCAACATATTCACCAAGTTTGATAAAGACTGGATGAAAACTCTTTGACTTAGAGAGCGGAAACAGTAATTTTGGAAAATTCAAGGGCCATAATTCAGCAGTGCATGGAGGGATTTGGCTGGTTATAGAACTTGGTCGAGATATTATGCCCACCAACATATTCACCAAGTTTGATAAAGACCGGATGAAAACTCTTTGACTTAGAGAGCGTAAACCCTTATTTTGGACAATTGAAGGCCATAATTCAGGAGTGCATGGGGGGATTTGGCTGGTTGTAGAACTTGGTCGAGATATTATGCCCACCAACATATTCATCAAGTTTGATAAAGACCGGATGAAAACTCTTTGACTTAGAGACCGGAAACAGTAATTTTGAACAATTCAAGGGCCATAATTCAGCAGTGCATGGGGGGATTTGGCTGGTTATAGAACTTGGTCGAGATATTATGCCCACCAACATATTCACATAGTTTGATAAAGACCGGATGAAAACTCTTTGACTTAGAGAGCGGAAACAGTAATTTTGGACAATTCAAGGGCCATAATTCAGGAGTGCCTGGGCGGATTTGGCTGGTTATAGAACTTAGTCAAGATATTATGCCCACCAACAAATTCACCAAGTTTGATAAAGACCGGATGAAAAACTCTTTGACTTAGAGACCGGAAACAGTAATTTTGGAAAATTCAAGGGCCATAATTCAGCAGTGCATGGAGGGATTTGGCTGGTTATAGAACTTGGTCTAGATATTATGCCCACCAACATATTCACCAAGTTTGATAAAGACCGGATGAAAACTCTTTGACTTAGAGAGCGTAAACCCTTATTTTGGACAATTCAAAGGCCATAATTCAGGAGAGCATCGGGGGATTTGGCTGGTTATAGAACTTAGTCAAGATATTATGCCCACCAACAAATTCACCAAGTGTGATAAAGACCAGATGAAAACTCTTTGACTTAGAGAGCGGAAACAGTAATTTTGGACAATTCAAGGGCCATAATTCAGGAGTGCCTGGGGGATTTGGAAGGTTATACAACTTGGTCGAGATATTATGCCCACCAACATATTCACCAAGTTTGATAAAGACCGGATGAAAACTCTTTGACTTAGAGAGCGTAAACCCTTATTTTGGACAATTCAAGGGCCATAATTCAGGAGTGCATGGGGGGATTTGGCTGGTTATAGAACTTGGTTGAGATATTATGCCCACCAACATATTCACCAAGTTTGATAAAGACCGGATGAAAACTCTTTGACTTAGAGACCGGAAACAGTAATTTTGGACAATTCAAGGGCCATAATTCAGCAGTGCCTGGGGGATTTGGCTGGTTATAGAACTTGGTCAAGATATTATGCCCACCAACATATTCACCAAGTTTGATAAAGACCGGATGAAAACTCTTTGACTTAGAGAGCGGAAACTGTAATTTTTGACAATTCAAGGGCCATAATTCAGGAGTGTCTGGGGGGATTTGGCTGGTTATAGAACTTGGTCAAGATATTGTGCCCACCAACATATTCACCAAGTTTGATAAAGACCGGATGAAAACTCTTTGACTTAGAGAGCGGAAACCCTGTGGACGCCGCCTGCCCGCCCGCCAACCTGCCCGCTCGCAGCAGGTGTTCCCATAATACGTTCCGTTTTTCAAACGGGCGTATCAAAATGGACTAGATTTTTTTATGGAGATGGTCCTTTGAACAAGAAAATGAAAATAATTCACTTACTTTGACCTTGTGAGTCTTCACCAGATCCCATTCCCGTGGAAACATTAGGATCCCAATCTGGAGATAACAGAGGTCTCCCAAGCTCGACACCTGTTATTTCTAACTCCAAATCTGATTCAGATATTGACTCAACCTTAACTCTTGTAAATTCACCACTTTGTTCATTATCAGATCCACTTCCTCCAGTATTAGATTCATTTGACTGAACTGAATTTGACTGGTTTTCATCCTTAGATGAAGCTGAATGTGACTGTTGCTGGTACTCATTATTTGAGTCATTTAAACTGTCATTTGAGGCCTCATTGGGCTCTGTTTTTACAGGAGGTATTGGCATGGAACCTGATGGTGCTCTCTGGCGGGGCATTTGTGAGTAAGGTTCATGTCTCACTCCACGAGATCTCATTCCACGTCTTATGGGAAATCCAGTGCCCGGTCCTCGAGGTAGAAATCCAGGACTTCCCATCGGCCCGTGGCCATATCCTAAATATGTAGGTGATGTCACCTGCTGCATTGAGTTTCTCATTTCTTGCTGTCTTTTCTTTTCTTCTTCCTCTTTTTGTTTCTGATGCTGTCCTAAAGTTAATAGAAATTAAAGTTTTACAACCTATATCAGATGTCAGGACCTTTCTAAGGTTATCAAACTGAGTATGGAGTAAAGCTCCAACGTTTACAAATTTTTGAAAATGTTTACACGGATCATAAAAAATGAAACGATCCCGTTTAAATGTTGTCATATTATATAGACCTGCTAGCAATGAGTCAAATGCCACTGAACTTTGTAAGTTGTTAATAACATTGCAACTCCATAATGCAATTTACAGGGTCAGGATATATCTATCCTATTGAATAGCTAAACTTCCGGGACAAACTTGTAAAATTCCAAATCTGTCAATTTGCTAGATTCAACAACATGATGATGAAATTACATGTGTTGAAATGCTGCAAATAAATATTTTATTCGTGTTTTGTTGCCGATTTTCAGTAAATATTTTCCATCCTTTACATGGCTGTTCCTTTAAACAGTCCAAGATTCTGTAAACGTTTACAGCCTAGAATCAAAACATTATCATTTACAACATTTTGCCATTCAGTCCCAGAAGCTATAAAACAGTTTATATATCCCTGTCAGACTGACACTAAACAATTTGATCAGGATTTGCATTTACCTCTTATGCCTTGCTGTGTCACAAATATCATCAAGTTGTCTGCCCATTAGTGCTGAAGATTATAAAACTGAGATTTGAAACCAGTCTCAAATCTCAAGCATTTGATTGGCTGAAATGGTGACCATTTGCCATATCAGTCGATGAGACTGATTTCCATTCTAAGTTTTATATTCTTGGGGCCAGTAAATGTATTTTGCCAATCAGACTATAAGTACAAGGTTACGGCCTTATGAAGTTGCTGACTAATCATGTATGCAGCAATTTTGGAGAGTACCTGTGATTCACTATTTTATCTTCATTTGATCTGTGTTGTCTTAATTATGAAAGGTTTCATATTAAAAACTTATGCTCTGCATCTCTGTCATAGTTGGCTGTGTTCCTAATACTGTAAAATTCCTTTTAAACACCCCAAGGGGCATTACATTTTGTGAAAGGGGGATGCTTATAATCTATATTAATTATTGTTAATCTTAGATTTTGAAGGATATTGGATAATAAATATGGATTCACTGATTTTTCCCTAAACAATAACAAAGGGGGTGTTTATTATACAAATAAATACTAATGTTGAGGTTGATATGTAGTTTTGCGGACCTGGGTAATGTGATATCGACCGAGGACGAAGTCCGAGGTGGATATCACACTACCCAGGTCCGCAAAACTACATATTGACCTCAACATTAGTATTTACTTGTTATATCATATACCCTATGAATTTAAAGCATTCTGATGATGATGATGATGATGATAGCAAAAGTAGTTATTAATCCCCGGGTAGTTATCACTTTTTTCAGACTCGCGAGTACGGAGCTCTCGACCAATCAGAATGCTTTAAATTCATAGGGTATATGATATTAGGGGATAGATGTTTAAAAGGAATTTTATGGTATGTGAATAAAATGATGCCGTAATTGGTCACCACAAAATGACCACCATCTGACAATGAAGGAAAAATACAAAATTTATTAATAAAGAATATCTCAGCAACCATTTTCTTATTCTTATTTCCAAAAGTTTATTGCAAGCAATGCTGGTTCCTATTTCATAGACAGGCTCAACAAATTGTTAACATTTAACCCTTTTTAACATTGCATTTGATCATTTGTCTACCAGCGTAAATTCAGATCTGCTGGCACAACCACCAGAAATAACCTCAAGAATCAAATAGTGAAAAATGTAGATCCTGATCAGACGGCACAAATGTAGTTCAACTATTCGGAATGGAATCATGTACCAAGAATTAAAGGGTAATGCAAAAAAAAAAGATAATCACATTCTATCAACCACTTACTTTTTAAACAGAATCCTAGAAACTGGGATTTTACATCTTCATGATCTTCTAAAAAGCCTTTTGCCAGCTCTGAGCCCAAATGACTGAGAGTGCCCTCTGCAACACTGGCTGTGAGAATCACAGATTCTTCATCTGTGGTCTCTGCTAACTGCTCAATCTGTCAGTAGAAAAGTTCATATTTTTAGGTTTGTGGAACTGTACAATGCTTTGACATAATTATAGTATACTGTGACAATAATAAAAATGTTTTCAGTCTGAATCTGCAGCAACCAAACTGAACAAATAGTCCCTACACCAAAATCCCAACTTTTTTTTTCGTTTAGGGGCAAACCAATTTTTTATCTGGAACCTGTATGCTGCTTATCATGGAATGATATTGATCTAAAAACAAAAACACAGTGAAGATTAAATGGTTACTGCCATATGTGCACCATCGTTTGGAATGGATTGACACTGTACTGGTGTAAATACTGACTTGCGATTAACCTGGGGCTAGGCGGTGTAGGTAGTAAATTAAATATGCATTTCTTTTATCCATCCCCCCCTCCCCCACCCATGAACAGGCTCAATCAAACTGAGCCTGAAATATTTTCATATTTGTCGTGTTCTGTGGCTTTACAAGTTCCCTTTTACATCTATTTTTATAATCAAAATTTTTATGACAAGAAAAGAAATTAAATTTGTAAACTGGCTTAAAGTTACCAGACCATGATATTTTGCTCATACCGGTATTTTTTTTCTTAAACTAAAACATGAATACTGCTTCTCTTCAGTATTATGGAAAAAATTGAAATATCAATTGTAAATAAAGGTTTAATGTACTTAAAACTGGCTACTCAAGTATGAAGGGAAAGAACATAATTTAATCAAATTATATCAAAAAGATATTTTATAGAGCCAGAGTGACAGCACTTAAGCATATATAGGATCAAACATGGCTTTAACAAATTACCCTACCAGTAGCTAGTGTAAATAACATACTACAATTTGATTTCAATCTCTTTTTATTTTTCAATTAAAAAAAAATATTTAACTATTATGGCTGCCTCATTACATAAAGCTCCCACTTCCCAAATACCCTCATGACGCCCTTTCAGCCTTACCAACTGCTGGATCTGAGCTTTGAGTACAGCCTTCAGGATGACTTTATATCCTGGTATCTCCTTGATCACATCCATGTCGGGTGTAACCATAGTTAGTGAGGGATGAATATCTGAACTTCTCTAACCTTTAAAAACAGAAGACCTGAAAGAAAAGGTTTTTCTTGAATTATTATAATGCTATAAACATGCTCACTACTGTACCTACAGAATTTACAGATCTTGCACAGTGCTTAACAGATCTGGTGGTCTGACATCATAAAATAGTTACATGGTCTGACATCTTTAAATACTCCTAGGCTAGGACAGCAACCGGCTGGACTGGTGAAAATACCCCCAAACCCCTGGGGGGTACGGATATTTCCTGGAATAGCCCATTGGTATAGGGGACATTCCTAGTAAAAAATTCATTGGCTTGATAATAAAATTTTGATTTTCTTAGCATTTCATGATACAAATCACCTGATCATGTTAATGTACATGTAGTAGGGTCTATATTTTATATGTTTAACCTACGCTATGTATTTCCATTCTTGTAGCCTCTTTAATTCTATACTTAGCTAGGTACGAGTCAATTTCAGTTGGTCTTCTTTCTGTATTTCCATTATTTATTATTATTTTTTTTATTTACATACAAACCATAAATATGTATTTCCATTCTTGTAGCCTCTTAATTGTATACTTAGCTGTGTAGGAGTCGAATTTCAGTTGGTCTTCTTTCTGTTAATTATTTAATTGGTTTTAACCGGAAATCAGATGGGTGAGTGATTCTCAAGAAAAGTGCAGGTTGCACTTTTAATTAGGAATTCATACAGTTCAGATCTTTTAACCCTTTCCTCCATAAATACACCCTTTTATGCATATGGGACCAGTGTAGATCCAGATCAGCCAACACATCGATGCCGTCTGATCAGGATCTGGTTCTGTCTATTCTGTTGACCAAACACAATTGACCAGTTGACCATTGACTAATTGTCTATGCTATTGACTACTGTCTAATTGACCATTATCCAATATATTGCCCCAGGTGTTTGATACATGTAGGTTTATAATTTAGGTGTTAAAAACACAGAGCATGAAAGATCAATCAAAATGTTTATTTTGGAAGTAAATTTTATTTATTTGATTAATCTATGCAATTTATAAAAAAAAACATAAATAATACAGTTAATAATGCAATTATATGATAGCATCTTCCCTGTGACGGACATTGACATGTCTCTTTAGGAGAGTGTGACAGAATATAACTTATTATTTTTACCCCGAACCATAAACCCACCCATTTCTGGCACTAAAGTTATAGATTTATCATTTATAATATTTTCAGCCAAACATTCTTGGGTATTGAACTCATTCTTTATATTTTCATTTTCCTCTGTTTTGTTATTTGTATTATTATTTTCATAAATTTGGTCTTGAGAATCACGTATATTTTTAACAAATGATTTTCATTAGCTGACATCTGTTCATTTTGGTTGTTAATTCTTAATTTTTCTATTTTCATATTTTTTAATTTATCAGGATGAAAAACCTCCTCTAATATAAAATCATCTTTGTCTTTTTTTAAATACTGCATTTTTTTCTTAGTATCATTTCCCCAACACCAAAATCCTTTTAAAATATCATTGACTTCATTTTTCTGAAGATAATAAAGTAAAAGTACCATGTCATCTAAACGCTGTTCCTTGTACTCAGTTTGTCTTTTCAATTTTGCATTCATGGACTCAGATGCATTATTTGCAATTCCTGAATAGGGATTATATAAATTATTTCTTCCCAAAATCCACCTACCAGCCAGGGTTTCACTACTCGTACTTGTACTCGTACTTATTCGAGTTCCAATTTTCAAGTACTCAACAGGACTCAGTACTCATCTTTAATTGCAAGTACAAGTACTCATACTTACTTAAGTACTGAAGAAAAATGGTCAGTACTTATGAGTACTTTCACACTTCAATGAAATAGTATGAAATTAAATAAAACTTAATCTAATGAAGTGTAAAATACATGGAGTTAAGAAATAATTCATTAATATCACATATAGGGGCAGGTTAATTCAACAACTTTTGTATAATATGCTGTTATATACTTACTTGTTTTTTATACTATTTCATACATTATATAAAATAATTAAATAAATCACTATAATATTATCAATGGTTGAAATAATTTTTTTACTAAAATTGAAAGTGAATTCAATAAGGTTTAGCAATGGAGTCAACAGAACTCTTCAACTGATTATCACCTTATTATAATACAATGGAAGATAACATATTTCTCAACATTGCAAATATGATTATGATGAGACCAGATAGGTGTAGATGAAAATTTTGAAAGGCTTACGATGTCACAGGTGCTTGGAAGACGGACCCCGTTTTCTCCAAAATGTGTATAAACTGCCCCCCCCCCAAAAAAAATGGGGGTCTACACAGGGTCTACACTACATAAACTCATCTTTTTTGTTTTGTTTTGATAGATTGGGATCGTTATCAGTCTATCCACACCGAATTTACTATCAAATACCAAGTTCTCTGAAAATTCGTGTCCCAACTGTATATAAGTGGGTCCACTTATATACACTAGTGACACAAATTTTCAGAGAACTTGGTATTTGATAGGAAACCTGACTGTATATAAGTGGGTCCACTTATATACAGTCGGGACACAAATTTTAAGAGAACAAAACAGATGAGTTTGTGTAGTGTAGACCCTGTGTAGACCCTCATTTGTTTTGTTGTTGTTTTTTTTTTGGGGGGGGGGGGGGCGCAGCCAGTTTATACATATTTTGGAGGTAACAGGGTCCATCTTCCAAGCACCTGTGAATGATGTTACTTTGCAATACCTGTACAGTATTGGTTGCATTTTAGTCAGAAATAACCCAATGAATAAAAAAGCTAACAGTTTAGATCCTGATCAGATCTATACTGTTCGCACTCGCAATTAAGGTGTTTCTATGGAGGAAAGAGATAAATGTCCTTTCACTGATTTGGGGGATGTCTACAGTAAATTCTAAGAGTAAGAGTTTATGAACAGGGTAAGACAACCATGAAAAAATCTAATCAATTAGGACGGAACTCCAACAATGCATAAATTAATGTTTGTCTTCATTCTGTGTAACGTTAATGGGAATATCGCTTGATGTTTAGTGGAAAAAAATTATAAATTACCAAAATCAAAAATTCTTCATTTCACGTTGTTAATTAAGTAAAGGGAGAGAATCCTCCGATAATCCGGTATAAACACCACACAATACCGTATCGTGACATTCGGTAGGCTCTCGCGAAGTCGCTATTAAATGACCATCTAGCCTGGATTCCAGGCGATGAAGTATTTTGTTCTTATTAATTCTCCAACTGATAATCTTGAGCCAGTCTACATCTCTATCTGAACTTCATCATAATTCAGACATCCCTCTCAATACAGTATGATAGAAAATAGACTGGCTACAATAAAAGTCTGTTATGATGTATAAAAAATAAATAAAAGACAAAACAAACTAATTATCAGACTAGTGTCTAGTCTAATGACCATCCTGCTGAAGAAAATCGGTATGTTTCGGCCCTGAATCGTTATCTTAAATATCTTGTGACCATCTACCAAATAATGTTAGACTTATCATGTGACTTTCTCATGTCTTAAGAACCTGACAAATTTTTGACAACAACTTACTAACTTGGTTAATTTCGCTATTTTTTTCCTTTGAATTTAACTGCATATGGAAGAACATCAACAGATAAATGCATTTCTTCACTTGCGCCCCAACGTTTTAACTCCTTAATGATATGGATTGTGATATACTCGTTTTATGGTTCAGTTGTTGTAGTTCATCCAACTCATGTTTCCGTGAGTTGCTCTTTGTCCAATGTCTTTGATATTGAAAATTTTCATTAAGATCACGTTAAAAGCCTGGTGTTATTTCACTAAGACAACGTGTACTTTATAATTAACGTGTTTATTTATATGAGAACATGTTGTGTTAAGTGCGAGGTTGGTGTTCCCCTGAACCTGGTTTAAGCCCCCAGTGACACACTTTTGCCACAGGCCGTGACAAGGCTCTAGTTCTTGTGTATTGTTTGCCGTGTCTTACTTGACATTGATCTTCTTATTAACCCATGCTCTCTTTCCTCTCTACTGTTAGGTTTGCGTGGGAGGCTCTGTTTTCTGGTTATGACAACTAAACTTTTTTTAAATTCGACTGAAGAATGTGATCAGAAATAATTCAATAGAATAATAGTAAGATTCACTTAAGCATGTAAAACAATGTCTTGAAACCTGAGAGCCCATGAAGCGATAAAGACAAAATCTACTTGTAATGTAATGTCTTATCATTACATCTAGATAAGATTTATTTCCTTAAATGTCAACAAGATCAAACTAATATTATTTGAGATGTAAGCCTTTTTATACTTCTACAATGGTAAGTCTGGATGTGTTCACTGACCTCTAAAATATAACCGGAATAAGAGCAGTGAAGTAGGTTAATTCCGATCTACTATACATTGTAAAACTTTATATAAACATGCATATACAGAATTGCCACAACCAGAAAAAACAGTCTCCCCACGCAGCCAAAAAAGTAGAAAGGAAAAGAGAGGATGAGTTTATAATTTAAAGAATCAATTTCAAAACATGAAAGCACTTTCTTACACATTTATTTAGGACTGTTACGGTCGGATGTATTAGTGAATATATTGATTTCGTAAAACTAAAGTTCCATGCATCAAAACCAATGCAGTTTTAACAGACACATACCATCGTAGCTATTAAATGCACTGAATTCATTTTAAATCATTAGCAGGTAGAACCAATGTATAATCAACTTTCGTAATTTCCTCTTTATCGTTGTTAGGAATCACCATGACATTAAGTGGACACATGCGCAGTGAAGAGTACAGTGAAATAACAAAAGGAAGTAAAATTCGGTTCTGGCGAAATTTCCTATCAGGTATAAATTTACAGTATTTAAGAATATACTTAAGATTTAAATATATACTCAATAAAAATAAAAAGTATCCACTTTCCTATTTTTTAATTTTGTAAAATTTGAAAACGAAAACTTAAAATTCTATATGTGTAAAATATGCTTTTCTGTTATCATTGCAAAGGGATAAAGTATTCTTGAAAATCTGCAGCCACAACTTAGTTATCTTTCCCTTTGTTATAATATGGGTTTCAGTAAAATGTCAGCAATTCTTTGACATATTCACATTTATTTGAATTAAATCACTTTCTCTACCTCTTGTGGATAAATAAAATCACAAAATATTCATCAATAACACAACACGACAAACAACGCTAGAATTTCAAACCATTTCCAATTACCTCCCTTTAAATTGAATATGTAGTGTTTTGTTATACATGATTAATTGTTATTCGATTGGTTGTTCCTCTGGTCTTGGTGTGGAAGTTTTTATTCATTAACAATTTAACTTAAAACAACTGAGGTTAACTAACAAAACACCAATCAAAGCGTTCCTGATTAAATGAAATATGTTAATGAGAATATAAGCATAAAAAGTGGATACTTTTTATTTTTGTTCAGTTTATATTTTGAAAGGTCTCCGCTGCTGAAAATAAACTTTCATATACATCCTTTAGGGTGTTTATGACTTGTAAATACCTGATGAAGAAATATATAATTTTTAAAATTAAGACCACGAAGTTAAGAAATCATGAGAAAACCGTTACCATAACCATGAAATTTCATGCTTATAAAAATATAAGAACCGTCAGTTTTGATTGTATATTTCTGTCATCTTGTTTGTGAAAATAATTTTGAAAGTCAATTGCAATGCCATTACAAATTTCATGCTTATAAAAATATAAGAACCGTCAGTTTTGTTTGTATATATCTGTCATCTTGTTTGTGAAAATAATTTTGAAAGTCAATTGCAATGCCATTACAAATGAGATTTTTGTGAAATCAAGGCTTGCTCACGACCATACCTTATGCTTTCCTACTAAACGCATAAATACTTAGACATAAAAATCATTCAAAAACATGCAAAAACACCACAAAGACAGCTCATTATTTTAGCCAATTTTTATTTTTTATTATACAAGGTAAGAGAAATGAGAAAAATATCGTTCAAAAAGTTTATATTCATAGCTACAGAAAGAAAAGCAATACTAATTAAATTTGCCAGTGGTATTCTATTGAGAGACTTTTGAGAGACTAGCTATATAATCACAAATGTACATAACCTGGAAAAGAGAAGATAAGAATTCATTGAACATATATCATTCGCCTCTTTTAAACCGTTCATGTTTAAGAAAATTTTGTGATTATCTTGCAGGTCCATTATCAATATAGTTAAGAGAGTAAAATAATTATGTATATTTTCGTTCCGAGGCGGAATCCCCAAAGGTCCTCTCTTTTGTTAATTGTTTGTGGCGTCCTATTTGAATTGAGAGTGCCAGAGCTGATTCAAATATGATCGGTCTATCATCACACATGCTCCTCCTGTTAACTATTGCAACCCCAACAAACTACACAGGATAAAAATATCCTCAGCTATGTTATACAATATGACATATGAACGTCTCGTACCTTTATTAAGTTGCCTTTGTCAAGAATCTAGGCTGACTAAACTCATCGTTTGTTTTTGGTCTTTAAAATGTGTGTAACTTAGTGCCGATGTCCTGTGACCTGTCGATCATTACGTATTTCAGACATTATGAGTGTATACCTCGTCAACAAATATTATCAAATCGGTTACTAAGTCCATTTGGATACATTTGCATCTTTCTTAATTGGAAATGTTTCCAAACGCTTTATATGGTACCAGTTAAAAGCCACACTGCATCAAACCAAAGAAAAATGTTCAGGGAATTTGAAACAGAGTGGCAATAAGGTCAAATAATATTTCTTGTTTACACAAAAGACAACGCGTTACACTTGATTATCACCAGGATATAAAGTATGTTTGCTTTATGATAACTAGATAAAATATCGAATTGGTTCAGTTGGATTTAGAACGTAGGTAAAAGTAAAACAAATAAAAACCGTAATATCACAGGTAGTGGGGTTATCATCAAACTTGATCCAGATGTTTGTGTTGACATGAAATGTTAATATCTTGAATGAATCAAAACGTTTAACAAAAACGTTAAATACATGAGAGTCTACAATCTTACGTTGAAATGTTCATGAAAGAGTAAGAAACAAATACGATTCCTATTTACAAGGATATGTTACATTTTTTCGGCGTAGCTGTCTAAGCTCACTTGTGACCTAATTTATTAACCAATGAAGTGTTGTAAATAATATTCGTATTCTATTATAATGCAGCGGGAAAATTAAATAAACTATTTCGATTGGTAGCTATTTATGCCAGAGAGGCATCTAGCAGGGTGAAGAGGTATCTAGTGGGATTTTTAAACAATTAGTTTACACTGTTTGAAACGATTATTACTGTGACGTTTAGATCTTTGCTATTCTGTTAAGTCGAAAGATGTTGAAATGAGGCACACTCCAGTACTCGTCATTGGTTAGGTTTATTTGTCGAAAACAATACAGCCAATCTTTATCAATCTATCCAAAATGAAAGTGAAAGTAAATGGAACTGCCTTTGGGCAACTGTAAATAATATTCTACGCGATATAAACAATGAGTTCACTATTTAAGTCTAAATGAAATCTTCACTAAATATATTTTATTCTTTCAGCAAAAGATATATCATCTAATACATTATCTTATAAAACTAAACAAAACCAAGACCTTTTTTCAATGCGTTTCTAATATAAAATTCATTCTTTATCACGATAAGTTTTGTAAGATGTGCTTACTTGTCTTAAATCTGGCAACAATATGTAATATGTTACGCGAAAAAACTTCGAGTCCGCTATATGATGCAATCGCACTCAAGTTAGATCTAAGAACACGTTAGCGTAGTGGTTTTCAGGTGATGATTTTTACCACAGATTGCTATTAAAGCATACATTTTTCATAGAGAAGAATTGTTGCAGTATTTTCTAGGATTGTTTCATATTCCTAGGAATTTCTCTTCAATGTTATAGATAAAACAGTTATAACGCTTTATTACTTTTTTGGCTTACAATAAGTCCTAAGATCTTCACTGAATTTATTTATTATCTCGGTAATTGATACATCCTCTACTACCCTGTCTATTATGTTTTAGGTATTAATAAAGCCTCTACCTTTAAAATACGTTTTTCATAATTATAAGATTCACATTTATAAACAAAACTATCATCTACGCCGTTTATCTTTTTTAAAGATATTTCTTGTTTCGCTTTCAGGCAGCACGATACAACAATGTCTGTTTCTGGACGAAAAGCAGCCGGTTTTCAGGACTCGCTTTCAAAAGGTTCAACTGAATATTTCGACGTCTACTGCGATGTCTGTTTTTTAACAGGTCAGAATGCTGAAGCCAAAGGTTTTTGCCAGGACTGCCAGGAAAACCTCTGTAAAACCTGTCTGGAGTACCACAAAAAAATAAAGGCGTTAAGCCATCACAGAATAAAAGGTCAAGTACACACCAGACCCGCCAAGACTACGGTACAAGATTCCTCCATGTCATGTACTGAACCATGCCAGGTTCACCAAGCTGAATTGATCATGTTCTTCTGTCACGAACATGAAGCGGTTGGCTGCACAGATTGTATGACTTTGGACCACAGGACCTGCAAACTTGATTATATCCCAGACATATGTGCTGATATAATAAATAGTCAAGAGTTCAAGAAAACCCTCCAGGATGTCACATAGATCATTAAACGAACTGAAGACCTTGGCAAGAAGTCCAGATCAACGAAAGCTGAGAATAAAACTGTCATTGAAGAAGCTATACGAGAAATAGAACAGTTCCAGAAGAAAATAAATGACCGGCTTGAACAACTTAAGCGAATCATGATTCAAGACGCGCAGACAGAATGTTCGATGGGAGATAGAAAGGTTAATAAAGTACTTCAAACAACTGACAAACTTTCCACTTCTTTACAGGCACTCAGCACTGTAATGCAAGAATGTCAATCGAAGAACCAAAATGCCAAAGCTTTCATAATCATGAAACAAGCACAGTTCAAAATAAAGTCCCTTAATTTCCAATCTGCAGAAGATGAACTATCCCTTAACAGAATGAAGTATGCTTTTGAACCAAATAAAGATCTGGAAGAAGTCCTGTTGATGACAGATGGACTTGGAAAGCTCAGAATGTATACGAATCAGGCTGTTACTGATCGAAAGGCTGTAAACATTAAAACCTTGGTCCTGGAGAACTATGTCAATGTGAGAACTAAATCTGACAAGAAGACGTGCAATATCACTGGGTGTGGTAGCATATCTGGTGGCAGAATCCTGCTTGCTGACTGGAACAATCATAAACTGAAAGTTCTGGACATTGTTCAACAGTCAGTAGTTGAGGAGAAGAATCTAGATTCCGAGCCGTGTGACATTGCCGTGTTACCACAGAACAAGGTGGCTGTAACATTACCAAATAAAAAAGAGATACTTCTACTTAGGATATCAGGTCAGATATCTACAATCAGAAGTTTACCAGTTAACAGATATTGTTTTGGTATCACATATCACCAAGACCAGATGTTTGCGGTTTGCATGAAACCTAACAGTCTATCGGTACTGGACATGCAAGGTACTGTACGACGAGATATGATGTTAAAGGCAGCACTGACCGAGATGTTCAGTTATCCTTCACGCATTGAAATAAGTTATGATGGGAAAATTTTGTACGTCTCTGACTGGGGCAGACACTTTGTAGCGAGTATAACATTGACGGGGAAGGTAACCGTTGTGTACAAGGACGGAAATATGAAGAAGCCAGGAGGACTGGTGGAGCTGCAGGATGGTTCCCTGCTTGTCTGCTGCAGGCAGCCGGGTACCATTTACCGTATCTCTTCTGACCTGAAGCATGGGAATACTTTGGAGGAGGATGTTACTGAATTTGGTTCAATATGTTACCAGCCTCATAACCGGAAAATATTTGTTGGTAGCGATGGTTGTGATTGCGTCAAAGAATTTAAATTAAATTAAATTTGAAAAATTTGAATACCGTATAAGTTCATGAATATTAACAAGTTTATCAATTTACAAGACAAGTGTAACAACAGTTGCCATGAACATTTGGATCATAATGTTATAATCGTTTTGTATTAATTTCATTTACAACTAAGAATTTCTTCAAAGTCTACCTACAGTTTTGAATTCTTTTGTATGACAAACAGTTTAACACAAAACAGGTATATTTATAAAGTAATAATTTAAGTTTAATAACTCGTGTGTTTTAGACGATTTTTTTAAGTTTCTCTCAAAAGTATTCCTTACAAAGTTTTGTTAAAAATGTTCAGACTTAACCAAGATTCTGTCAAAATTATATGGCAAATATAATTTGAAAATAGTTTCTTTCTTTCATTTACAGAAACTCTTCAATAAAATAATATTTAATACACAATTGTAGTTTAAACCAGGGCTTCTGGACGTGGTTTATTTACAGCACCTTGAAAATGCTTGTTTTGCGTAGAATTTTGATTCTCATCGGTTACTTTAACCGATTATAACAGTTGTCGAAGTTAAAATAAATTACATTCGAAGTTAAAAAGGCATAAGCTCCAATTTCAATTTTGTTACCAATTTTTTATGACATTGTTTTCAATCGGTACTGTTCATTTTGTATATGAACAGAAGCTCTAAACAATAGGCATGTTTTATGGTAGCATATTTTGAAGGTAAATCTTTGATTTTCACATATATCATGATTTCTCCAAATATAGTAATTTTGTTTAAGGGAAAATCTCTTTTTTTTCTTTTCTTGTGTGTTTAAACTTGCTACAACACATTTCAAATAAATATTCACAACTTATAGAAACCATTAAAATGATTTCGTTCAATGTCAGCATTTTATCCAGGAAGTGGAGGATCATTTTGTTAAACATCTCGGACAAATACCTAAATACGATGTATCATAGTTCCCAGATTCAAGTGCAAAGTTCTATATCGAAAGTAATAAATAAAAAGGCAGTATTCATTCAAAACATTTGATGGTTTTTAAAGCGCGATTTATATCTGAATAATACTTTATGGTAAATAAAATATCACGTGTATCTATTACTATTATTATCATCGAAATGCTCTGTCTATGAGAAAGGCGATTTGATAAAGTCCAATTCATAGTGTTATCATGCCTCTTTTTTTCTAAATTGTTCCGTTCAGACTGCAACATATTTCCAAGACATTCAGTATTACGTCATGTTGCTAAGATGTTTCTTTAAAAAACACATACATGTACTATTCTTTTAATGGCTAAAACGTGTCTTTGTGCTGATTGAGGATGTGACATTTCATGTTCCACCGCGAGTTAAATCTCTTCGGACAATAATTACACTGGAATGGTTAAGTCGCCGATGTGAAGTCGCCGGTGCGCATTCAGGTTGCTCTTCGTTTTAAATGTCTTGTTGCACAGCCTAAACTTAAAACTCGTCTCTTGGCAAAATCTTCGTACAAATCTTTTAGATGTAAGGTGTAATGTACCTTTAAAGATATTTGTAAGAAAATAGTGGACTTTTTTATCGAATGAAAGAAAGTTGGATATGAGTCGTATGTTGATTTTAATAGTTATCAATCTGACATTTGTTACGCCAAGTCGCAAATAACACCATCGACGCACGTTTCTGACCATCCCATCCGTAAACGGCCGTAAAATCGCCGTAATTTTCATCATTGACGCAAAGATTAAGCTTACCAAAACAGATTTATCATATAAATTTTGACTTCCTTCGAGCTGATACAGATAGGAAAAATATCTTTACAATATCTTTGTTAAATAATAAGACTAGGTAGGTGTTTAGTTGAACAATTGTGTCGCTCTCAGATATTTGTCAGAATAAAAAAACCCGATAGCTTGATGAAGAAATATTAAGAAATGGCAAAGTTACAGCCATCGTTAAGTTTTCGTGACGTAAGTGTAAAAAGGGGGATAATACAAACATGTATGACCTTGACCTCATGACATTGGCTTCATTACGACAACGATTTCATTTGCCATATAGTTTGATTTAGAAATATAAAATACTGGCAAAGTTATACGGACGGGCTAACGTACAGACTGACGACGGAGGGACAAAGCGATCCCTATGTATCGCCTTTTTCGACAAGCGACACACAATCTGGCCATTTTAAAATTTTGAGTTTTCATCTATTATTAACTTTTAAATTCCAATAAATTATTATTTTACATTGTTTACCTTTAATTCCACAAAATATTGTAGTAGAATTCGAAATGCACTTTCTAACACATTTACCGAGGACTGCTTCGGTTAGATATTTGAGAAAAATTGGCTTCGTAGACTGATGTTCTACTGCATAAAAACAATTCCGTGTAAACAAACACATAACATTTGTGGCTATTACATGCTTTTAACTCATTTAGATCAACAGATGCTAGAACCCATGTAATATTTTATAGAACCCATTTAATAAACATTGTAATAACCTCTTAAGTATGGAATCAATCACCAAGTAACGTAAAGATGACACAAGCGCAGTGAAGTAATCAATAACGAAAGAGGAATGCTCAGCACTCACGAAATAACATTTCAGGTATTCATATTTTTGCATTTTATATTATATTCGAAAAATATTAAATTAATACGATTGTGGTGGATACATGTATATTTCCAGACCTCAAGCAATATACAACAGCTTAAACAGGGTTAAAGGTACTGCTTGACTATGTTATTCGGTTTCTACATTCTACTTTCGTTTTCGAAGCATTTGTTCTTGGATTTAAAAGATCTGTGTTGCATATTATGTAAGATATAATATGTAAACTCCGGCCTGTTCACGTCAAATAAATTATTGGTTTTAGGGGCATAAATAAACACGCAAAAATATATTCCAAAATGTATCTTTAGGTCAAAATGAAAATCAATGAATGTATAACTAGCTGGGATTTGACATGTCTGCACTGAAAGTTGTTTATATGACAAATAAAAATGATACTCTTGTCAACACTTTAAATGGTATAGAGACGTGAATGTGATACAAAAGATAGATTACATTTAAATATATGTAGTTTACTAAAACAATTTCAAGATACAATTATATACTTTGTAAAGTAGCCGCCGCTGCAACAAAAACCTTCCATATATATAAGATTTAGGAAAATTATGACATGTAATTACCTGAATGAACAAAATTATGTTTTTAAAACAAAAGAAATCGTGAGAATAATGTTAAGCCTTAAGTCACGTAATTCCATGACCATAAAAAACAGAGTCGAAAATATTGTTTGTATATTTCTGAACTTGTAAAAAAATTTCATGCCAAAAGAAATACCGTTACTAATAAGAGTTTTGTGAAATCCGCACTCGCGAAAAGCTTTTCTTTATGCCTTCATGCTTAACGCCGTAAAACAACATGCTAAAGCACTAAGAGAACACAGACATACAAATAATAAAAAGACAAATGAACATTACCTAGAAAATAGAAGATACGTGTTCTTTAAACAATCAATTAATGTTGTAACATAAATAAGATGTTTTGTGATAGACTTAGATCCGTAGAGTATCATAAATGTCCACGTTATGACCAATATTGCAGTCATACAATCTACTAGGTCAGCGTGTTATAATTTTGTTAACTTCTCCGTTATGTTATATATTTAATATTTTTCTGTTAAGTTTACAGACATCCTGTGTTTCCTTCTCCATATAAAACAACTCTGTCTTAACGGCATTCAATAAATATCTTCTTTATCCATGTGTATAACTACAACGACTACACAAATAACGCTTTTATTACATGAAGTTCTTGGAATAGTTGAAAGGGGAACTTTGAAAGCCATTGAACACGACGAATATGACAATATTGCAGGCTCGGTTCGATTGAGCCTGTTCATGGTCAGTAATGCAAATGCATATTACTTCCCACGATGCCTAGCCCCGGATTGAGCGTAACTCAATATTTACACCAATTAACAGTACAATTTTGATCCATCCCAAACGATGGTATGCATATGGAGGTGAACACGGAACCTTCAAATTGGTATTTTCATGTCATGTTCAGCGGCGTATGGTCTCCAGATAAAAGATGGGTTTGCCCTAAACGAGAAACAATGGTCGGAAATAAACAGAATAGAAATATAAATCCTGCATATCACAGACAACGCCAAAGGCAAAATTTAAAATGTAGAAGGTATATCCTTGGGTTGATTTAACTCTATCCAAATTAATATTGTTTGGGATATTGAAACCACCCATCTTTAAACTGGCCGAAATATCAAAACAAACGGAATTTTACATAGTGCACAAGCTATCGTGCTCAACGACATTTTAAGAACGTAACTGATAACGGCACTGGTTGGAGTGGTAACAGCAATCATATCTTTCACTGCCACGTTCAAATAAATGCAAAGTAACATATTCATGTACACATGGTAACGAAAACCGTTCAAATTGAAGGGAATTCTGCGATACTTTAGCTGGTTAATTATTATTATATATCAGAGGGTAAAATTATTATGTACATTTTTGGTATCGACAACTTCCCAGTGCTGATTCAAATATGATCGGCACACTGTTCAATATCATTCATTGCCATCCCAACGAACTACACAGGAAAAAAAAGCCTCATTCCATTTTATACAACATTCCATATGAACCGTAAACTAGCTTAAAAAAAGTTTTTTTCAAGGATATACGCTCACTTTACTCTTCATTTGGGGTTGTTGTTGCCTGTTCGTGTTTTTGTTTGTTTATAAATATTTAAAACGTGTGTGTATTTGAATACCATTGTACATCTTTCTATCATTATGTGATTGTGATTTGAGATTAAACTCGATAATGCGGTTTCCATTTTGCGACAATAAACGACTTTGGGTCTATTCATTGTAGATCCCAAAATCCGTTTATTATGTATGTCGTCTTACCGAGTTTGAAATGTTGAAGTAATCGGAAATAGCCAATCCCGTATTTTGGTTGGTTTAATAGTAAACAGATAGTATGAGCAAACATTACCAAATCGGTGACTACATTGTATGCGTGTACTGTGGACAAGAACTGACTTCAATTCTTTATCGAGCTTTTTAATTTTGGGCTTTGCGTTAACCATTGACACCTTTGATGAATTATTCCTTTTATCTCCGAATATTTCACTATCCTAGATTTATATTGCTATGTGACTTTTTACGATAAACGGCGACGTCGTTTAGTAAATTAAAATTACGTCATTTTTACGCTTACATAAGACATTGTTTATAACAGATGTTGATATAATAACATTCACCTGAAGAAGAGCCAAATTAACTCGAAACCCGTAGTGAAATATTGGAGTTTGTCTTCCTTTATTCATTATACTACCCTAGATTCAACGGATTAGCTATCATAGTGTTTCATAAATTGCTTAGCAGATCTTCTCAGAGAGAACCATAAATCTTTCGTGCATCATTTTAATAAATGCAAATTTTGATTTTTTTTCCCTGATTCTGCATTATCACAGCAGCCTGTATAACGTTGTAATCTTACCAACATTAAATAATTACCTCCCGCTATTTATTTTATATAGAATCATGGACCCTTTCTATAAAATACTGACACCACTTATACAATTAATAATGACCTATTACTAATATATCAATCCAAGTCATTTTCTGTTTCTTTTGCTTTTTGTTGTTGATGTTGATTCTGCTGCAGCTGCTACTGCTGCGTATACAGCTGAAACAAATGCATTATAACTTAGAGGCTCCGTTGAGAAATAAGCGCCGAGCTATTGAAAAAGAAATTTAAAATAGTTTTTTCTCAATTATCATTATTATTCTTACAGAGAAGTATTACAATAGACGATATACCTACGTCGTTTCACGGTTACTATAGAGAGAACTATAACCGATATTTAGTCTATAAAATAATTGTGGTTCTGATTGAAATGGAGATCTGACCATCACTTAGAAATAATGTGTTTACGAATGTTTCTTCTTGTGAGGAGTTATAACATTGTGACCAGGCAGCCATTATTTATATAAAAATGACCGGGGCGCACGGACGCACGAATGGACGGGCGACATTACCATATTCTCCTCCGATACCTAGCGGTGGGGATAATTATATTGTAAATGTACTTTAGATGGGTAAGTGTTAGGGTATGAGTAAGGGGTTAGTTATTCTATAGGGGCTCACAATTCTATATAGTTATTTTTCTACTTTTAATAGTATGACCAGAGAGTCATTCTTCTTACATTTTTATATTTTCAGACAGCAAGATACAACTATGTCTGTTTCTGGACGAAAATCAGCTGGTTTTCAGGACTCGCTTTCAAAAGGTTCAACTGAAGATTTCGACGTCTCCTGCGATCCCTGTTTATTAACCGGCCAGAATGCTGAAGCGAAAGGATTTTGTCTGGACTGCCAGGAAAATTTCTGTAAAATCTGTCTGGAGTACCACAAGAAAATAAAGGCGTTAAGAAATCACAGAATACAAGGTCAAGTACACACTGGACCTGCCTTTACTCCAATACAAGATTCTTCCATGCCATGTACTGAACCGTGCCCGGTTCACCAAACTGAGGTGATCAAGTTTTTCTGCCCCACACATAAGGCAGTTGGTTGCACAGACTGCATGACCCTGGACCACAGGACTTGTAAACTTGATTATATCCCCGACATATGTGCTGGAATAACAAAAAGTCAGGAGTTCCAGAAAACTCTCCAGGATGTCACAGAGACCATCAAGCGAGCTGAAGACCTTGGCAAGAAGTCCAGATCAACGAAAGCTGAGAATAAAACTGTCATTGAAAAAGCTATACGAGAAATAGAACAGTTCCAGAAGAAAATAAATGACCGGATTGAACAACTTAAGCGAAACGTTATTCAAGACGCGCAGACAGAAAGGTCGATGCGAGATAGAAATGTTGATAAAGTTCTTCAAACAACTGACCAAGTGTCCAATTCGTTACAGGCATTCCACACTGGTATGCAAGAAAGTCAGTCGATGAACCAACATGCCAAAGCTTTCGTCATCATGAAACAAGCAGAGTTCAAGATTAAGTCCCTTAATTTCCAATCTGCTGAGGATGAACTATCCGTAAACAGAATGAAGTATTCTTTTGAACCAAATAAAGGTCTGGAAGAAGTCCTGTTGATGACAGATGGACTGGGAAAGCTCAGAATGTATACGAATCAGGTTGTTACTGATCAAAAGGCTGCAAGCATTAAATCCTTGATACTGGAGAACGATATAACGTATCCTTGATACTGGAGTAACGGTAACCGTCGCGACTTAAATAGAATATACCAAATTCAAAAAAGAGCAGCAAGAATAATTCTTAAAAAACCTGTTCGCACACCTACGAAAGATCTTTTTCATATCCTAAAATGGCTTACTTTTGAATCAAGATGTAAATATCACGCTGCACTATTAGTCTACAAATCTATACATAATTTGGTTCCAAAATACATCACTAACCTTGTAAAAGTATCTAATAACCCTCGGTATAACTTGCGATCTTCTTCAAGAACTGATATTGAACACTTAATAGGTAAAACTAACTTAATTAAAAAATGTTTCAGCTATACAGGTATGAGCGTATGGAATGATATCCCTTATGAAATTAGATCTGTCTCTTCCATATATTTATTCAAAAAACATTTAAAAACTTACTTGTTTGAAATACAACCTATTTAAATTGTTATTACTTTTGTATTTGTATATAGTTTTTCACATAATTTTACACGATGCATATTTGTAATCGAAATTTGCCTATAGCATGTATAGTGTATATGATTAATTGTGTCTGTCTTTAAGTATTGATGTTTTATTTGTTGTAATATATGTTTTTCGTTTATCCATTTTAGAAGGCCTCATTGAAAATAAGCAATTTCTTCATTTGACTAACTTTTTATACTTGCAAATATTGTATTTGTTTGTATTAATTTTGTTGTCATAGATTTTGTCTTAATGAGTTACCTTCTTAAAATAAAGAGATTATTATTATTATTATTATTATTATTATTATTATTATTATTATTATTATATAAATCTGAGAACTAAATCTGACCGAAAGAAGTGCAGCATCACCGGGTGTGCTAGTTAATCTGCAGACAGAATCCTATTGGCTTCAAAATATCTCGTTAAAGGCAGCAATGAAGGAGACCTTTAGAATCCCAACAAACAATGGCATAAGTAATGATGGGAAAACTATGTTCGTCTGTGACTGGAAAAGCAACCTTGTAGCGAGTATAACATTGACGGGGAATGTAACCGGTGTGTACAAGAACGACAAGATGAATGAGCCATACGGTCTGGTGGTGCTGCAGGATGGTTCACTGCTTGTTTGCTGCGAGAAGTCGGGTACCATTCACCGTGTCTCTTCTGACCTGAAGCATGGGGACACTTTGACGGAGGGTGTTACTAATGCTAGGTCAATATGTTACCAGCCAGACTACCAGAAAATAATTGTTGGCAGCAATGATTGTGATAACATTAAAATATTTGAAGTGAAATAAAAAATCAAACATTATTTAATACCATAAAATAATTAACTCGTATAAGTTATTTAAAGGACAAGTTTTATTATAGACATTGAATCGTGATGTTCTTTCCCTTTCTTTTACATAGTTTCAACTATTATTGCATTATGTTAGTTAAAAATACACTATAAAGTTTTTATTTAATTTTAATAACATGTGTACTTGAGAATCATTATTAGCTTCGGTGAGCCTTAATCAATTTACAAACTTGCAAACTTTTTTTTGAAAATCTTCAGTCTTTACCGCGATACCGACAAAATTGTGTGGCAAGTATAATTTAAAAAAAGCGTTTCATTCGTTCTTTCATAAAAGCTCTTCAATGCAATACAATAATAATACAGTGGTAGTTGAAACAAACAAGACAATACGAGGAGTGGTTTAATAACATCACGCTAAAACAGCTTATTTTGCTAAGCAATTTTATTTCGATTCTTCTAGGTTAGTTTCATTTGTCTTAACAGTTGTCGAAGTTAATAAAAATCTGTATTTATTTTGGTTATAATGAGAACTGTCTGTAAAGGATATTGAACTTGAAAGAAGAATATATGTAAGAGGTATAAACATCGCTGTATCCTGTACCCTTTACTCCATATAAGGATTCTACCTTGTGTGCGACCAGTTTACATCAAGATCAGCGTGCCATCTGATCTGGATCTACATTGGTCGATTATTGGTAAAAAATAACCTAATAAACCAAAAAGCGAATTCGACCATGGGATAAAAGCAATATCCCACGCCGGAGTAAAAGTTAACACATAGACTCTACTTTTTTTTACAAAAGAGACTAAGCTGTTTATGATCCGGATACATTACTCATGTTATTGTAATAATCGAATCGCTTGGAGTGAAACTAATACCATATAATTATCCGTTTTCACTTTTAAAAGTAACTTATTCTGTCTTGACTTAAATAATGGTTATTTGTAAACGGTTACTGTTTCAGAAACTCCTTAGCTGTTTGCTTTAAATGTTTCTTAATATATTAAACTATAGAATTTTTCGTTTTTCACTGTGGTGAAAGGGTTGCCCTGTATCTAATTTTGGTTGCCCTGTGGTAGTTCTCATTTTATTTAATGAAATTATACGGACACGCTGGCCATAAAGGAAGCTAAAAATCACTAAACGAAAATTATTAATACAGATTGGAAAGAACAAACTTGCTTATTTTGTCGCCATTATGAGAACAAACACAGGCAATCATATTCGATACAGGACAATCATAACCCGACAATGGTCTTCATGTTTACACGTTTAATGTACTCTTGACGTGGAGACATGGTAGTCTTTTAATTAAGTCTACGTTCGAAAAAATTATAACATTTGAAAACAAAATTATTGTAATGTGTCTTTAATAAATTATATCGTTTTAATTATTATTCCATTTTGTGAATAGTACCCGACTTAATATTTATTCACCAGCAGTGGGAGATGGTTACAGCATTTATCGGACTCTTCATCAATACAGAGAATGGAGAAACAAAACCGCCGGACAAATAGCTAAACGAAATGTTGACATGTAAACATGATCTATAGTGCTTCGTTTCAAGAGCCAAATTGTACAGTAACTGCTAAGAAAAAAGCTGAATTTATTTAAACACAATCGATTTTTATCATTAGTATCTAGATAATTTTTCATAGAAAATAAAATATGAAATGTCTATTAAATTGAATCGTTCTTTTAACAAAAACATGTCTTGATCATTCTCTGAGAATGTGAATTTGTGAATGTCCAATACAAGTTATTTGAGCCTTCGGTTTTCTAAATTGTTACACAATTCCAAGACCATCTAAATTATGTCTTTTTGCATAAACGTTTCTCTTAAAGAAACCACATATTATTCCTTTAATGGCTCAAACGTGTCTTTATGCTGATTGAGGATGTGGCATTTCATATTCCACCGTGAGTTGAACCTCTTCGGACAATAATTACACTGGAATGGTAAGTTGCCTATGTGAAGTCTCCTGTGTGCATTCAGGTTGCTCTTCGTTTTGAATGTCTTATTGCACATTTCACACACGATTTGTCGGCTATCTCGTAGTATGTGTTGCTCACCTGAAAAGAAAGTAAAATCCAGTATTTTATCTTAGACTGCAATTATAACTTAAACTACAATAAAAGCCTAAACTTAAAACTCTTCTCTTGCCAAAATCTTCGTACAAATCTTGTATATTTAAGGTGAAATGTACCTGCGTGGGAAGTAATATGCATTTCCATTACTGTCAATGAAAAGGCTCAATCAAACCGAGCCTGCAATATTTTCATATTTGTGGTGTTCGATGGCTTTCAAATTTCCCTTTTAATCTATTTCAATATCCCAGTAGCGTTGTTTGTGCCGTATGGCGGCTCTAAAAGGTCTCCCCGTACATTCAATCAGTGCTGTTATAAATTATGTCCTTTGAAGGTCGTTAAGCAAGATACTTATGAACTATGTTAATAGTACTTCTAAAATTACATTAATATATAGGCCAGTTTTAAGATTGATGGTTTCAATTTCCCAGGCAATATAGATTAGAATATTGTTCAATCACCCCCAAGGATATACTTCCTGCTTTTTAAATTTTGCCTTTGGCGTTGTCTGTCATATGCAGGATTGATATTCTAAGATCCCCTGTTAAAATTCTACTCTGTTTAGTTCCGCCCATTGTTTTCTCGTTTAGGGCAAACCCATTTTTATATGGGGACCATACGCCGCTGGAATGGTATTAATCTGAAAACACCGCATTGAAGGTTCCATGTCACGGCCATATGCACACTATCGTTTGGGATGGTCAGAATTGTACTGTTTATTAGTGTAAATTTTGAGTTGCGCTCAATCCAGGGCTAGGCGACGCGGGCAGTAATATGCATTTCCATAACTGTCCATTTACAGGCTCAATCAAACTGAGCCTGCAAAATTTTCATATTTGTAGTGTTCGATGGCTTTCAAAGTTCCCTTTTAATCTATTTAAAGATAATTGTAAGAAAATAGTGGCACGCAATACCAGAGTCCCCTACTGGCGAGAACTCCTATCAATAGAGTCCCCTACTGGCGAGAACTCCTATCAATAGAGTCCCCTACTGGCGAGAACTCCTATCAATAGAGTCCCCTACTGGCGAGAACTCCTATCAATAGAGTCCCCTACTGGCGAGAACTCCTATCAATAGAGTCCCCTACTGGCGAGAACTCCTATCAATAGAGTCCCCTACTGGCGAGAACTCCTATCAATAGAGTCCCCTACTGGCGAGAACTACCAGAGTCCCCTACTGGCGAGAACTCCTATCAATAGAGTCCCCTACTGGCGAGAACTCCTATCAATAGAGTCCCCTACTGGCGAGAACTCCTATCAATAGAGTCCCCTACTGGCGAGAACTCCTATCAATAGAGTCCCCTACTGGCGAGAACTACCAGAGTCCCCTACTGGCGAGAACTCCTATCAATAGAGTCCCCTACTGGCGAGAACTCCTATCAATAGAGTCCCCTACTGGCGAGAACTCCTATCAATAGAGTCCCCTACTGGCGAGAACTCCTATCAATAGAGTCCCCTACTGGCGAGAACTACCAGAGTCCCCTACTGGCGAGAACTCCTATCAATAGAGTCCCCTACTGGCGAGAACTCCTATCAATAGAGTCCCCTACTGGCGAGAACTACCAGAGTCCCCTACTGGCGAGAACTCCTATCAATAGAGTCCCCTACTGGCGAGAACTCCTATCAATAGAGTCCCCTACTGGCGAGAACTCCTATCAATAGAGTCCCCTACTGGCGAGAACTCCTATCAATAGAGTCCCCTACTGGCGAGAACTCCTATCAATAGAGTCCCCTACTGGCGAGAACTCCTATCAATAATTTAGCCAGATAGATACCGTATGATCAAAGAAATAAACTTGACATTTGACCTGATGAAAAATAAATCATGTATTCATCTTCGTTTGTATATATATATATCCAGCTGAATATTCTGTGATGATATCTTGTGCAATTTTAAAGTTATTGCAGTATTACTTTATTCTCGGACGAAAAGTGGTCTTGCATAATCTATACATAGACGTCTAAACAGGAAAATATCCTAGAACCTGGTGTAAACGCCCAGTGGCAAATTGTTTTGCCAATTGTTTTGCCACTGACCTTTCCAAGGCGGTCACCCCTCAGGTTCTCACTTTCGTTATTTGTTTGTCGATTCCATTTTGAAACTGATTATTGTAAAACCCTGCTCTCTTTTCCTCTCTACTTTTAGGCTGTGTGGGTAGGCTGTTTCTGCTGGATGTGGCCACTCCTGATATGCATATTTTACTTTTTTCAGTATTTCTTGAGTAATCCCACTATCATTTTTTCCTAGTTTTTGTAAGTCACTTGACATATGGTGTAAAATAAAAGGCCATGTTTAATTTCCACAAAGCCGATTTAATGTATACCTAGGTTGTAGAAATGATTTTGAGTATTCCTGGAGTTATTACAGACGGCCGGATCGAGGGCAAATCTTGATACGCCATTAGGGGCTAGCAAGCGAAGCCCCTTTGCTTGACAATACATTAAGCTTCTTGTTTTATACGAGTACTAGTATGTTTGTGTGCATGGCATGCAACACGGTCGAGTTTACGGGTAAGTTGGAGCTTATTCACGAAAATAACTTGTACTTGTTTGTTCATATTAGAATCTATGAACCTGTTGAGGCAAGTGTAGCAGATTTTCAAAACCTTTCTTTTTAAACTTTTACTACATTGAAAAGAAACACGAAAAAGCTTTTATATCTACCATATTTTTTACCACAAAAAGCTTTATTTTTTAACTAAAATCCCTTTGTTTTTTTTAACATCCAAATACTTTAATCGAAAACCACACTCCGATTACAACTTTCCTTAAAACTCTTTATATATCAGTTTTTTCCGCCAATTTGGAAAGCATGAATTACATCATTTGGAGTAATACTAAAGCGAATTAGTTCCCGCCAAAATGAGCAATCATTGTTCACAAGATTTGGAGTAATACTTAACTGAAATAATTCCCGCCAATTAATGTGGAGCAAGTAAGCTCCAAATATTACATTCTGTAATAAGCAAACATCGTGTAATCCACGACAGCAAGTGTGAGGTCGGTGTACCATAAAACCTGGTTTAAACCACTAGTAGCTCCCTCCGATGCTCTTTTTTCGCTATTTGTTTGTGGTGTCTAATTTAAAACTGATCACATTATTTTATAAACCCATGCTATCTTTTCCTCTGTAATTTTGGCAGCGTGGGGAGGCAGAGTTTTCTGTGTGTCTCTTTTCCTTTTCCTTTGTCACAAAAAGTCCTGTTGAATGATTATGAGTGGTTGCTTAGAATCAATGCCAACGAATTATGGTGTTATTTTATACTCTATAGAAATGAAAAGGGTCATAAGTTTTTAGTAGAGAAATCTTCTATTGTCAGTATCTTACGAATCTGTGAATCTGTTCATTTACCAAAACACCAGGTTTAGAAAATCTATTTCAGCTTTGTTTTGTTGAAGCTCAAGGACTAAAGTGTCTGTTTTTTCCATTATGGGTACATTCAACTTAAAGTAATTCCATTTTGGATTATATTAAAGGCATTTCCAGGAAAATGCACCTAATAGCTTAAAACACGCATTTCGATGCTATGGTACCAAAATAATCAAGAGCAATTGTAATGTTGGAAATATTTATCTTTTTTTTGCATTTCAGTACTTAACTTTGATTTAGATATATTATTCTCAAATTGTCATTAATCTTATTAGCAATATTATATCTCATTAAGTTAACTTCACCTCTGACATGATTATGTTCAAGTCAACTTGGGAATGTCGAAATTCCACTCGTCTCCATAACAAATAAACAGATCCACATGAAAATATGTCACATATATCTACATTTCATGCCGATCATACGTGTGCAGTCATTATTTTCAAAACTGTAGACATAGTTCACGTCACCAAATTTTGTAGAATCCTGGTCCTCTCAAAAATTAATGTACTGATTGGTTCACGTGAAATAGATGTCAAACACTTCATGATGATCATACAGGTATATGTCATGTTTCATGCCGGTATCTTCAAAATTGTTCATGTAGTTCGCGTCCCAATATTTAGTGAAATCTTGCTCCTATCTAAAACATAATGGACTGGTCTACATGAAAACTATGTTAATCACATCTACACTTCATGCCGAATATATGTTTAAAGTTTCAAGTAAATAGCTTCAAAACTTTTGAAGTTCACGTCCCAAACTTTTTGCAACAGAACTACCAACCGACCAACCAAACGGATGATGACCTATATACCCCACAAATTACATTTGCTCGGGTATTTAAATAAATCTGTGTTGCCTATAGGGTTCGTGGAAACGCAAAACGATATTTTTGTCAAAATGCATGCATAGAATGCTACAAACTTTATTCAAACTCCTCCGAAACAAAAAAAAACTGAAATAACTATAAGAAAAGTCAGCAGATTCGCACAAATATTGATGTCACTTTACTTCTAGAAGTACCGGAGCCTTAAAAATGGCAAACGGAAGAAATTGAAAATTAATTAAATTTAATTAATTACCTTAGAAAATATTTAGAAAGTAGTGATTTTTAAGTTGTGTGACAGAGCACATTTACATCATCCGTAGAAAGAAGGTCTGCTACGTTGAACACTGACTTGACATAAACAAAGCTGGATAGTTCAAAGGCTTATCTGCTTAATATTTGATTTGCTTCTTCACACAACACTGTATCATCAATTAGATACTTAAAGTAGTACAGGTTATATGTAAAAAAAAACAACAACATTCGCAAATCCGTTTTCTTAAAGAGTCTTTAACTTTCATCTACATTAATTCCCTCTAAGTTGTTTAGCTTGGCCATTCTGAGTGTACTTTTTTCAGGTGTACACCCATATGTCCTCTGAGATGCACCTTTTGGGTAAACCGTTTCTTGCATATTGTACATTCAAAGTTCTTAATTCCTGAATGCAATAGTATGTGTCTCTGCTTGTTCCGCTTGCTTGCAAAAACCTTCCCGCAAACATCACACTGCAAGTTTGAATTGATACCTTCGTGATTCTCTACAAAAGAAATAAAATGTACCGATTGATAATGGTAGCAAGGACATTGTTACGAAAGCTGATTTATCTGTCTGGAGATGTAGTTTAAGTTGCAGATGCCAGTGTCAGTGCTGGTAAGAGACCTATGCCTAAGATCACAAAACTAAATCTGTAGACCAGTCTTAATTCTCAAGCATCTGATTGGCTGAAATGCCGACTTGTCAGATGCTTGCGATTTGAGACTGGTATCTAATCTCAGATTTCTGATCTTGGGCCCTAGTCTGAACTTTTATTATTTAAGAAATACGATAAGCGTCTGTGTGTTTCCAGTTTAGACATTTGAAAAAGGTACGCGTAATCATTCTTGCCATCAGAAAATGCTATATTGAAGCTAGTATTGTGCAAATATGAAAAGTAATTTGCCATTACAAGCAACATTAAGTTTCAAGTTTCAGGTGACTACCGGGCGACAACGCTGCCGGACAATATGATCCAAAATATATACCTGCTATATCAGGTACTATATACGTGTTACTTTTATACGAAGTAAAAGTTTTAACGATTAAATAATTTAAATTGATCACGTAGAAGGTTCTGTTTTGATCTGTGTTGTTTATCGAACAGGATTAACTATTACTTGTGCGGTCTATCAAGAGAAAATAGTGAAACATGTATATCAGGAATGGCCTTATCCAGAAACACAACCTCCCCACACAGATAAAAAGTAGAGAGGAAAAGAGAGCATGGTATACAATGATCAGTTTCAAAATAGACGCCATAAGCAATTAACGTAAATGAGAACCCGTGGGGTTACCGCCATGGAACGGCCAGTGGCAAAACAATGTCTAGGCGAAATAACTCCAACCCGCGCATCAGGTTTTTCCCTCGTTCAAGCTGGTGAAATATGCGTATCGTCCAAATCTACAATCTAAACTGCCAATCAAAGTTCATATGAATGTTAAACGTGCACGTCTGGAAGAGTAACACTCTGAAAACACACACTGCCTTTGCAGTGAAAATGCTGGATGTGGCAATTCCTGATATGCATATTTCATTTTTTTATTAAGCTGGAGTTCATTACGGAATAGTTAAAGACCATGGGTAGAAATGGTTGTTATTTTTAATTATCAAACTGTCAAATTACCCAAGTTGTTTTTCTAGTCAACCCTAGAAATCTTAACAAACTTTTAAAATTGCCACCGTCTTGTGTTTCAATTGTTTCAGTTTGAAAATTCTTCCAAACACGTTTGTATTTTTACACGATAGGCGTAAGGTAACCGATAACATTATAGCACTGTAAAATTCTTGTTAACAATGACAATTTTACTACTCTCCGATTAATCTGAAGTTCTATTATCTGCAGACTACATTTATTAAAATAAAATTTACTAGGCATACGTTAATAATGTGCTAAACAACTGAATACATCTTGTTCTCATAAATCGCTAGAAGGTTGTTTTTTTCTGTTTTTTTTTAATATCTATATGAATCTGCACTCCGTATTGTATTTCTACTTATTCTACTTAATATTCTAGTTTAACAACAACTAATATATTCTTACAATATTACATCGAAAAATAAGTTTAGAAATAGCAATGTTCTAGGCAAATCAGTCAAGCAAGTATCTGGCTTAATCGTATATTTTAATATTGTATATTTAAAAATGTATCTATGTTTAAATTGTTTACAATAATAGAACACCATATAAAGAAACTCTCCATGTTGTCTTGCACACAAACAGACCCCAATAATCAAAACCCGTCTTAAGTTTGACACTCCTCTTTGACTGTTACTTGGTGTTAAGAATTCTTTGTCTTCATCAACACTTTCTCATATTTTTCAACGCTTGTTGTTCTTAGACTATAATTTGTGTAAATTCTGGACAGTTTTCCGACTCTTAAAATTTCAGACATTATCTTCGCTAGGGTGTTTTTCCCAATAGGTGCTTTGTTATATCATCTATCGTCTGATTCTTTAAATGATTCCTCTGCACGTTGCCATAAAACATCAGTTTCCGGATGCAGCTTCTGCAGGTATTTATTAAAGGTTGTAACCGGACACAAAGGGCACCCTAAGCGAGAATACAGTCTTGCTTTGCAAGCTGAATCGTACTTACTAGTTGCGCTAAAATAGGAAAACACTTGTTTGTGTAAGTTTCTAATATAGATATCTGCCAGATATTATCTGGGGTGAGGAATAACAATTTCAATCAGTAATTTTCCCCCCAAAAAGCTAATGACTGCAATGAATGCACCATCAAACAAAAGCAACTAAAATGTTACTAAAAAATCTAAATATTTAAGTCCCCAAAAGAGGGTTTAAAAACAAACATACAAGAATTCATGTTCAAACTGCTTACAAAGTGTCTACAGGTTATGGTGAGGCCAAAATGTTATTATCATTTTGCTTACCAATTTTCAACATCCCCAATACGAATGTATTCACTGCCACTTCAAAAGTACTTTATGTCATCTGTCTTAGAGTTTCCCTATTTTGTATAAATAAAAGACTTGATCGAACCAAACTTTTCGCTGCTATCTACTTGGTGTCTTAATATCAAACGCTTCACAATTAGGATTCGATCACAAAATATTGTCAAGTCCTCTTCAGTTATGTCAGGATGGTGCTCAATGTTCTCTAAACCTTTCTTCCGCAAAACATTGCACTCAGCTTTAAACATTTTCTGACTTGTAAAAAAATTCAGTATCATTTTTAATATCAATCTTGCTCTTTGCCCAAGGTTATAAAACTGAGCATGGAAACCAGTCGCCATTTCAGCCAATCAGATGCTTGAGATTTGAGACTGGTTTCCAATCTCAGCTCATAACCTTCAGCACTGTTCAAATGTTTACGTATTCCATATTTAAGAGAATCAAATGATTTTTTCTTTAACTCCTTTCTAATCAACTGCCTTATTGATGCATAAAACATTTTTAGGCTTTCATTTAACTCTGCCTTTGAACTTTTTTCAAAATCTCACATTTTTTCTCGAAACAACCCTACACTTCTTTTGATTACTCTTTTAGTGTAATAAGCATCTTTGTATGATTCCAGCTCTAGTATGTCACTGTTGATCAGTGCTTTGTACCTCTGACTGGCATCTTGCATATTCTATTTCAAATCATTGTGCTTCAGTGAAGGTTCTATCACAATGTCTGTAAGATAAACAGGTAAATAACCCACACTGGATGCATGTGAACGAGGGTTGTCTGTTGCAATTGCTTATTTTAACAACAATGGAAGTTTTACTTCTGTGTGTACATTGTAAACCTGTAATGGCAGTATATTTTCAATCCAGCCAAACTTCATCAATTCACTACAATTATCATGGATGATTTCGCTACTTAATGGATAATTTCATAGTTTTGGAATGGAATTAATCTGAAAATACCTCATTGAAGGTTCCATGTTAACCGCCATATGCATAACATCGTTTGGGATGGATCAAAATTGTACTGTTTATTGGTGTAAATATCGAGTTGCGCTTAACCCGGGCTAGGCGGCGTGGGCAGTAATAAGCATTACCATTACTGCCCATGAACAGGCTCAATCGAACCGAGCCGGCAATATTTTCATATTTGCCGTGGTCGAGGGTCTTCAAAGTTCCCTTTTCATCAATTTTGTGATCATTTTTGTAAACTTTCATAGTTCCATTTTACAACAATCCACTCGTTAAACATCCATTAAGAACCAATATGGACAGAGAAATAAATGTACAAACAGTAGATCTAGATAAGTGGATAACTAATCTGGATCTACATTCTTCCATTCTTGGTCAGTAATAACCTTTGCTCAAGGTTATAAAACTGAGCATGGAAACCAGTCTCAAATCTCAAGAATCTGATTGGCTGAAATGGCGACCAGTCGCCATTTCAGCCAATCAGATGCTTGAGATTTGAGACTGGTTTCCAATCTCAGTTTTATAACCTCCAGCCCTTATCTATCTAAAAGCAAACAGTGTAGATCCTGATCAGACTGCAGGAATGTGCCGGGGCTGATCTGCCTTTACACTTTTTGCCTATGGATAACAGCTATATATCCCATGGTGTCAAAAGATTAAAACAGTCATGACCCATGGAGTAAAGTTTATAATAATAATGTCCAAAACAGAAATAAGAGGCCAACATCAAACTACATCCATTCTGCTTAAGGTATAGTACACAGTATGCAGAAATAATCACAGGGAAAACCTCACTCCTATTAATTCTTCAGAAATTATTACTTAAATCTGCAATATCAATTTATAACCACTATGCACAAGTACGGTGTGATAAATTTCAGAAACTTACAGTACTTAGGTCCCTAACCAACAGTCCCTTACAAAACCCAACAATAATAATAAGTGTCAAAAGAACAAATTCTTTCATAGTTATAAACAACATGATTATGAATATTTAAAAGGAGCAGTGGTACAAACTAGAAATGTGTCCATAGGACACGGATGCCCCCGCTATGCATGTTTGTCATGGTGAACATTTATACCAAGTTATTTGAAAATCCAATAAGTAATAACAAACTCACAGCCCAGACAAGAAAATTCTGGTTTTAGTAATAGTGACCTTGACCTTGGACCTACAGGCATGGGAATTGTACACAACACAACGCCTTGTCATAGTGAACATTTGTGCCAAATTATTTTGAAATCACTCTGTTAATAACGAAGTAATAGCCAGTACAAGAAATTTCTATTGTTTGTAACAGTGACCTTGACCTTGGACCTACAGGCATGGGTATTGTACACAACACATCGTCTTGATATAATGAACATTTATACCAAGTTATTTTAAAATCCTTTTATAAGAAATAACAAAGTAACAGAGCAGACAAGATTTTTATAACAAAATTCTATTTTTAGTAACAGTGACCTTGACCTTTGACCTTTAGGCATGGGTGTTGTACACGAAACACCGCCTTATCATGGAGAACATTTGTGCCAAGTTATTTTGAAATCCCTCCATTCATAAGTAAGTTACAGCCCGGACAAGAAAATTATATTTTTAGTGACAGGGACCTTGACCTTGGACCTACAGGCATGGGAATTGTACGCGACACACCGTCTTGATATGATGAACATTTATACCAAGTTATTTTAAAATCCAATACGAAATAACAAAGTAACAGAGCGGACAAGATTTTTCCAACAAAATTCTATTTTTAGTAACAGTGACCTTGACCTCGGACCTACAGGCATGGGTGTTGTACGCGACACACCGCCTTGTCATGGTGAACATTTGTAGCAAGTTATTTTGAAATCCCTCCATTCATAAGGAAGTTACAGCCCGGACAAGAAAATTCTATTTTTAGTAACAGTGACCTTGACCTTGGACCTTCAGGCATCGGTATTGTATGCGACACACCGTCTTGATATGGTAAACATTTATACCAAGTTATTTTAAAATCCAATAAGAAATAACAAAGTAACAGAGCAGACAAGATTTTTCCAACAAAATTCTATTTTAAGTAACAGTGACCTTGACCTTGGACCTACAGGCATGGGTGTTGTATGCGACACACCGCCTTGTCATGGTGAACATTTGTGCCAAGTTATTTTGAAATCCCTCCATTCATAAGAAAGTTACAGCCTGGACAAGAAAATTCTATTTTTAGTAATAGCGACCTTGACCTTGGACCTACAGGCATGGGTATTGTACGCGACACACCCTCTTGATATGATGAACATTTATACCAAGTTATTTTAAAATCCAATACGAAATAACAAAGTAACAGAGCGGACAAGATTTTTCCAACAAAATTCTATTTTTAGTAACAGTGACCTTGACCTTGGACCTACAGGCATGGGTGTTGTACGCGACACACCGCCTTGTCATGGTGAACATTTGTGGCAAGTTATTTTGAAATCCCTCCATTCATAATGAAGATACAGCCCGGACAAGAAAATTCTATTTTTAGTAACAGTGACTTTGACCTTGGACCTTCAGGCATGGGTATTGTACGCGACACACCGTCTTGATATGGTAATCATTTATACCAAGTTATTTTAAAATCCAATAAGAAATAACAAAGTTACAGAGCGGACAAGATTTTTCCAACAAAATTCTATTTTAAGTAACAGTGACCTTGACCTTGGACCTACAGGCATGGGTGTTGTATGCGACACACCGCCTTGTCATGGTGAACATTTGTGCCAAGTTATTTTGAAATCCCTCCATTTATAAGGAAGTTACAGCCCGGACAAGAAAATTCTATTTTTAGTAACAGTGACCTTGACCTTGGACTTACAGGCATGGGTATTATACTCGACACACCGTCTTGATATGGTGAACATTCATACCAAGTTATTTTAAAATCCAATAAGAAATAACAAAGTTACAGAGCGGACACGACTTTCGAACATACACACACACTGACACACTGACACACACACACACAGCCTGGGTGAACACTATATGCCCTTCCGCCATTACATGGCGGAGGCATAAAAAGTAAATAAGGAGTTATCATTCTTCATAAACATCATTTAGTTTCATATTAAATTCATTTGAAAGCGGCATAACTTAAAAAAATAGTCAAACAGGATTCTTCTTGTAATACATGTAGATGGTTTTGTTCGAGCAGTTGACAAATTCCAAGTATCAAGTTTATCAGACCAGTACTTACAACGTTATAATAAGAAGTTATCTGAAACTAAGTTTCATATTAAAGTTTGGTGACTCCGGGCCGCCACCACTGGACTCTAGGAACCAATGTGTCTACCGGCTATCGCAGGTGACGTTAAAATCTAGACAGTTTGCATTGTCTATGTGACAGATGTATTGGCATTTACAAACAAAATATTTTCGACTACAGCTTCTTATTTTAGGGGTTTTCAAACCTGGGGCACTTGCAAGATCTAAATTTCTGCTTCACAACAAGTAATAGATAATAGAATTTACAGAGAATGACATCAAACACTTTATGATGACTACATCTTCGTGCATTAAGAATGAAATGGGGTTCTGAATATTCAATGAAATTTGGGTCATATAGCAGAGCATAAATCTGGAATAGAATTTACAATTTATATGCATTCTTTTAATCGACACCAGTCCTCTCTTTTACGTATTGCAGCTTTTCATTTCTCTATCAGAATAATAAACTTCAAACTCATAGTGCAGATTTCTCTGGTGCATTTTTTTTTCTTCAGAGACATTGTCAAATTGCAGGTTCGTAGACATCATCATTTATTCTTTTTCTTACAGTTATTCTCCATGTCTTGGTAGTTTCTTATTTATGAGCCAATTAAAATGCCCTGTTTAGAATCCTTTATTTATACACCTAGTGACAAATATTTAGCCACTCAATGTTCCGAGACGGTGACCCCGAGGCGGTGACCCCTAGTTGTTTGTGGTGTCTTATTGAAATTGATCATTTTATAAACCCATGCTCTTTGTTCCTCTTTGCTTTTGAGCAGTATGTGGAGTATGTGTTTTCTGAGAGAGGCTATTCCTGATATTTTTACATTGTATGTCACTCATTCAAGGTATAGTTTGCAAAATGACCAATAAAATAAACACCAATAACACCAGAAGACTGAAATGTGGGTTACAAAAAACGTGCCCTAGCCAAATTCTTGTTTGGTTTCCATGTAAATTCTACAAACCATGCCTAAACTTCCTTTCAATAATGTATGCAATAAGGCAGGTTAAATTGCATTTGGCAACTCTTATTATACGATTTAAAATCATAGTAGAGAAAAAGAGCAGCATGTCAGAGACACTGCACGTCCACTTCTGATAGCAGTTCTTCCGAAATCTAAAGCTAGGCATGAAGCGGTTAATGTTTTTTTTATTTTGTTTCATACATTTGCTTGTTGTTCATTCAGTGTGGAAACAAACAGTCTGTAAGACTGTAAACAACTGTAACTGAAATGAGTTTAACTTGATTGCTTGAAGTCATATGTAGACTTCGGAGATGAGTGATACGTGATTTGGGTCCAATACCATAAAACTAAGGATTGAGATCAGTCTCAAATCTCAATTATGTGATTGGCTGAAATACAGACTAGTCAAGACTAAAAAAGGACATTGATGCAGTGTTCTTGTCATCATGTTGGTCTTTGAAAAGTGTTTACCCGTACAAACAGTTTGTCAATATGTGATTATCCCAACTAAACAACTTATTGACTAGAAATCTAATGCCCACAACAAACCTTCATTCTTATTGTTGGTTTCTTTGGGGATGGTGGTAAAAAGGAGCTAAGTTATTTAGGAGATGAGAATACAGTTACTAACCGTGTCCCGTTTGGGTGTCATCAGCTACTCCCGTGGCTCCTTGGATGGGTTCAAAAGTCATTCCAAAAGAAGAATTAGGATCCCATTGCTGTGAGGTATCAGTGTCACCTAAATCTTCACCTGTCATTTCTAAGTCTAACTCAGCTTCACTTTCATTTTCAATTTTAACTAGAACATTAGGGTCAAGTTCAATGTGTTCCAAAGCCTGGCTAGTAGTACATGCATTTGATTCACTACTTTCATTTGGAATGGTTGAACATGATGTGTTAGACATGTCTTCATCTCTCGATAATGCTGACTGAGATGGAGATTGGTTAATGTTGTTTGGTTCACTAACATCATCCTTAGATGCATTAATAGGTTCAGGTTTCAAAGGTTGTGGTGGGTCTAAGCTCGTGGATTTTCTTCGGAAGCGTTGTTTGGGATAAGGTTCATGTCTAACACCTGGGGACCTAGCTCGCTTCCCAGCTGGTCCTGAATTCCTTCTTGAATATTGACCACTGGGATATTTTCCAGGTACTGGGCTAGTGTAATCAAACTGAGGAGGTTCAGACAGGTGTTGTATGGATTCTAGCATTGCCTGTTGTCTTTTCTTTTCCTCTTCTTCCAGCTGTTGGATCCTGTGCTGTCCTGAATAAGAACAACACTCAGTAGTGTGTATGACTGAAGATCAAGTGATTGTGGACTCAAATCCCACCAAGGATGAGATTCTTTCACAATTTCCCTAATCCACAATAAGCCAAAATACTGGTTTCAAAAAAACAGGAAGGATTCATCAAGTAAGAGTAGTGATGTTGGCAAGTAACTAAGTGGAGGAAACTGTTTTGGAAGAAAACTGTGGTTTAATTTTGATATTTGAACCAGTTTTCAATAAATACATTTTACAATATATTCTGTTTCACAACATTAATAATAACAATTACTTTTAAAGGCATAATTTTCTTAATGACTTCACATACTTAACAACAATGTAAAATAGTTATTAAGCTCCTTGCATACACTGTTTCTTTTAGTAAGCGAGGGACATCAGCCTAAGTGATTATGACCTTGAACTTGGGAAGTCTGTGACCTTGACCTTTGATCAAGTGACCCAAAACAAAAGAGGTCATTCACTAATGAAGTCCAATCTCACTTTATGCATTGAATTGGAATTTTTATATCAATGGCTTCTTGTCATATTAGATGAAACAGATTTGACATTTAAGGCCTGTGACCCGCAAAACATCTGTCATCTGCTCAAATGACAATGCTTGTTGTTATATTATGCATATTTTGGTGTATTTTAAAAACAGAAAAAAAACTTACTTTTAAGACAGAAACCTAGGAACTGTGACTTAATATCTTCATGATCTTCTAGGAACCCCTTGCCCGAGTCTGAGCCCAGGTGGCTGAGTGTGCCATCAGCCACGCTAGCTGTAAGAATGACTGATTCCTCGTCTGTGTGAATTGCCAACTGCTCTACCTGTAAATACAACAATAAAGATTGTAGTTCAGAACTGTGGTAAATGAGAATATTTACCAAGACAAAGGACCTTTTTGCAAAGTTTGACATTTTAAGCAAAAGCATGACCTTGACCATATGGCAGGTTCATGGCTTTCAAAGTCAAGCTTTTACACTGATTTTAACTTTTGTTTTCAGTTTGATTGAGATCTCTTCAGCAGTATCACAGTTAAGGTCTACACAGAATTTTGCCCACAACTTTCACACAAGTGAGCAATGCTTTTGGTAAGTCATAATTCTTTTAACTTAACCCCTTCCTCATTTTGTTTAAAATGTTCTGAATTTTGGCTGAGGTCTCTTTGTCTGACAGCTGCAAAAATGTTTAAATGATCCAGACAAAAGATTTTGCTCAAGTTTTTATCTTTATCTTAACTGTGACCTTATTAACAATAATAGAAGAGTACAGTAATCCCAGAGCCAGGACCTAAGACAGCCATTCCAGTTAATCCCTAGGATTTCAACAGCCTTAACATAAACTTTCATCACTGACTTTAATTTATAAATTCATCCGATTGAACATTTAATGGTGCATCATAACATAAGATTTAGGATGGGCTTCTTTTTTAATTATTATTATTATTGTTATTATTATTATTTTCAAATGTTGTAAATATGTGTGTGAGTGTGTTTATGCAAGGTTTATGTATTTGTATTGAGCTCTTCTTTCATAATAGTATGTAAGTATTGTTAATGATTTTTTCCAGGAAACGACGTCGCGTCTCGAAGGAAGTGAGACGTCCGGGAAATGACGCAACATCGTCCTGGGAAACATCAAACAACAATACGCTTGCAACATGGATTTTACTTAAAACGCAATAATTTCTTTATTTTTCTTGATAAAGAACAAGTGTTCGGAAATAAAGAGTGTATATTATTTATAAATTATATAACTGACTTCCCTTTTGGAAGATTTTACATAATAATAATAGAAGAGTTAGTGAGTTACTATTCTTGGATGTGACACTCCATCTTACTGGGGTAAATCCTTGTGTTTGCTTCCGCTGAAATCTTTCAAGTCATCATGATGACATCTGGGCTGAAGGTTACAAAGCTGAGCATGGAAACCAGTCTCAAATCTCAAGCATCTGATTGGCTGAAATGGCGACTGGTCGCCATTTCAGCCAATCAGATGCTTGAGATTTGAGACTGGTTTCCATGCTCAGTTTTATAACCTTGGGCACAAATATACTAACCAGCTGCTGTATTTGCCACTTGATGAGAGTTTTCAGAATTACTTTGTATCCTGGAATGTCCTTGACCACATCCAACTCTGGTACTATCATCGTCTTCCTACAATACATGTACATACATAATTTATATATAAAAATAAAATAAAATTTGAAGTTTGATTCTCATAAATTTATAGTAAGAAAAAGAATGCAGGGCTCTGCCTAGGCTAAATATTTAGGGAGAAGTGAGTCGCGACAACTTGCATGCCGCTTTAAACAAGCATGTTGATTTAAACAGTACTGATATTCAAGTTAGTCATTTGCAGCAGCAGCAAATAAAATTTATACACATTTAAAATAGTGTGGAGCAAGTTGTTTTTATAAAATTTTAATGCTGATATAAACTGAATAGCATCATGTCATGATAAACTACATTGTATAAATAAATCATATACTTGTTAAAAAATCTCTAGCTGATGCTGTTCAGTTCTATCCTTAATCAATTTCTGTATTCCTGAATTCTTTAATTATTTGCGTAGATTTAATATATCTATAGGTTATCAAAATAAGACTTTATATTGCCGGATGTTGCAGGAGAATAGCCTAATAAGGTACTTAGTTAATCTAGTTCAACACTAATCTTTATGGACCACCTTATGCATATATCGGTAATACATTTAAAAGAAAATATTTTGGAGGATGTTTGAAATAAAAAATTAAAATATTGCCTAAGAACAATTGCTGCGTTGATGTTTTAACAAAATTTTCTCGTCAGGACTTTAATTAACTGTGTCCTTGTATAAAATGGCAAAATTTAGTTTCTTTTTATTACCTCCCTTATTTTATTGCGCTTATATTTTTTGCCGATTTTTGCAAGATTTTCAATTATTTATTAATGTAACTTTAATCAGTTAGCTGATAGCCTGAAACTGTGAAAGTTGAAATCGACTTTTTACAGCTTTTCAGTTGTTTGCTTCTTTGTTAACTGAAAGACAAAGGACGACCTGTCAGGCGACCGCTTACACAAAACTTTTTGTCAAAAGAATGACTAGTTTTAACTGGTAATCCTTGTACAAACAATCAATTATGAGACAAGAGGGAATCATGCTGATTGGGGTTAATTGGTAATTTGAACACTGACAGACTTGACAGTTTTGTTGATACTGCCATTGGACAAAAGTTAATTCAGCATATCGGCAATCGGCGAATCACTGTGTGCGCTCGTACTTTTATTGGTCTAGAAGGCGGGCATTTCATAAATCGGGTGGAGCGTAGAGAACAGATCGAATGTCATCGAACAAAATATTATTTTTTATGATTTTTGTTAGGGCGAAGTTTGGAAAGTAAAGGCGACTATGTTGCCCTAATCGCCCAGTAGGCAGAGCCCTGGAATGTATATAAAATGTAATTATAATGTAATTGTTAATTAAACACTTTCATGATGTAATTAATTATTTTTATTACTTGTTATAAAAAAAACATCCAGTTACACAATTTATTCAATTACCTGGGCATTTGTAATTAAATTGCAGTTAATAACTATTGCTTATTCAATTACCCCACGTCATCTAAGAATTTCTCAAATATTTACTTTGACAGCCATGATGCTTCCGAATGGCTTCGGTCAGTTTACGGAAATCGCCGATCTCAAATTTTGCAACGATTTCTTCGATTGGCTGGTAGACTAAAATGCCAGCCAATCGGAAAAACAATTGCATAAAATGACATCGTCGTATTCCGTAAACTGACTGAAGTCATTCAGAAGCATCATGGCTGTCAAATGTAAATATTTGAGACGACGCAAACAAAAACATCGAAGATTTAAGCGTTAGATCGAGAAAAAGTACAAGTTACTGGTAGATAAGGATTGAAAACTATGTATTTTATGTATGCGCCGTGTGAATATTTCATAGAAGCGGATAGACACTAGGTAATGCATGGGTGAAAGTAAGAAATTCTAAAAATCCTGAAATCCTGAAAATTTGTCAATTCATATAGGAAAAATAAAGAAAATCAACCAATTTTAGACACACAGAATCATGAATTCAGGATTAATCCTGAAAACTTTCACCCATGGTAATGCCGTAACCAAAATGTTTTTTTGCGATCACCTCATCGATGTCGACTAAAATGTTTGGCAATGTTCGAGCCAATATGAAAAGCTCTAGCAAAAAATCGGTTTGAGGGAATTCCAATAGGTTTTCGCGACATGTTAGCACAATGAAAGACACATCTATTGCTGTAATGTTTAAGCTAGATTTGTTAGTATAAATGACAAAATTTTTCAGTTCTTTGAGGTCATTGTCAGTGTATGGGACCCGCTTGATGGGGACCTTCATTTATATATATAAAAAAATAAAAATATTTTTTTCTTTATTGGAATTTTATTTTTTAACAATGATTCGGACACCTGTGTCTGTCTTCAATCAAAGCCCCTGTGGCGGCAAAGTGTCTCACTGTTTGTGGGATCGCAGTCTCTGACAAAATAGTTCTGTTCTTTACCTACTAGATCATCTGCAAGACAAAAGATGATATTAAGATATTGCAACACATCATATCTGTTCTCTTACCTCGCCAAAACTTCTTTAAAAGTTTAACTTTAATTTAATCGAAACAACAAAAAGTTGCTTTCACGAAGAGTTTGCAAGGGAAATCACTCAAGTTTTTTTGGTGCATGCTAAATCCCAGTATTTTCCCGTATTAATCGTGTTTCAACGTTGATAATGTCACCAATCTGGGCTACACATAAAGCGCAACACGTTATATCGACTGCAGAGTATGCTACACTGGATAATTTTAACAACAAATATCTCCCATCTCTCTTGAATCTGTCTATTAGATAGGGGAAAAACTTAAAAAAATGCCCAAACCAAAATGAAACTGTGCTTATATTTTGTGAATAACTAAGCTCTTCTAAGAATGGTAAAAAAGTGTTGTTGAATGACAGTTATCTCAATTTTGAAATAGTAAATATGAGAAATGACATTCAGTAGTCATACCTGGCTCCATTGACAATAATAATTTAATTTAATTTTAATTAATTACATTTTTGTTCAACTAATTGAAAATAATTAGTAACTAAGACCAAAATTAACTATTTTAATTGCAACTTATTAATTAAAATGCCAAACAATAATATCAGCTAGATATGAAAAAATACTTATTACAATTTTTTCATGATTTTGTATGAAAAAAAAAGAAACTGCATGACATTTTTTGTTGTTTTCTGTCTTGAATAATTTATGGGAAGCGGGGTGGAGGACTGAGATAGGGAAGGGGGGCGTTGCACCTAAAGCGGGTATCATGGTATGATCCTTCCACCTGTGCTTTGGTTCGGGGCAAATAATCAGGAAACTCGAAACTCGCCGATACGGATGGCATGTCTTGTTCACCATTAGCGTATAAACAAAACATTTCTTGTTTCACTACACCCAGCTTCCAGACAAGATACACCTTACTTCAAATCCTGTGACATAAAACACAGTACCATGGAAACTACTGAGCAAGTGAAGACGTGTGGCTTCCGATTTGCTTACTGAACTTCAATTACATTATCATAATTTAATCAAATACTAGTAACTGGCGTGATAATGTAGTTCAATAGTTAGGTATAATACTGGTCGAATTAAAGAAGGCATTAAATGAGAATACTTATAAAGGATGTAATCAACCGTTTAAGTGTTTTATCGGAAGTCGGAGAGTGGTATCGTATTTGGACCACTTATATGTAGAGAGATCCAGTGTGAGATTAGTTAACTTGTTAAAATATATCTTGAATTAACGTTTTGTAAACAACGAGTTTGAACTTATTAACAAAAGTAATCATTTATATTCATACATAGTTTGTTTATTGGATAGAACTGAAAGGTAAATTTTAATTTTAAAATTAGAATCTTTGACCAGTGCTGAAGATTATAAAACTGAGATTAGAAACCAGTCACCATTTCAGCCAATCAGATCGTTGAGATTTCAGACTGGTTTCTTTTCTTAGTTTTATAGCATTTTGACCATGTTGACCAGGACATTTTAAATCAGAAATCATTCAATCTGCGTTTAGAATTTTAATGCCTTAAACATCAAATCCGTGTTATATGTTAATATATTTTTTCCGACAAAGTTTTCAGATGTAATATTACTTTTACAGTTCCTATAATGTTATGTATCTACCTCAAAAAGGATTGGGAGTCCTTATCTCAATCATCGCATTGCATTTGGATGGTCATTTGACATAAACCGTACAGAAATCCTAAAAAAAGTTGCAAACAACTCTTATTTTAAATAGCTTTTTGTTTACTGGTGTAAATATGAAAAAGCCAGATTCAGAAAACACAGCCTCTCCACAAAGTCCAACAGTAGGGAGGAAAAGAGAGCTTGTGTTCATTATACGTATACATGTAGAATCTACCTATAATTTCAAAAGATAGACACCACAAACAATGAACAGAAAATGAGGAGCTACTGTCTTTGAACGGTCAATGGCAAATTGTAATGCCACTTGGAGATTTATCTAGGGTGAACCAACCTCACAATTGCCCCTAAAGGTTCTCATGTAAACAAAAGTACATATAAAAATAGGATGGGTTAATCACCAATTAGTTAACAAAATGGTAATGCATACTATTTAAAATGGATTTAGAAGTTACTGCGTTTATATATAGATTTTCACGTTGTTTTATTAAGTGAACATTCAAAAATAAAACCTGATAGCACTGGGTCTCGTAAAATTTACGTATCGTCGTATCCATAATTACGTTCAATGGCTATAGTCACTCGCAGAACTAACTTGTTTTTTCCCCAAGACAACATGTACTTGTTTTGTGATACGAGAACCTGTTGATGCAAGTGTGAGGTTTGTGCACCCTAGAACCTGGTTTAAACCCCCAGTGGCAATTTGTTTTGCCACTGACCGTTCCAAGGCGGTATCCCCACAGGTTCTCTTCTTCGTTAATTGTTTGTGGCGTCCTATTTAAATTGACATACTTATTAAAAACATGCTCTCTCTCTCTCTCTCTCTCTCTCTCTCTCTCTCTCTCTCTCTCTCTCTCTCTCTCTCTCTCTCTTCCTTTCTTCTTTTTCACTGCGTGGGGAGGCTGTGTTTTGTGAGTGTGGCGATTCCTGATATGCATATATTACTTTTTTGTGAGTGTCAACGTCTTCTCATCGTTTATTTTAAAAACAATGCATGAGAAACGTTCACAATAATGCTCGATAATGTAAAACATTGCAATTGTATCATCATATTATACTTATTTGCATGACATTCATTTATAGATCAGATAAGATATTTCAATGTATCAAACCAAACTAAACTGGTCCTTGTCTGTTTACCTGTAAGAATTTTGGTCAATTTTGACAATTGATCTCCAATGAATTGTGGTTGCATTTTCAGTTTGGTAAAAATAGGAATAATATTATTTTCTTTCAGAGAAAAACGATGAAGAAAGTGTGCTCCTTGGTGTACCTACTCATCATAGCTACCAGTTTGCTGCACGAGATAAATGTGGTGACGTCACAACTGTGTCAATCGTATAACGGAGGATGCTTTGATACAGGGCCATTCGTTGGCGGTCATGGACGATGCTACAAGCAGGGCAACATGTGCGGATTTATCGGTAGACACTGTAGATGTAGAAGTAGAGCTTTTCTAAGACCAGGAATGGAACACAGATGACAGTTGTTTCAATGGTTTATGCAAGAAAACACAAACTATTCTGTTTCTGTTTTACAATTATAGGAATATGTAGCTAAATGAACAATACACGGCTGTATGTTTTAATTCTTACTATTCGTTAAGCACTAAGATTCATTTCAATATATTTCTTACATTTACACCAAATGAGATCGATATAGTGTTTTCGAAACCTATCCTAGAGCCGAAGCTTAGTGGAAAATAATAGTGTGGCGACACTGACGGATATTAAACATGAACTTTCAACAACTGTACCAGCAAAGGATAGCTTAGACCAGTGAAATAAGAGTTTTGGGCTTTTTTGATGTAGTGCCCCGATACTAGAATGTTTGCTCTTACAATGTTAACGCTCACGCAAACATGGTAATGTCATACACTGTAAGCGCATAAGCCGTATGCATTTTTGCTAATTACTTTTTGTTAAATATCTATGTTCATAATCTAACGTAGGATTTGAAATAAATAACCAAAATGAACTTAAAATGCAGCGAAACAAAGTCGCCTGCAATAGTGTTGCATACACAGAAATCTATGTCGGTTTACTCTGTCATTGTTTTTGGCATCACTAGCTGTCCGCCATCCGGTAGTCATGGTGTCATTCTCTATAATTCAGTATAGCATTATTGTGGCATCGTTTACTCTAACTGTTACTGGTTTCAAGTAAAATAATTTTCGGATGACCGTGAGTAACTTTAATTTACGCATGTGCTTATTTCACAACTGGATTTCACCATTTAATTTTCGAATTAAGTCTTCTGTTCAAACCCCCCTAAAAATCGATATAATAAACGTCTTCTACAAATGAAAATCCACATTATTGCAAAAATGGTCGTATCTTCAGCTCCAGTTAACCTAATTCATTTATTTGGAAGACTCAGGTTGTACGTCAATGAATTAGTCTATAAGATCATCAATTAGCAGATTACCAGGAACCAAGATAGTTCAAATAAATACCATTCACCAACAAAGTTTTCTTTTCGGTAATTTGATTGCATGTTTAATGTTAAACAGTCATAGGAAATCAATACAAATACAAATGTACAATCAACAATGAATAAGCATGATCAGACAAGAAAATAACCGAGCCAAGCTTCAATCATAGTGCCTAGCAAAACAACGCTGAGACCGTGAGCAACCGTAACAACCGGAAATGAGATGAGCTACTGTCATGACTGTTGCCGATTAAAATTTCATATTTCTGTGACACCAGCGGCTGATCTAACAAATATTCAATACTGGGCTGAAGGTTATAAAACTGAGCTTGGAAACCAGTCTCAAATCTCAAGCATCTGATTGGCTGAAATGGCGACCATTCGCCATTTCAGCCAATCAGATGCTTGAGATTTGAGACTGGTTTCCATGCTCAGCTTTAAAACCTTGGGCACTGTCATTCCGATAAATTGTAATCTGTTTATGGCCGTCACACCACACACATATAGCTGTAGAAATTTTAATGATACATGCCTAGACCGGGCATAAACCCGGTATGTCCAGGAAGCAACTTTGATCACCTTTTCACATAAAACAGAGCGCGTTACCGATAGCCCCGCAACCACATTCCCCGAAAAGGGGACTACGCAAGCTAGTACTTACAAAAATTATCATCATGCAACAACGGGTGCTGTCCTAAACTATTTATAACTTTACTGACTTGATGCCACGGGCAGACCTTTTACTGACGTCGGAAAGCCACAACTCCACAATTTGTAAATACAAATGATACAAGCTCAAACCACAGCGCCTTGCCATGTAAGCCATGCGGGCTACCAACTGCATCAGCATCACAATCCCAAAACGGGAATGCGCAAATTATGCTGTTAAGACTGCATTATGAGGTGTCAGCGGTGACTTATAACTCTTTATAGGCCTCCACGGTGACTTTTGTAATTTTAAATTATACAGGCCCAAGCGCCAAGACACATAAACAGAGCATGCCACTGCGCCTCTGCCACTTTCCTCTGGAAAGGATTAACAACATAATTATCATTTACAATATATGCGACAACGTTGACCAATTTTATTAACGAATTTAGTCAATATTTGATGGCTTTCATTTGGGTATTGAGAACTGTTGGGTTGTTTAAAGTGTGTGAAACCCGAAGGGCTTCATGCTTACTTTAAAATGTCCAACTGTTTTTCATGAAAACAATCAAATATCGATGTAATCCTTATATTTAGAACATAAATACTCTCATTAATACAGAAATAATGAGAAGAATTCGTGATATTACGCACAGACACTTGTTTAGGGGTCCTTTGCTGGCCCTATATGCCTATAGAGCTATATAGGCCTATATATAGGCTTACAGGTCTCTAGATCCAAAAGTGGGCAATTTCAGGAAATAAACGGATGATCTACAGCATGAGATACAACTACAATCACTTAAAACACAAAATATCCCGTTTTCAAAAAATAACAGTTCATACATAACATAACCATGGAAAGATAACAAAGTAACAGATCACGAAAAAATACATGATCCCATTTGCACATTATTTTCGAAGACAAAATGGTAACTTACCGAACAAATGTTGATTCCCGTTGATAGATCCTTTAATAATCTTTCCTATGACACTAGTAACTAAACATAAATTCGTCTATTGGTGGAGAAAACCTAAATTTATTATCAAAATTTATGAAAGTTTTCACTCGGAATCTCTTCTTTTCCGATTAAGCCCGGTTGATTTGAAAAACGACTTGGCTGCGCATTAGAGCCGGGTTCAAAAAACCGTTAAATTTGGTGGAAAATTCTGAACGTTTGCAAAACGTCGGTATGTTTCCTGTACGTACAATGTGTAATTTAAATAAAAATCAAGTAAACAGAATATTGACCACCAAAACAACAGACACTTACCGAGATTGCTTGTTATTTTAAAGGTTTGTTTCAAACGATTGTCAAATAATTTCTTCATTTTTTTTAAATTTACTCGTTTTTTGAAACTATGGGCGTTTCCGGAAATGACGTAATTTGCATAATTTCGGAAAAGAACAGATTCCGCGGACAAAAATGTGAAAACTTCAGTGATTTTGATAATAAATTTGGATTTTCTCTGCTAATAAACGGATTTATGTTTAGTTTCTGGTGTCATCGGAAAGATAAATTATTTATCGACCAACACCAAAAATATTTGTTCGGTAAGTAACGTTTTTATCTTTGAAATTGGCGTGCAACTGGGATGATGTATTTTTCCGAGATCTGTTTAGTTGGTTATCTTTAGTTATTTAATATAACAAGAATTTTTTTTTTAGAAAACGGGGATATTTTGTGTTCTTGGTGATTGAAGTTGCATCTGATACAGATCGCTCATTTATTAGATGGAATTGACCAAACTTGATACTAGAGCTCTGTTTTAAGCCTATATAGCTCTACTGACATGTTGGCCAGAAAAGGACCTCTAAACAGGTGTCTGTGATATTACGGCGTTTTCGAAAAGCTGTTTGAAACAGCGATGTTGACGACAAAAAGAATGACGGCACGCTGATTCGCAATAAATCATGGCACAACGCACGTGATTGTCGACGTCACACGTCAATTGTGCACCGTCCAATTAACTGTTAACGGTTCTACTGTAGCCACGCCTCTACCGACTAGGAAAACAGCATTTTCCCACAAAACAAAAACAGAAGAGAGGAAAAAGAGCATAATTGATAATTTGATCGTTTTCAAGAGACATCACAAACAATTAACAACACGGAAGTAATGCGTGACACTGATAACCATCGGAAATTATGATTCGTTCTAGATGATTAAGACTTCATCGTAGAGGACGTTGAACTGTAAATATATTAATGAAAATACTGACCTATTTGGTCGTGTTAAGTGATATTTAACAACCAAAAATCGTAACAAAGTGCACGCATAGAACAACTTTTTCATGTAGCTGGCCACAATAGTTGAAATTGGAAATTGTGTGGTCATGTTTATGCATATGTGTATACTGAGAAATTTAGGCTTTTAAAGTAATTTATACAAGTTCTGACGAACTTGGCTACAGCAGATAAAGCAACATTAATTAATTAACGCAACCAACACTGCCACACCCCAAAAGAATGCGACAATACCGGACAATAAACACTATCATAATTTGAGACACGAGTAGCTGTTTAACACAGTTCACAACACTGATTTATCTAAAAAGGCATTTTGAATATAATTACAAAAAAGTGAAATAGTCATACCAAGAAGAACCACCTTCAGAAAACACAGCCTTCTTCCACGGCAAAAAACAGTAGAGAGGAAAAGAAATCATGAGCTGATAATTTGATCATTTTCAAAAGACACCACAAACAATTAACAACCGAGATTTTCCCAGAGGTTAGGCATGGAACAGTCTATGGCAAAGTATATTGACTCGTGGGGGGGGGGGGGCACGGTACTCGATTATTGATTGATAACATTATGACTATATGTACGTGGAGACTTCCTACGGCCGCTTCACTGCACAAATAGCGCTACTGTGAATTTCAAATGATATTGCACATACTGGGATACATTCCAGTACCATACAGCGACAACGTCTTGCCATGCAAACCGACCGAGCTACGAGAGACAATTCCAATAAATGGGTGCGCGAATAACCCTGATATCATCACTACATGACAACTCCATGACAACGGCAACCGATTATTTACTGATAAGTGATAACAGTACAGTTTTGTGTGGGGAGACTTTAAAAGCAGACAATAGTTTTTCAGCATACTTATACATTTATTCAATGTAACTGGTATTTGTAAATTTCGATTTGTAGCAATTAAACTATTATCCTTAACTGTAAAACTCGATGATATATAGGATGTCTTGACATTTCTCGATTTGCTACTTCTAGCTTCCGAGATTACATACTATGATATAAACCAGACACCGTCTTTTCTGGATGAGGCTTTATTGAAAATTTTCTTAAGTTTAAATCTTAATCAAGATTTAAGTAAATGATACACTAGAAACTATGCGAGAAACCGTGTCACTGCAAGAAAGCAGTTGTTCTATATGTAGGTGAAACAAGAAAAGTAAGTTCAAGTGTTTTATTCCGATGCAGCCTAAGTGGTGTTATAATTGTAATTGATTCTGTGTGAAATCAGTTAAATGACACGTGAACTTCTGTTATAAAAAGTGAAATATTCATATAAGGAATCGCCACACTCACAAAACACAGCCTTCCCACGCAGAGAAAAAGAAAAGAGGAACAGAGAGCATGTTTTTATAAGTATGTCAATTCAAATAAGACGCTAACATTTGTTGGATATTAAATGCTTTACTGACAACGAGTCTGACCTTAAAAAAAGAAAAAAATAATCATTCAAATTTCTTGTAATGGATCGAATTGCGCGGTTAGTTTAAGTTTCGGTTTCACCGTCTTTGACAACGAGATCGTATACTAGTATATTTCAACTAATAAAATGAGTTTCAAATCTTCATGCTATAAATTCATCTAACATAAGCAATATCTAAATAAACCTTTTTTTCTGAAAAAAAAATCAGATTTAAAAGCCTTAATATAGCCTTATGCAGTTATAAGTATAATTAATAAAATAGATGAAAAGGGAACTTTGAAAGCCACCGAACACGACAAATATGAAAATACTGCAGGCTCGGTTTGATTGAGCCTGTTCATGGACAGTAATGGGATTGCATATTACTAAAATGCATTTAAATGGCTTTACAGAAGAACGCATTTTTTGCGTTGATAAAGGACCATTCTTCGGCGGAAAGGGTCAATGCTTCAGGCAGACGGTGGGAGAATGTGTGGATTTATCGGTAGCCAACGTAAATGTATAACTCGGAGTGCTTTTCGACCCTATGGATTCTGATACATCACCATGACATTTCTATTGAAAAGATGTATAACATTGTATAGTGTGGTTTTATGCTTTATTGTGTTATACAAGCGCAACAACAAAACAACTGATTGCTAACAACAGAACATTCATAATAATTATATAGTACAGGAACAATAACTCTTTGATCATACACAGTTTATGATATATGGTGTTACGTCTCTTGACACATGTAATAAGCAGTTACACAAACAAAGTCACTGTTTACCTAAAACAAGTTTAATAAAATAAAAGTTAGTCTGTGACATTATATTGTTTTAAACAAACTGTAACTGAATTTTATTTCATTAATGTAAACTTAAGAGCACTCTAATCGTCACTGCAATATCATAAGTAGAAAATAATAATATCAGAATTTCACTAACGGCAAAATGCAGTCCAATAAAACTTTGTAGAAGTAGTTGTTATGAATGTATTTTCATTGTGCATACTCTAAGAAAAGTTGGAACAGTAAGAACAATAACAAATATTCACTAAAATTCTATTTACATTCGGACACAAAAAACAACACAACAACACAAAATATTATGTTAAACGCCGACACGAGTATTATGTTTCTGGTCGTTTTTTGGTGATCAATTGCAATTTCGTTCGACGTCCGAATAACATTTGACTAGTTTGTAGCGGCGTATACCAAAACGTAAACGTTGCTAAATAGGGGTCTTGACATGCAATTAGAAGACATTTAACGGTTTGCACTTTGGGTTCCTCATCTGAAGTACACATAGGAAAGATTGGACTCGAGGTTACATGTTCAATACCGTACTCAGTACAAAAAAAACCTGAAAATATCAGAAGTATATTATGGGCCTCCATCTGTCCTTGTCGCAACAATGTTTGAAATAACCTACAACAGCCTCCTATGACATCGAGCTGAGTTTAGATCGTTTGATATAGCGAGAGTGATTAAAGACATAAACAGATATCTAGAACCATGCCAGTGAAACAAATCCGATTCTCTTTTTCACCAACACCTTTTAGGAAAAGGTGTAGTTAACATTGCCTCTCGTTTTTCGTTTTCGCTCTAAGCGCAAATAACACACCATTTAATAAATTCTTTAATACATGTATCATTGCTTAATTCTAGCAACCAAACGGATTATTTAGCCCTTGCTCTTCTTTAATGACTCTGTTGGTGTGTACAGTATCTATGAAGCCTAGACAAAATAAAATTATCACTGAAATTGATTAATACTCAGTATGGGTACTTAATACTTGAACTGGTAATGCTTAGAGTCAAAGGCATAATGTACAATTATCATGGACATTTGAAACGATGATCATGACCCCGGTCACCCTACGCTCAATCGCAAGCAATATTGTCTTCACTAAACTACTTACTCATAAACAGCAATTTTTGTTAATGAATGACATTATCTTATCACAGACTTCAAAGGAAAGTGAAATTGTGCATATCAGGAATGGCCACATCCAGCAGATAAAGCCTCCACACACAGCCAAAAGGTAGAGGGTAATTTGGTGTGACAAGTTTGTATATTTTTAATTATAGTTACCTTTACCCCAGAGGCAGGCCTCCGTTTCAATCTCGAGCTTATTTTCACAGTAGCTACAAATACAGAAAGTTTCACCACAATAGGTTATTTCTAACTAAAGTTTTTGTAACATTGATCATGACCCCACCGGTCCGGTCGAACTTAACCTTGAACTTGTTATGTTACCTCTTTGTACCAATATTGTTTAAATATGTGAATCTTTCATGAGGAATTATTTTTAGTAACAACGAACAGTGAATTCAACAGTCCCATTTAATCTAAGCGCCATCCTTATCGAAGCTACCACATATTATTACATTATATTTCCTCACAATATCTCATTTCTAACTTCAGTTATTGAGCAGAAATGTTTTTTTTTTGTATTTTTAGTATCAGTGATCTTGACCCAACTTGGCTCACTTTTAATTCATTGTTGACAATTTGTTGTCTTTACAGAAGCTATCTGTACAGCAAACTGCACCACAATTTCTCATTTCAAACTAAAGTTATTGAGTAGAAATGGATTGTTTTTATTTAAGTATCAGTGTCCTTGACCTTGACCTTGAACCCAAAGTGGAACTTGTCTTGATATTGTGATGTCTTAAAAAGATAAGTATATGAAGCCTATCAGGAGTAATCATCCGGAAACCTTTTCTTTTTTAGTAATGATGACATTGACACTGACCCAACCGGCATCAAAGTCGAAATTGAACTGTATCTTGTGATGTTATATCGATGTACAAAAATTGTTAGAAGTAAAAATAAGATAATTATATTAACAACTTGCTTATCGACCTTCAAAGGACGTTACTGTTGACAGCTCTGATAAAATGAACGAAGCAAAGTACGTTTTATCCTCCGCCCCAACCCCATATGCAGCGTGATTTCAGCGAACATTTTCAGTGCGGCAACCCCTCTCGTTTTCAGTTTAGTTGTGGTCTCAACGAAATTGATCTATACTTATCTAATGCTCTTCTTTTCTCTCCATTATTTAGCTTTGTTGGTGTACTGTGTTTTCTGAATGTGGCATTTCCTGATATGCCTAATAATTTCTTCTCTGTTTGGGGAGGATGCGTGTGATTTTTATCTGAAATATGCGTCTTATTTATTTCATCACCATTTTGTGAACTAGCTGTGTTCAGACTGTTACAACTGCGGTTTTCTCAATCGACTCTCATGTTTGTGTTAAATTTTTTATGAAGTAATGCCACTTAGCATCAAGAGTTAAACTTGTTATATCTTATTCAACAAAATTCCCCACTCGTTTGAGGAAAACTTTATAAAAACCAAAATGTGCACTACATGCTCAAGGCTCAAGAAAGCACTTGAAAAATATTATTCTCAAAGTCAGCGTCACATTAATATCTCAAGTTTAACTCTATATGAAACTTCCTTTTTCCCATTAAGATCTAAGAACACTTGATCTGATTCGTAACCCGACGTTAACAGTCCTTCTTCTTTCCTTATTTTGAAGTACCCTCTCGACACTTTTTTATTGTAGATTTAGACCTGGTTAGTAGTCTGTTTTTGTCGGAGATCCTTAACTGCGTTCTTATAAATATGGTTGAAATAATTCAAAATCAATAAATTGTCTTTAACTGATGTTTTAAATATAAAAAAGGAACCAAACAAAAGGATCTGCAAATATTAATTCTGCATATAACAGACAACGCCAAAGGCAAAGTTTAAAAGCAGGAAGAATATCCGTGGGGTTATTGAACAATATCTAAATCCATATTGGTTGGGATACTAAAACAAATTTTAAAAAAAAAATGAAAAGGGAACTTTGAAAGCCACCGAACACGACAAAAATGAAAATATTGCAGGCTCGGTTTGATTGAGCCTGTTCATGGCAGTAATGATAATGCATATTACTGCCCACGCCGCCTACTCAATATTTACACCAATAAACAGTACAATTGTGATCCATCACAAATGATGGTATGCATATGACGGTGAACATGGAACCTTCAATGAGGTATTTTCAGATTAATACCATTCCATGTTCAACGGCGTAAAATAATTTTTTTGAAGTATTGTTACCATAGTGCATACATATCGTTCTCAACAACCTTCAACCTCATGGACGTAAACCCAACTGACAACATCACTTAAAGTTCGTTTTCCATATATTTCTGCAATATTCATTGCCTTTGATGATTATCTCTGGTTTGAAGTAAAATAATATTAAAAATGTGAAACTCGCCGATTTAAGAAACGTGTCTTGGCCGGCGATGCGTGTTAACGAAACATTTATCGGTGGCAGGGGTGTGAGAGTGTATGAAAGTTTATGGGGAAGTTTTGTATAAGAACATAGAAAGGAGAATTATGCATATCAGTAATTGCCACATTCAGAAAAAACAGACTCCTCACACAGCCAAGAAGAAGAAGAGAGAGCATGGTTAATTAAATGATCAGTTTTCTAAAAAGTCACTACAAACAATTAACAAAAATGAGAACCCGAGGGATTACCCCCTGGAACGGTCAGTGACAAATCAAATTGCCACTGGGGGTTTAAACCAGGTTCTAGGGTGCACCAACCTCACACTTGCCCCAACAGGGCAAGTGCCCAAATAGAAGCACTTTATAGAATGTTTCTTTTATCACTGTCATCGTGTTCTTGCTGCTTTGACGCCAGAAGCTCTGATCTCGGTAAGATCAATGAGTACCCACCCCTTTGGCTTTGCAATGCTATTAGTTTCTTATGCTTTACATTGTTGAGCTGGTGGGTGGGTTGGAGTGATTTCACCAAGACAACTTGTACATGTACTTGTGTGTTGATAAGAGATCCTGTTGGGGCAAGTGTGAGGTCGGTGCACCACCATTATTATGCCACTGACCGTTCCAAGGCGGTAACCCGAAGGGTTCTCATTTCCGCTAGTTGTATGTGGTGTCTTGTTTGAATTTGACATACTTATAATCATGCTCTCTTTTCCTCTCTTCCTGTTCGGTGCGTGGGGACGCTGTGTTTTGTGAGTGTGTCTACATGTATTCCTGATATGCATATTACACTTTTTTTCACTACTCCAAGATTTCCGGGTTAGATTCACCTGTGATGACATAATATATAGCAGACCCAAGAGGGAGGCTGCGTTTTCTGGGTGTGACTTTCGACATGCTTATTGAATGTTTCCAAACTTTTACAATAACACATATGACCGGGATCAACGCCGGAAAAGTGTGACAGTGCAATAAAGTAGAATAGCAGTTGGTCTATAAGTAGATGAAATAAGAAGACTTAGAAAGGTAGTAAATAGTTCAAGTGTTTTATTTCGAAGCGGGAAGGGCTGTGTCACTATTGGACCATTCCATTGATAAAGGATTGTATAATAATATGAACTGGTGTTTTAAAATATGAATTGATTACATGTTTTTTACACAACAAGTGGGACCTTAGAAAAGAATTGTTCGTATTTGTGATATTATCGGACAGAATTAAAAGGTACGATTAAAATGAAATATACATATTAGGATCGGTCAAAGACTCTCCACGCAGCCACAAAGTTGTAAGGGAGGGAAAGAGAACAGCACGAGTTTTTAAGAGAATCAATATCAATTTAATTTGAAATTTATAATAATTATTAATTGAAATTTGCAGCATATCTTCACTGTTTCTTATACATATGTCTTTATGTGGTTTAGCATAAAATTTTAGATTATTTGAGTTTTTCATATAATTAAAAAGTTGTCAATGAAAAAAGCTCAACAACACTTTCAAAGTAATAACATTTCATATTAGTTTATGTATCTAAGGCCCCAGTTACACAGACGGTCGGTGCCCAATCGGTTATTTTATTTTAAGTTGCTCGCTGATTTGATCGGTTGTCATGCGTTATTTTATTTCTGTTTTCCTGTGTAACCAGCCATCGGTGATTCACGAGTGTTCATCGGTTAAACAGATATTTCATGGGTTGCTGGTAAACATTAATTCTCATCTTTTTTTCTATCGGTGGTAAGTATTAGTTGATCGGTTGCTTATCGGTGGCCCATCGGATATATCGGTTGTAGACAGGTTGTCGATCGGTGATGTCGGTTTTATACAGGATGTCGATCGGTGATGATCGGTTGTAGACAAGTTGTCAATCGGTTATTTGTAAAATATTTTCACCGATCGAGAATTTTAAACATGTCTAAAAATCCCGATCGGTTATTTTTCACCGACGAAACTCATCTTTCCCCAACAGCAAATGATAGGTGGCAAACAGGCGACCAATAGTTGATATCGGTGGTCAATCCGTTGTCATCGGTTCACTCATTAATTTGGCTAAAAAAACTACCGATCGACCACCGATGGCTCTGTGTAAAACCCCAGTTACACAGAGCCAACTCGGGCCTAACTGGGGTTTTACATCATGCAAAGTTTCATTCGAATTAAAAAAATTTAAACGTTTTTATTTTTTAAAACTGTAGCAATCGACTTTAACAGAACAGAAATGATATGAGCATAAATTTCGTGTTTCAGAAATACATTAAACTGTGTTTTGCCATTGAAACCGAGTAGACATGAGAGAATCTTCTTTATGGTGGCTTTTCAGAATTATATCAACTCAAATTGTAGCTGGATATATAGAAAGCTTTTGAAAATGTTACGTATTCTAACATGATCTTCATTATTCAAATATTTTACCTGTAAAACGTACAATTGTTAATCTTTGTACTTTTGTCATTAGTCAATATGTATATATGTACATGTATATTATTCATAATTGTGTTTGTAATGATAAGGTTTGATTTTTGAATTAAATATAAACAAACTTTCTAAGAAAAATTTCATTCTTAATATTATGCCAAAAAGCATGTCGCAAATGAATTTTAATTGAGGTTTCCGGTTGGCGAAAATACAGTGATTATATATATTTGTTTGTTTTCAGTGAAAATATAAATATGACGAAAGTGGGATCGTTGCTGTATCTATTCATCATAACTACATTCTTGCTGCAAGGGATAAATGTGGTGACGTCACAACTATGTCAACATTATTTCGGAAGATGTTATGACACAAGACCGTTCTATTTCGGAAAAGGACGGTGCTCCAGGCAGGGGAAAAGCTGTGGATTAATCGGAGGCCAATGTAGATGTACATACGGCGACATCGTACCATTTATGGATCATGTTGATAAGTAGGGATCGAGACTGAGATATAATCCGGAGTTCGACACATCTGAATACAGCGAATAGATATGTCCAAGAATACATTTATGAACATTTCAATGCATCGTTTATATTTAAAAAAACAAAACAGTTTTGTTTTCATTGTTTAGTTATGGAGCAACATTCAATAGCTATGACGTCTTACCTTATTCGCCGTGTGGCTTCAAAAACGGTATTGCATTACTGTGATGTCGTTTGCTTTCTTTGGTATATTTGTTTCGGACAGTCGAGACTCGCTTTAGTTTAAGCATGTATTTATTCAGCGAATTCATATTTTCATATTCATTAAGATTTCGGTCTTCTGTTGGACCGCCATAAAAAGATAAGAATAAAATTAAAAACAAGCCTTGCAGTACTTCAAATAGCCTCTGTCTTCTGCACAGCTTCAGATGATCTACTTCAAATATCTGGAAGATTTAAGTTGGAATTTTTTGTAATGAATTATAAGTTCCATCAATACATGAGTTAGCTAACTACTAGGATATTTAAAAAAACTACCATTACCAACAAAGTTTATATTTTCAACAATGCGATTGTTTTGTTTTGGTGTTTTTCTTTCGTGTTTTTGCTTTTTATTATAAGACACTGAAATGCATACCAAGAATGATACATATTATATAGTCAGGAGAATAAATGTGAGATACATTACAAAATCGAAATGTTTCACCCCTCCCAACAAAACACAAAGAATTTTCAAAACACTTGGTTCTTGTTCCATAAATATAAAAGTGCACAGATTAGTCCAATACAAATACAATGTTCTTTCCAACCACTTTTTCCAGGAAAATAATTAAAACATACGCTGTCGGGATTTCTCCTTTTGTTGAGCATATAAACTGACAATTTCGCACTTGGATACATTATAATTGATTAAATGGAACTTTGAAAGCCACCGAACACGACAAATATGAAAAAATGCAGGCTCGGTTTGATTGAGCCTATTCATGGGCAGTAATGGAATTTTACTACCCAAGCCACCAAACCCCGCTGAGCTTAACTCAATATTTACAACAATAAATAGTACAATTTCGATCCATCCCAAACCATGGCATGCATATGACGGTAAACATCAGATTAATACCATTTTGTGTTCAACGGCGTATATTCATCATGTCACATCTTTTAATGAGCAGCCAATATTTGTCAGCACAATTGTACATTTATTCATCTGGTATCTGCACATTTAGATTTGTAAACAGTATCATTTAAACATATTCAATGTTCCAAACACAACTAAGAGAATAAATTGATGAACAAGGAAAAAGTACAAAATTAGTTATATGCACTGCAAAAAATGATTATCTCTGGTTTGAAGTATAATAATAACGAATATTGTGAAACTCGCCGATATGAGTATCGTGCCTTGCCAGGCGGTTCACAAAACATTTCTAGCATCACTATAACCAGCTTCCAGGTGGTATGCACCCGAGTTCACATACTACAAGAGCTGTCCGAGAAGACAGCGCGCTCGACTATTCGATTCATTTCAAACAAATGCAATTTAAAGCTTATGAAAGAACAACAACTAAGGCCAAACATTCATGTACACCCAGAAAAAGTATGAACAAGTAAATGGTAAGGTAGAAAACTAATTTCAAATAACAATTAAATAACTCCTTAATGTGCCATAAATATTTATCTGAAAAGGGGAAAAACTATGAAATATTTTGTAACTTGTTTGTAAATTATAATTAGGGACATTAAATTTTACTTTCAGTTTAATATCAAACACATAAATAATGTTATAGAATAAAAACTTTAAATATTTTTCAAGTTTGAAGTTAATATCTGTATTAGTTGCATATCTTACGAAAACGTACAGGAATATTTCTGGAAGAGTTATGGGTCTTGTCAATATAGATGTAGGATCTGATGGTAAACATATATTCCAAGTTTCTATGTAATACCTCAAGTTGTTTCAAAGTAATGGCACGATTGTGCTAAGTTGAAAAGGGGTTATAACTTGAAAAATATTGGATTACGGGTCTTGTTTTTAATGATTTAGTAATGGTGATGGTGATATGTCTAGAAGTTTCAAAGTTATGGACCAAGTGCCTATTTTGCTTAACACAAAATTTAAGTGGAAAAGGGACATAACCTGAAAATTTTTTGAAGCAGGGATATGGGTGTTGTTGGTGATAATGAATTTTGATAGTGAATATTATAGTGAATATTATATTTTAAGTTTCAAATCGATAATTCAGGTAGTTTCAAGTATGAGCCAAGTGCAATTTTTGCTTAACACAAATTTTAAGTAAACGACGGCATTACTTGAATAATATTTGAGGCAGAGTTATGGGTGTTGTAGGTAAATCTGCCCGTGTTGTACCGTTATACAAAAAGAATAATAAAACGGAAGCTGGTAATTACAGACCTGTATCTATTTTAAGTGTTGTGTCCAAGGTCCTAGAGCGAATTATCTATGATCAGGTGGAAAGTTATTTAACAGAAAATAGGTTACTCTATACTCATCAGTCAGGTTTTAGACGTAAATATTCCACGGATACTTGCCTGTTACATCTTACTGATTTTATTAAGTTTGAAATGGATAAAGGCAACTATGTGGGTATGGTCCTTTTAGACTTACAAAAGGCCTTTGACACTGTAGACCATGATGTTTTACTCATGAAGCTTGAAGCGATGGGCTTTTCAAGTGATGTTACTCACTGGTTCAGGTCTTACTTATCCAGCCGTACACAAATGGTCAATGTCTCCGGCATACTTTCATCTAGTGCCAATATCACATGTGGGGTACCCCAGGGTTCAATCCTTGGTCCCCTCTTATTTTTGATCTATTTTTGAACTTGATATCTCAAGTAGTTTCAAAGTTATGAACCAATGCGTATATTTTATTTAACGGACGCCGACTCCGACACCGACGCCGACGCCAACACCGGCGAGAGTAGGATAACTCCCCAATTGTTCGAATAGTCGAGCTGATAATATACAATGATATAAACCAGACATAGTTGAGAGGCTGAGGACGTGTTTTCTGGGTGTGGCTTTCGTTATGTTTATTAAGCTTATTTCACTCGACTTCCCGAGTTTCGAATTCCAAGTATTAATTTCACATAATTTTAAATTAATACATATCACTGGGAACTACGCGCCTGCCAATAGCAGAATAGCAGTGGTTGTATATGTAGGTGAAAAGAAAGCAGGAATGATCAAGTGTTTTATTCCGAAACCGGAAAAAGTTGCTTCCTAATTGGACTAATAAAGTGAAGAGAGATCCTGTATGAAATTAGTAAAATATCGTGCGAGTTTGGTGCTTTAAAGCATTTATTGGATAGATGTGGAGTGTGATCTTATAAAGAAAACATAATCATTCAAATTTCGTATTCTGGATTGAATTAACTGGTACGTTTAAATTTCTAATTCAGCTTCTTTGACGACGACATCGAAAATATTTCGATTTTCATTACAATATTATAATCTAATGCTTTAAATATTTCAATGTAATGGTCTTACATATGTTATGTGTAAATAAACAGTTTTCTTACAAAATTATTCAGATGTAATCATTTTGAAGCCTTATATAGCCATATTCAGTTATTAGTACAATAAGTAATTTACAATTATTTGTAATTTGTTATTAGTAGGAAAACAAATTTTTGCTGATAGAATGATTTGTTCATTACTTGGCAATGATGAATTATACTTATTTATGATATAATTTTGTCATTTTGTCGAGGTCGTCAGGTAACGCGGTACGTTATAAAATACTTGTAATCGTAGAAATAATTTTATAAATTATGAAAATTTGTTCTGTTTTTTTCTCCACAAAATTTGTAAATATCTTTATGAAAAATGTTGTTGAGAAATGTTAGTTTTCAAAATAACCAAATGCATACAATTGTTAACTTTTTGAAATTGTGAAATACGAGTATCGTTTCGTAAATTCGCCTTTACAGCAATCAATCAATCAATCAATCAATCAATAAAAAAATGTGATGGAAACTAAAAACCAAATCCATTTTGCAATTCTTTGTTCAGATTCTTCCAATCATCGGTGTCTTAATTTCTCGCCATCAGTCATTAAACCTACGAAAAAATAAAAGCAGATTTTTGCACATCATTTTTGAGTCACCATCTTGAAAACTACTGTGTTTTGTGAGTTTGGCGATTCATGCATACTTCATTTTTTTAAAAGAGCAGATGTTGCTCATATACCTGAAATCGCGACTTAAAGGTGGTAGCCAATCTCTTGACACGTCGCGACCTTTATGTTGTTTTAGAAATTTCAATTAAAGGGCTATGCGTGGGCATGGGGAGTGACGGGTTTGCATACTTCCATTAGTAAATTTAATTTCTTTGCTGCAAAGAATAATAATAATTCGTGTTGAATTCGACTATCATTAAAATAATGAGAATGTTAACAAAATAAATTAATGCAGGGGCAGACATCGCAAATGGAAGAACTGGCTAAAAGTTCACATTAATGAATTTTAGGAAAAGTACTAATTGTTAGCTAGATTTTAGTAAAGCAATTTATGTGTGTTATGATGTATTAAATTGTTCACGCCGAGTTCAGTCGAATTTATGCTCTAATAACCAAGAACACACTTTAAAAAAAGAAAAACTGCAAATCAATCAGTGGACAATATATATATCAAAACCATGTACCTGTACAAGGTTTTAATCTACAACATGTTGCGGAGATTCGACAAAATCATGTTCCTCCATTATAAAGAAACTAGAGAATAACTCCCTTCTCCTCTACTTTCAGATCCAAGGGCAAATCTATATCGTTTTTCTTGACGTTTCATACAGCCATTCCAAAAAATGCAAATTGCATTTGTCCACTTTGGGGCGGGGGGGGGGGGGGGGGGGGCGGGGTGTGTTATGTGTTGATATTGATATTGTCTTATTTTATTTTGAAAATAACTTTCTTTATTAACTTCTTCAAAATGAAAATTCAATTAAAAGTGCATGTTTCTTATTAATTGTGGTTGTTGTTTCTGGTTGGTGAAAATAAGGGATTGTATTTGTTTGCTTTCAGTGAAAATATAAACATGAAGAAAGTGGGATCTTTGCTTTATCTATTCATCATAACTACCTTTTTGCTGCAAGATATAAATGTGGTATCGTCACAACTATGTCAGAGGTACTTCGGAAGATGTTTTGATACAAGACCATTCTATGGCGGACGTGGACGATGTGAAAGGCAGGGGAATGTGTGCGAACTTACTGGAGGACAATGTAGATGTACATCGGGAGGGAATTCTCAGCATCGGTTTATGGGTCATTCTGATACATCGCCATAGAGGACTTTGTTTCTGCTTTATGCAAAAAAAAACTAACAATTGTGTTTCTGATTCACAAGGATACGAACATTTAGCTAAATGAACACGTTTCCAATTCTTACTGCTGTTTTAATACTGAGATTCATTTCAGTTTATTCTTACATGTACACCACGAGATCGTTAACATGTCATTGGATAGTATGATGAAAACAAGTGCAAAAACTGTTAATCATTTAATATGAATCAACATAAAAAATGCAATACTGCACTTGCAGCTAGATAGAAGAGTGGATTCAGGTTATAAAACATAAATTGAAAATGATTAATAGACATAGATCAAAATTTTCAACGAATCTATTCAAAATTTGTACCAACAGAGGGCAGTGTAGTCAAATCCGAGTTTTACGTATATTGTCCAATACTTGATTATTCGCTCGTATTTTGTCATCAACACCTAATAAAAATACATATTGCATTTTATTTAATATATTTAAATTGTATTTCAAAGAATTATAAGTATAATCATTAGCAGGATATTGCAAATAAATAACATTCATTAACAACAAAGCTTTTTTCTTTTCAATAATTCGATTATTTTTTATTGTTGTAAAAACTGAAATATGCATATAAGAATGGTCAAATCCAAAAATAATAGTCATTGGAAATTGATACAAATTTTAAAAACAGTAATTAACATTATACAGCTCATGCAAGAAAATGACCTAGCCTCAGTCACAGCGCCTAGCAACATAATTTGACTTTAAGAGTGATGGTCAGTTTGACAAACTAACAGCGTTATTGGCTTTAAATTTTGAATATTTTCAAATAATACCCTGGCAAAATAAATAGCATTCATCTGAACAGATACGCGGAAAGTAGGTAGAAAATAGAGATAAAAGTTTGTTATATGACATACATTATTACTAGGGTTGATAATTAAATAGATATCAAACAATATACTTAAAAAGAAACGTACACAGTTATACTTTAGAACGCTATGTGGCAAAACACGATTGAAACTGTTTTAAGTAATTTAGTTGCACCAAACTCAAAATGACCAGGGAACCTTGATCGGCAGGAGGAAGAAAAACTGATAATGCACCGTAGGCCCCACGGGCAAGAGATCTCCTTTTGTCCTTGTTGTTTGTGGTGCTTTCTCTCTCTCGTAACTTATTACATTTGTTTCTGTTTACTGAATACATTTACCCAAAATCTTTTTCAACCATCTCGCAGTGATTTGATTCGTTTCGCTGCACGAACGAGTGAATACAACGACACTGTTTTGACGCTGTAATGAGGCGAAACCGAAGTGGGTTGAGGTGGTTTAGACCAAGCAGCAAAAACGTTTGTAAACACTATATCCTTTCCGCAACCATAACGTGTTTAAACGTGACAAGTTTGACTTCTCAAAACCCAACCCTGATTTACTGGAGAACGGCCGAAACTTACTTAAAAGTATCGAAGAAATCGCATTTCAAAACCGGATCCTGTTTTGTCGTAGAAAACCCGTTGAATTTCATTTCTTTTTATTAAAAAGTCCTTGATTTGATGGTGAAGAACAGGGGATCATCGATCAGTATTTTTACACTATAAGTTCTTTGAATGCATCGCATTTTTTTCTCAAGCTCCTTATATAGTTTACACATGACTTAGATAATCAGATAAGAAGATTGGTAATTTAATCGAAGTCCATTTTAAAAAATCTAATTACAGTGTTGATGTTTCTTCATCCTTTACTGTCAAAATAAAGAAAAGTGGCTCAAAAACAGTCATCCAATATTTTTATAAAATACGTATATATACCTAGTAATCTATCTTGTAATTGACTTTAAGAATGATTGTCATATGACAAACTAACAGCGTTATTAGCTTTAAAAAGCCCTTGCTTGAAATGTTTGACTTTTTCAATTAAAATTCATATTAAACAAATCCTTTTCAACTGAATAGATAAGCGGAAAGTAGGTAGAGAATAGGGGCAAAAGTTTTTTATATGACATAAATTACTAGGGTTGATAATTAAATAGAAATCAAACAATATACTAAAAAAGAAACATTGGAACGCTATGTTGCAAAACGCAATTGAATCTGTGAAAGTTAATTTAGTTGCTCCAAACTCAAAGGGACCAGGGAACCCTGATCGGTAGGAAGAAGAAAAACTGATAATGCACCCTAGGTCCCAAGGGCAAGGGATCTCCTTCTGTCGTTGTTGTTTGTGGTACTCTCTCTCTCTCTCTCTCTCTCTCTCTCTCTCTCTCTCTCTCTCTCTCTCTCTCGCGACCAAGAAATTGAAGGTCAAACACACTTTTACAAATAACTCACAATGTATACATTTGTTAGACCAAAGAACTTAAGATATTGTTGTCCGTAACTCATTCCCTATGAAGACATTTAATGTGATTTTAAGTGTTGCTTCGTTTTTGCGATAAATTACAAATGGAATTTTAGGGATTGTTTTGGTCTAACTGTTTTTCTTCACTCTTCTAACTTTTCTTAGCATATGTAAATTAAACATATATTAATAACATTTGTTTGAGCAGAGTTTTATTGAGCTGCATTGTGCCGTTTGAGAGATTTTAATATTTTTTTCTTATTTGTCTGTGACAAAGCAATGACGATCGAAGCAATGACTTAATTTGCTGATAGCAATCTGATGCCACTTAAACTGGTCACTGATTAATTGTCATACACATTTTTGAAATGCCTGTTATACTGATCTATTCATACAGCTGCGCGTCCTAATCATTGTACTTGATCATTAATTATGGCATTTATTCAGGTGATAATTTAAACTTTCAATTGCAAAATATGCTGCATCCTGTTATCGAGTGCGCTAGTTTTGGTTTAAATTTAGTTAAAAGGCTGTAAAAGCTTCTTTTGGTTATCATAAACAGTGAATTCTTCCCCTTTATTGAAAAGTTAAAGATATCGGAATTTTGATCGACGGTCAGTGGAAAATGGGGGATAAAGCATGAGGAAACCACGACGAGTAACTGTAAAACAACTGTTACTCTATTTACTGAGTCGTTGAAATTGAGACCCGATTGCTAAATTTGAAAGTAAAACAGATGATGAGTTTACAAGTTAATGTAAATTTTAAACCATAAACACTTATTTTACATTCATTTTGAAACATTTAAACAAAAATGGAAATGAGCATCATGGTTACTTGATAAATTGTAAACAGTGATGGTGAAATTATGATTTTACTGCGTTTATCATGTTAATACACCTAAAGACATAATTATGCGGTTTAACAATCAGCAGATGGGCCTAGTGTATGATAGTTGGAAAGTACAGTTTCACATCAGGGGTATGACGTGGCACTGCATCCGAAGATAGTTAAGCGAGGACAATGTTGCATTGGGATAAAAATGGCGGTTTAGTGGGCATTTTTTTTAATAAAACGGATTTATTTTTGCGAGGTTAGACTAGTGCCTTCATACTATTTTTAATTTAAAGTCCACCTGTGCATTCTGCAACCAGATGCCTTAGGTACCCTCGGCACTTTGTTTCAGAAACGCAGGTTTTGTAACAAAAAAGTTATTGAAGGTTATACATGTACAGTAAAGGTAATGTAAACACGCAAAAAATATGGTATTTTAGGCTGATCGTCAGTCATCTGGGCACTTCCATATTGGGTTTTAGCATTTTATCAAGTCAAAATAACATATTCTGTTTTGTTCTTGGCTCGTCCACAATAAGCAACCCCGCACGCTCGACAAAAACAGGACATGCCATTTTCTGGCATTCGAGGATTGGGACATTCCCTTTTTTGGCATTACCTGGATATCTTTACTGAACGGGTTTTTCATGTATCACATGCATATTCACAGAATTTATTACGGGGTATGTTTATTTTCTTGAATATTGTGGTCACAGTGCACAACAACACATGATGGTTAACATGCCTGTAAAGTTTCAAGACTGTGACTCCATATACTTTTGGACTTACATGCGACACATGCTGAATGCATTATATTGAAATGCATAAGGGGCTATAACTCTTGTCTTAATGGGCGTGGCCAGAAACAAAAACCCCAGATGCACATCTATGCATGATGGTAAACATGCCTGTTAAGTTTCATGACTGTGACTCCATATATACTTTTGGACTTAACATGCGACACAAGATTACATGCTGAATGCATTATATTGAAATGCATAAGGTGCTATTACTCTTTTCTTAATGGGCGTGGCGAGAAACAAAACCCTAGATGCACATCTACACATGATGGTTAACATGCCTGTAAAGTTTCATGCCTGTGGCTGAATATACGTTTGGACTTACATGCGACACAAGATTAAATGCTGAATGCATTATATTGAAATGCATAAGGCGCTATAACTCTTGTCTTAATGGGCGTGGCCAGAAACTAAACCCCAGGTGCACAACTACACATGATGATCAACATACCTGTAAAGTTTCATGATTGTTGTTTTATCACATATTTCACCTTTTTATAATAACAGTACTTGTGTATGTGCTGTGTGGCGGCCATAAAACGTCTCCCCGTATTTACATACAATACTGTAATCTTTTCATCCCTCACAGCTGATGAGTAGGTTGGAGTAATTTCACCGAGACAACTTGTACTTGTCTGTTGATATGAGAACCTGTTGGGGCAAATGTAAGGTTGGTGCACCCTAGAACCTGGTTTAAACCCCCAGTGGCAATTAAATTTGCCACTGACCGTTCCAAGGTGGTATCCACTCGTGTTCTCATTTTGTTCATTGTTTTGTTTCCTCTCTCTCTCTCTCTCTCTCTCTCTCTCTCTCTCTCTCTCTCTCTCTCTCTCTCTCTCTCTCTCTCTCTCTCTCTCTTCTTGACTCTGTGGGGAGGCTAGCTGTTTTTTCTGAACGTGGCAATTCCTGATATCCATATTTGACCTTTTTATACTTTTACGCGCGACGCAAGTTTCGGACGGACTGAAGGACGGACGGATGAACGGACAAGGGCAAACCTATATGCCCCCCTCTTTCAGAGTGGTCGCATAAAATATTAATTGGCTGATTGATTGATTGATTGATTTATTCGTGCATATATATGTCATATCGATTAAAATTTTATAGAAATTACATACAAATTCAGATATCACAGATTAGTATCAACATTTAAGGTTTTAACATCACTAGATGCTATTTAACCAACAAAAAATAATAAATTTGATCTCGAGACATATATACAACACAGGATGACCCATGAAAGTTTTTCAACTTATTTCCAATGGGGTCCCTTTGGATAAATGTCAAGGTTCAAAATGATGGTCACATTCGCAGACTAGATTTTAAAATTAATAAAATTGAGAATATGTAGTATTCTTGAGATCAAATCAAAGCACATATTATTGTCACAAAAGCTATTTATGACAAATATCACAGTATTCTGACTATTAATGCAATAGTGACTAACGGCAATACAGACATATATATTGCAAAACCAATCATATAATAAGTTTTAAAACTTAGACAATTAATAAAAAATAAAATCACCTTCTTCCTTAAATTTCATATTTTCTACAAGTACAGATTTTACCTTACTTTTAAATTCAAACTTATTTCTCACATTCTTAACACATAGTGGAAGACTATTCCAGTCCTGAATTGCTTGATAATAAAAAGTATCTATAGTAAAACTGTTCACTGACTGTACATAGAAATTGGACTTACTATATCTGCTATTATGAGAATGAATGTCAGAGACTAACTGAAAATTGTCATACATATAAGATGGACATTTTTTATTATAAATCTTGTGAACATGATTGAGTCTCAACTGCTTGACTCTATTTTCAACATTTAACCAACCAATGCTTTTAAAATCATTTACAGTTAATGAAGTCATAAAGTCATATCCATGAATAAACCTAATAACTTTATTCTGAGCAGCTTGTAATCTCTGTTTTAATTGTTTAGTAATACCACTGTACCATGAAGAATTGGCATAATCAAAATAGCACTGTATCAAAGAATTGCACAATAACTTTTTCATGTCAATATTTAAACAATGTTTCTGTCTGTACAAAAATCTTACTCTAGAATTAACCTTTTTCACAATATTATTAACAATAGATGTAGCTGAGAGATCATTGTCTAATATAGAACCAAGATACTTAACAGATGGTTGTGAATTAATAATATGATTATTGCACTCCACATTAAAATTTTTGATTTTCGACAGTTTCCTTTTAGAACTGAATAATATACATTCTGTTTTTCCAAGGTGTAAAGATAGCTTGTTATCAACTAACCACTTACTACAATTTTCTAATTCCTTGCCTAGAACAGTACTAATAACCTTAGGGTCTCTGTGCGAGAAAAGTATAGCACTATCATCTGCATAGAGAATGAGTTTACATTTCTTGCTAATACTGATGCTCATGTCATTGACATAACATAAAAACAAAAGTGGTCCCAGCATACTACCTTGAGGCACACCACATGTGATTTTCATAGATTCGGACATGGCATTATTAACACTAACCATTTGGTTTCGATCTGTTAAATAAGATTGGAACCATTCTACTGACTCAACACCCATCATATTTAGTTTTTGACATAAAATACCGTGGTCCACAGTGTCAAACGCCTTCTGTAGATCTAGCATAATCATTCCGGTATACAATCCTTTTGAAGTTTGACTTTTTATGTGGTCAGTGAGGTGTATGAGACAAGAATCAGTAGAATAGTTACATCTAAAACCACTTTGAAATTCATGTAAAAGTCCCTCTTTAATTAAAAAAGATTCCAACTGATTATAAACAGCTCTTTCTAAAATTTTGGAAACAATGGATAGAATACTAACAGGCCTATAGTTTGAAACATCAGATCTTTTATTCTTTTTAAACAGTGGTTTGACCTTAGCACATTTAAGATCCCTAGGAACTGTATTTGAAGTAATAGAACTGTTAACTAAAAATGTAATATGTATCTTTATAAAGGGAGCAGCATCCTTCAAGTATTTGGCAGGAATATCATCTAATCCTGTACTTTTAGAACAATTCAATTTACAAAGTTCCTTATATATGTACTCTTCACTAACAGTATGAATCTTAAATTTACTATCATTAGGATTTCTATCCTTATAGAACTGTCTAAAAAGGTCAGATTGTACATTGAAAATATTAAACGGAACAGGTAGCTAATTATCCACCAAAACAGATGCTACTGTTGTAAAAAAAATTATTGAAATGACTAGCAATTTTAGTTGGTTCAAAACAGTTCTCATTATCAATGCTCAATACAACATTGGGCGAAGATTTTGTTTTATTACTATACCCTAGATCCTTTAACTGAGACCATAGTCTTTTAGAATTAAACTTATTTTCCTCTAACTGATGAGAAATATACTCTGACTTAGCTTTTTTTTACCTGTCTTTGTACTAAGTTTCTATAAAAACAATATTTATTATACATTTCTTTTTTTATACTTCTTATACTTGTACAGATAGGAATCTCTAATACCTATATGTTCCAAAATAGTGGAATCTAACCAAGGCTCACTCCTCTGCTTAAGTCTGATTTGTTTAATAGGAGCAACACAATTTAATACACTGGAAAACATCTCTTTAAAAAATAACCATGACTCTTCTACAGAACCTGCAGTAAACATACCAGACCAGTCACAAATTTTAAGATTGTGTATAAAAGCTTCAGCATTGTAGTTTTTCAATGATCTAATTACAATATTTTTATGCTTATTAAAAGTACCTTTCTGAAGTACCATGTCATGTCAAGATGCGCAATAAGAGCTGCAGAGAAGATTTACAAATAGATACGGACAGCGTGTGTGGCGTCATACAACAGCCAATTATCAGAAGCCTCTAGGTTTTCTTAACCACTTTCCTTAATTTATAGATAACGACTGAGTAAGAGTCAACAAGTTGGGTCTAGGTGCGTACTCCTTAAAAATTATTTCGTTCGACACAGTCGTTGATATCAATCGCGAAAATGGCGAATTACGGACAGGTAAACAAGGAAATTCAAGCGATTTTATTTAATTTTGAGATAATTTTGCCTTGCCGCTGCTAGTATCCTGCCCAGGGCAATATGATAGTCAATGTTATCACATATTCTTTTGATGGCTTTTGTTTATATTGACCTCTTTTTGTTATTCATTATTCCGGCGTGTAATAATAATTACTTTTTTTTACTTCCTACTGTGTCCACAGCCACAGGGAATCGACACAGACGTTTTTTGCTTATTCTTTGGATTCATTAAGATCTAATTAAATATAGACAAGGGATTTTTATGCCCCCGAAGGGTGGCATATAAGAATCGCACTGTAAATCCGAAATGAATATTATCCTCCTCCAAAACCGCTTGAAGGATTTCATGGAAACTTCACAGGAGTGTTTGTCACCAAGCGTAGTTGTGCACATCGTCAGGAATTTCTGCTTGGATTATTTTTGGCTGAGTTATGGGCTTTTTCAGCAAAATGTTGTCGTCCCTTCATCTCCGAAACCGCTTGAGGGATTATTTTTGGCCGAGTTACGGGCTCTTTCATTTTTTAGCTCGACTATTCGAAGAATAGGGGAGCTATCCTACTCGCCCCGGTGTCGGCGTCCGTTAAACAAAAAATGCACTTTGGTCCATTACTTGAAAACTACTTGTGATATCAACTCGAAACTTGGAATATATATTCACCATCAAATTCTACATCATTACCAACAAGACCCATAACTCTGCTTCCAATATTTTTCAAGTTATGCCCCTTTTTCACTTAAATTTTGCGTTAAGGAAAATATGCACTTTGGTCCATAACTTATAAACTACTTGAGATATCAACTTGAAACTTGGAATATATATTCACCATCAAATTCTACATCATTATCAACAAGACCCATAACTCTGCTGTCAATATATTTCAAGTTATGCCCCTTTTTTCTTATATTTTGTGTCAAGCAAAATATGCATTTTGCCCCTAACATTAAAACTAATTGAGATATTGCCTTGAAACTTGAAATATATTTTCACCATCAAAATCTACATCATAACCAACAAGACCCATAACCCTTCTTCCAATATTTTTCAAATTATGCCCCTTTTTCGCTTACATTTTGTGTTAAGCAAAATATACAGTCGGCCCTTAACTTCGTTATGAATGGAGGGATTTCAAAATAACTTGGCACAAATGTTCACCATGACAAGGCGGTGTGTCGCGTACAATACCCATGCCTGTAGGTCCAAAGTCAAGGTCACTGTTACTAAAAATAGAATTTTCTTGCAAAATCGTGTCCGCTCTGTAACTTTGTTATTTCTTATTGGGTTTTTAAATAACTTGGTATAATTGTTCACCATATCAAGACGGTGTGTCACGTACATGCCCAAGCCTGTAGGTCAATGGTCAAGGTCACTGTTAATAAAAATAGAATTTTCTTGTCTAGGCTGTTACTTTGTTATGAATGGAGGGATTTCAAAATATCTTGGCACAAATGTTCACCATGATAAGGCGGTGTGTCCGCACAATACCCATGCCTGTAGATCCAAGGTCAAGGTCACTGTTACTAAAAATAGAATTTTCTTGTCCAGGCTGTAACTTTGTTATGAATGGAAGGATTTCAAAATAACTTGACACAAATGTTCACCATGACAGGGCGGTGTGTCACGTACCATGCCCATGCCTGTAGGTCAAAGGTCAAGGTCACTGTTATTAAAAATAGAATTATCTTGTCCTGGCTGTTACTTTGTTATAAATGGAGGGATTTGAAAATAACTTTGCACAAATGTTCATGAAAAGGCAGTGTGTCCGCACAATACCCAAGCCTGAAGGTCCAAGGTCAAGGTCACTGTTACTAAAAATAGAATTTTCTTGTCCAGGCTGTAACTTCATTATAAATGGAGGGATTTCAAAAAAACTTGACACAAATTTTCACCATGAAAGGGCAGTGTATCGCGTATTATTCCCATCATTGCACTTGAGTGTCTGAAAATGATGCATAGCGGGGCATCCGTGTCCTATGGACACATTTCTAGTTTCACTTGTATTTTCACTTAAGTGCACTTAATCGACAACTTTGCAAATACTTAAGGTATCAACTTCAAACTACCATTATATTTTCATTTCAGTTCTTTTTCTGTAACATTACTGAAGTGATTGATATTTGACTAAAAGTAAATGTCTCTAATAAAAAATTACTAACAAGTTTTCTAACAAATTCAGAAATATTTCATAGTTATTCCCCTATTCAGTTTAATATTTATGGTACATTTAGCAATTATTTCTGTTATTTGAAAAGAATTTCTCCCGTACCATTCACTTGTTAATATTTTTCCTGATTGCACATGAATGTATGGCCATAGTTGTTATTGTTTTAATCTTCAAATTGCATTTGTTTCAAATGATTCGAATAGTCGAGCATGCTGTCTTCTCTGACAGCTCTTGTTAACTAACCCAAACCCTAAGGTCTTAAACCCTATTCCTAACCATTACCCTAAACCCTAAATCTAACCCTAACTTCTATATTAAAATCTTGTCCATGCTTTATCTTCAAACCGCTTGAGGGATTTCTTTGAAACTTAACAGGAGTATTTGTCACCCAGCCTTGTTGTGCATATCGTCAGGAATTTCCGCTCAGATTATTTTTTGCCAAGTTATGGGCTGTTTAATTTTTTAACTAACCCTAACCCTAACTTCTAAGTTCTATATTAAAATTTTGTCCCTGCTTAATCTCCAAAACCACATGGGGGATTTCATTGAAACTTCACAGGAATGTTTATCACCAAGCCTAGTTATGCATGTTGTCAGACCTGAGTTTCTCCTAAAATAATTTTTTGCCAGAGTTATGGGCCCTTTGTCATTTTTCTACTGTATACTTCTATATTTAAATCTTGTCCACACTTAATCTCCAGATCCTCTTGGCAGATTTTATTTAAATTTCACAGGAATTCTTGTCACCAAGCCTAGTTGTGCATAACTTCATGAGTTTCCGCTTGAATTATATTTTGCCAAGTTATGGGCCCTTAGTCATTTGTACTATAACTTCTTTATAAAAACATTGTACACACTCCATCTCCTTTTGGAGGATTTCATTGAAATTTCGCAGGAATGTTTGACCCTTGGCCAGTGATTTTCTTCAAATTTTAATTTTGCCATCTTAGGGCAACAATTAGAGTCTTGACACACAAAAATGTTGCTCTTGAATGGTTTCCAGAGGGAGACCTTTTAACCAGTCTTAAGACATTTGAAAAGTAATGAAGTTTAACTGCTTTTGCTCTTATATGATAATATACTTCACGCAGCCCAGTAACTTAAGTCATAAAATATGAATTCTTAACCTTGTATTGGCTAAGATCAGACTTTCATATTGTATCTACAGTCAAACCTGTATTAAGCAGCCACCAGGCCTTTTTCTGGCTATTTTGGGAAAATAAGCCTTTACGAAATTGGGAAATTCACGTTGAGAAACTTTCAAAATTGGGAAAAACAAATCATCGGTCAAATAACCAATATGGGAATTTATGAAACTGTAAATTGGTAGCAAAACCATGCTGCTACATCATAACAATAAAGAATCCTATAAAAGTAAGGTACAAATATACATCACACAATTAATCTTACATTTGTGCACCTGAATGATCATCATCCGTCTCCTATCATAAGCTCACTTCAGGCTGTCAACCGATTCCTATATTCCTATATTTCTCCTATATTTTGGATCAGAATCCTGTATTCTGAATAGCCTCCTATATTCCTATATTTCTCCTATATTTTTATGTGTATTCCTATATTTTTTAGTATTTATTTTGCCGATTAATGAATAGATTAAATATTGCTTTGATACTGCTTTTGCTTTCTTCTTTTTTTTCAAGAACAAAACAACTTTTAGATTTTTGAAAACTTGGGGGGTGGCATTTACTTAAGTTTTAATCTGATTCTCAAACAACTTTGTCGCAGGTTTCTGTGTATTAAGGCCTAACAAAAACAAATTTTCACTTCTATGCAGAATTCTTGTTGCAGTTGCAACCAAATGCAAAAAATGTTAAAGATCATTAAATTTTATTCACCAACTGCCAGGACTAATGAGCTTATATTTGGTATGGTGTATGTGGTTGTCTAAAACGTCAAGATGGACACCTGGGAAAAACATGCTTTACTGTGAACAAGAATTCTTCAGCTGACTTTTGTGGTCAGTTTTCCAGTTTGAAAAGACTGTTATCAAACTCTGTTGGAAAAGAGTGTATGCAAAAGAAAGAGTGTATGCAAAAGAAGGTGTCTTTACAAAAACAATAATTTTCAAAAGGCAAAGTCAAATAAAGGGAGGTAATAAAAACAATATTATTTGATAATTTGCAACAACTGGTTGTTAAATAAATTGAGATAACTTTAGATCTTTTTTATTAGGATAATCTGCAAAATATTTGCATAGTTTTCTAAAATTATTGTTATTTTATGGAACCACTCAATGGATAAAAGTTAAATTACTGTTAAACTTAAATGAACCTGAAAGGAATAATGTCCATCTATTGTAACCCAGACTTTTACCCACAAAGCAATATTACTATGAGTGGATGGGTTGTTGCAGTGTACAGTACTATATAGAAGACAAACTAAAAATGAAAAATCCGGTTTGTTAAATCATTTTCTGCATTTCCCCTTGTTTGAATGGTCATTCAGATGCTGGTGATGTGCTTGATGGTGCTGATGTTAAAGTTAATGGTTTCCATCATTTTTACAGTGGACATTTTGGACATTGATAATTGTAGAAACAGTAAATGCACATGTGAAAATCATTTGTATAAGTGCAAGTAAATAAAACTATTATCAGTTCCAAACTCCTATATTTTGCCTCAAAATCAACCAAAAACTCCTATATTTGTTGCAAAAATATTCCTATATTTTTCCTATATTTTGGAAATGACCTGGTTGACAGCCTGTCACTTGAACTTTGACATTAAATTAAACTCTAAGGAACATGCAAACCGTTCGGCATCAAATTTTCAACTTTAAATTGGGAAATTTCTTTGGAAATTTAGGGGAAAAATCAAAATTGGCGTTCGGAATGGGTCCGATAGTCAGACCCATGGTATGCACAGAAAAAGGCCTGGCCACCTAAGGGAGTGACAAACAGTGGCTGCTTAACACAGTTGGCTGTTTAAGACAGATAAAAATTAGAACAAAATAACAGTTTTGGACATATTCAAACTGGCTTTTAAATACAGATGGTTGCTAAATGCAGGTGACTGCTAAGGCAGGTTCAACTGTATATTATACTCCTATTACATTCATATTATAACTATAATAACTATAACAGAATAGAAAACAGATTATACAACAATAGCAATATTTATGTTTGTATTTCAGCCCTATGGACAGCCTGGCTATGGAGCACCTGCTGGTGGTAAGTGAAAGAATTCTGGTCCTACACATCGAAAATTGATGTGAAATAGTCGTCCATACATCCACAACTGCTACATCTTCCCCTACTGAACTAAGGAAAAAGTGTTGTTTTATACAATGTTTTTGTTTTGGGAGTCTAATAAGAAGCCTTATTTATTTAATATATAGCTAGTTATTTTAAGTAGTTTAATAGTATTATTTATAATTATTATTCACATGTAATAACCTCAAAAAATCTAAAATGAAAATAATCTCTGTTCTTGAGGTGTCACTCATGCAGTCTTACATTAAACTAAATACAACACTAGAAATTAGGTGTTGTCTGTCTAGTTGTTGAATGATGAATAAACCTTTTACTCAGTACAGTTCATGATCAAATGACATATAATCCAGTTGATCTGGATCCACACTTCCCATGTGATAAAAGGTTAGACCATTAGAGCAGCAAACCTTCTTTCAGTAAGAATCAGCAGAAATTATAAATATATTTCTACACATTCTCAGCTTGAAAACAGAATAATTTACTTGTAAACTGTATTAGAAATTTCTTTAGATGCAGATTCTTGCATTTTGATGGAAACAAATAGGAATTTTTCCCCTTTCTACATCACCATATTCTAACCTTGGGGTCATATTCATGCAGGTGAAATAAGGAAAGATGGGAAAATTTTACATAAAAATGTCATTATTGTGTCTGTAGGATTTGAGATATGAAGTTAATATCTATTTGACCTGTAATGTTTGGGAACTTAGAGTAAGAAGCAACACCTTTGTGTTTGGTCACTAAATCTATTCTAATTAACAATTTACAACATGGTATGAGAGAGAGGCAGAGTGGTAGGCGGAGCTTATCAGTAGTGGTCAGGTATTGGCCACAGAGAGTTAATACATTACATCACCCTTGATAAAAAATAAAACTGAATTCAAAGCGATTTTATATGTAATGAAGTTCACCAAATATAAAATAGGACTAGTGATTTTCTTATTATGACCCCTTGAAAATGTTTAATAAGAGTAAAATCCTGGTTCTCAAAATCTGTTGAAATCACTGTATATTTTGTGTAGATGCTTTGATGACAGTACTTCGATATTACATATTTTTTGGATCTCAGTCAAAATCATTTCTCTGAAATTTTTCTGGACCAGTTTTCTTTTTCTTCGAAAGATGCTAGTAATAATGACTGCCAAGCCCTTAGATTGCTTTATTTCCTCCACAGGCATATAAATATAACATAAGAACAATATTGTACATTCAATGGTATACAAATATGTATATTATGTTCACTTCAAGTTTTGTTTACATAGCAAACTATTTATAAACTATTCACATTGTATTGCTTTAAGCATGCTTGTTAACAAACAACTTACAAGTGGCCTAGATTCAGACATGCATATGTAACATTTCGTGGTTTACGTTATTAAGTGATTTATTTAGTTTTGTCAAGTTGTGTGCACGCCTGAATTAAAGCACATAATTCACTAGGACAGCTGAGAAATATGTTTTGTTGTCCAAACATTGTGTATATGTCTTAAAAGAGTTTAATAAATAAAATTTTGTATATTTGCACAATTGTTCCCATATTTAACCTTGACTTGTCACTTGCATGATACTTAACCTTGTCTTGTCAGTTCACAGATATTTAAGCTCGATTTGTCAGTTCCCAGATTACTTAATAACCTTTACTGGTCAGTTCTAAGATAATTTACTTCGGCTTGTCAATTCACAGATATTTAACCTCAACTTGTTCCCAGTTATTTAACCTTGACTTGTCAGTTCCCTGTTGCTTAGCCTTGACTTGTCAGTTCCCTGTTAATTAGCATTGACTTGTCAGTTCCCTGTTGCTTAGCCTTGACTTGTCAGTTCCCTCCCTGTTGCTTAGCCTTGACTTGTCAGTTTTATGTTGATAAGCCTTGACTTGTCAGTTCCCTCCCTGTTGCTTAGCCTTGACTTGTCAGTTTTATGTTGATAAGCCTTGACTTGTCAGTTCCCTGTTGCTTAGCCTTGATTTGTCAGTTCTCTGTTGCTTAGCCTTGACTTGTCAGTTCCCTGTTGATAAGCCTTGACTTGTCAGTTCCCTGTTAATATGCCTTGACTTGTCAGTTCCCTATTGCTTAGCCTTGACTTGTCAGTTCCCTGTTGGTAAGCCTTGACTTGTCAGTTCCCTGTTGATTAGCATTGACTTGTCAGTTCCCTGTTGCTAAGCCTTGACTTGTCAGTTCCCTGTTGCTTAGCCTTGACTTGTCAGTTCACAAATGCCTAATTTTGACTTGCAGTTAACAGATATTATATAGTTATTTGGTTCCTTGACAGGGTGTGTGAGGATATATTGACGGTCTGGGTGCCATATTACCCGAGCCGCAGGTGAGGGATAATATGACACCCAGACCGGCAATATATCCTCACATACCCTTTCAAGGAACCAAATAATTGTTTTATTATACTGCAAAGACTTTTTCAGACAAAAATAATTAGAAAACATCGATTTTTCATTTATTTCGCTTATTTAATGCTGAACGGCGTAATTCCCCTCAGAGAACCTCAATAATTACATGTCTGACGTCATTAATTTACCTGCATGACGTCACTTCTATAGAAATTGAATGGACTATCGATTGGATATTTATTTACAAAATTTGAGAATAATCTGATCGTTTTCTACGTTAAAACATAAAATAAATATTTTCTGGAACAATTTTAGTAATCCCTAAGCATAACGCTTTATAAATTACAATATCGGCTTCATATTATGCATTTTTACGGAAATTCAAAGCAAAATGGCGGATGAGAACAAAAGGTTGGAGGCCAGAGAGGGAAATTAAGGCACGTGCGTTCATATCTACGGCCGATCCGTAAATACGGATATACATCAACGGCAAATTATCCAATCAAATTCAAGCAAATTTCTTTGCAGTATAATAATTAACCTTGACTTGTCAGTTTGCTAATACTTAACCTTGAATTGTCAGTTCCCCAGATACTTAACTTTGACTTGACAGTTCACAGATATTTAACATTGATTTGTCACTTCCCTGACGCTTTAACTTTGACTTGTGAGTTCCCAGATTCTTAACTTTGACTTGTGAGTTCCAAGACACCTTACTTTGACTTGACAGTTCACAGATATTTAACTTTGACTTGTGAGTTCTGAGATTCTTAACTTTGACTTGTAAGACCTGAGATATTTAACCTGGACTTTTTTTCCAGATATTTGACATTGACTTATCAGGTCCCAGATACTTTACAAGTTTACATTGACTTGTCAGTCCACCAATATTTAAACCTGACTTTTCAGGTTATGGACCCCCGGGTGGTGGTGCCCCTTATGGAGCCCCAGCAGGTCAGGCCCCTTATGGAGGACAGCCATATGGACAAGCACCAGGTATGCAAAGACATTTTTATTGATCTTAACAGCACGTACACTGTTTACAAACTTTGCTATGAAGCAATCATTTATAACAAAAATTTGCCTTATTATAGAAAAATTAACAATCTCCAAGACCATGAGCTAGTGTGTATCAAAACAGTTTTTTGTTTCCTTCTAGTATTAATCAGATGTATTGTGTGATTGTAGGTTGGGGAGGCCAGCCAGCAATAGATCCTCAGGTGCAGTCCTGGTTTGTTGCCGTAGATACTGATCGTTCTGGTAGAATCTCAGCAGTGGAGCTCCAGCAAGCCCTGGTCAACGGAAACTGGTCACATTTCAACCCAGAAACCTGCAGACTTATGATTGGTAAGTTGTAAGCTGGTCACACTTCAACCCAGAAACCTGTAGACTTATGAATATGATTGGTAAGTTGTAAGCTGGTCACACTTCAACTCAGAAACCTGTAGACTTATGATTGGTAAGTTGTAAGCTGGTCACACTTTAACCCAGAAACCTGTAGACTTATGATTGGTAAGTTGTAAGCTGGTCACATTTCAACCCAGAAACCAGTAGACTTATGATTGGTAGGTTTTAAACTTGTCACACATCAACCCAGAAACCTGTAGACTTATGATTGGTAAATTTTATGCTGGTCACACTTCAACCCAGAAACCTGTAGACTTATGATTGGTAAGTTGTAAGCTAGTCACACTTCAACCCAGAAACCTCTAGATTTATGATTGGTAAGTTGTAAGCTGGTCACACTTCAACCCAGAAACCTGTAGACTTATGATTGGTAAGTTTTATGCTGGTCACACTTCTGGGTTTAAACTTGTCACACATCAACCCAGAAACCTGTAGATTTATGATTGGTAGGTTTTAAAATTGTCACACATCAACCCGAAATCCTGTAGACCTATGATAGGTAGGTTTTAAACTTGTCACACATCAACCCAGAAACCTGTAGACTTATGATTGGTAAGTTGTAAGCTGGTCACACTTCAACCCAGAAACCTGTAGACTTATAATTGGTAAGTTGTAAGCTGGTCACACTTCAACCCAGAAACCGGTAGACTTGTGATTTGTAAGTTTTAAGTCGGTCACACTTCAACCCAGAAACCTGTAGACTTATGATTGGTAAGTTGTAAGCTGGTCACACTTCAACCCAGAAACCGGTAGACTTGTGATTTGTAAGTTTTAAGCCGGTCACACTTCAACCCAGAAACCTGTAGACTTATGATTGGTAAGTTGTAAGCTGGTCACACTTCAACTCAGAAACCTGTAGACTTATGATTGGTAAGTTGTAAGCTGGTCACACTTTAACCCAGAAACCTGTAGACTTATGATTGGTAAGTTGTAAGCTGGTCACATTTCAACCCAGAAACCAGTAGACTTATGATTGGTAGGTTTTAAACTTGTCACACATCAACCCAGAAACCTGTAGACTTATGATTGGTAAATTTTATGCTGGTCACACTTCAACCCAGAAACCTGTAGACTTATGATTGGTAAGTTGTAAGCTAGTCACACTTCAACCCAGAAACCTCTAGATTTATGATTGGTAAGTTGTAAGCTGGTCACACTTCAACCCAGAAACCTGTAGACTTATGATTGGTAAGTTTTATGCTGGTCACACTTCTGGGTTTAAACTTGTCACACATCAACCCAGAAACCTGTAGATTTATGATTGGTAGGTTTTAAAATTGTCACACATCAACCCGAAATCCTGTAGACCTATGATAGGTAGGTTTTAAACTTGTCACACATCAACCCAGAAACCTGTAGACTTATGATTGGTAAGTTGTAAGCTGGTCACACTTCAACCCAGAAACCTGTAGACTTATAATTGGTAAGTTGTAAGCTGGTCACACTTCAACCCAGAAACCGGTAGACTTGTGATTTGTAAGTTTTAAGTCGGTCACACTTCAACCCAAAAACCTGTAGACTTATGATTGGTAAGTTGTAAGCTGGTCACACTTCAACCCAGAAACCGGTAGACTTGTGATTTGTAAGTTTTAAGCCGGTCACACTTCAACCCAGAAACCTGTAGACTTATGATTGGTAAGTTGTAAGCTGGTCACACTTCAACCCAGAAACCGGTAGACTTGTGATTTGTAAGTTTTAAGCCGGTCACACTTTAACCCAGAAACCTGTACAATTATGATTGGTAGGTTTTAAACTGGTCACACTTCAACCTAGAAACGTGTAGACTTATGATTGGTAGGTTTTTTAAACTTGTAACACATCAACCCAGAAAACTGTAGACTTGAGTGCTGTTTTATTGCTGGTCCTTATTTATAAATCCTGTTGACATGAAGATTAAATTCAGTTGAAAACTGTCAAATGGGCTCAAATTCTGCACAATGGCCCAAAGATTAATAGTTCAATTACATGTACCAATAAGTGTGCTATTTTCCATATTGCATGCAATCCCAGATATATTTACATGCATGTTGGTGTGTAATTCCAAGTGCACCCCTTATCCATGCTGATTTACATTACAGGAATGTTTGATCGCGATCAGACTGGACAGATAGAGTTACAAGAGTTTCAAGCTTTATGCTGATTAACTTTACAGGAATGTTTGATCGCGATCAGACTGGACAGATAGAGTCACACGAGTTTCAAGCTTTATGCTGATTTACATTACAGCAATGTTTGATTGCAACCAGACAGGACAGGTAGAGTCACAAGAGTTTCAAGCTTTATGCTGATTTACATAACAGCAATGTTTGATTGCAACCAGACAGGACAGATAGAGTCACAAGAGTTTCAAGCTTTATGCTGATTTACATTACAGCAATGTTTGATTGCAACCAGACTGGACAGATAGAGTTAAACGAGTCTTAGGCTTTATGCTGATTTACATTACAGGAATGTTTGATCGCGATCAGACTGGACAGATAGAGTCACAAGAGTTTCAAGCTTTATGCTGATTTACATTACAGGAATGTTTGATCGCGATCAGACTGGACAGATAGAGTCACAAGAGTTTCAAGCTTTAAGCTGATTTACATTACAGGAATGTTTGATCGCGACCAGACTGGACAGATAGAGTCACAAGAGTTTCAGGCTTTATGCTGATTTACATTTCAGGAATGTTTGATCGCGACCAGACTGGACAGATAGAGTTAAACGAGTTTCAAGCTTTATGGAACTACATTCAGCAGTGGAAAAGTGTGTTTGAGAGATTTGATGCAGACAGAACTGGTCACATAGAAGCACATGAGCTTGGACAAGGTACACATTTATTGACATGAAATTTATGGTTTTTCAGCATTTGTATTAGTTTGTAAATTCATGGTTTTCATTTTTCAGAAATCGATTTGATTCTGTATTTTGATTCTCTTTTTTTTGTTGTGATTTTTAACCAGGATTTCTTTGGAAAATCCTGGTTATAAGATTGAAGTATGTCGTTGGTCTAGTGTGCAAGTGTCAGGATTTAATAAAGTTTTTTGTTTCATCTCATTTTTTCTCAGTAACCAATCAAGGTAAAATTTGAAACAACATAGTTTTCAGACTGGCAGTGCACAAGCTAAAAATCGAATGAACTCATTTATAAAAATAGTTCCACAACATGCAGTTTTTAACTTCTGGTATATAATTGTGCCCATAGGCGTATTCAAGTAAATGGGTTCTACGTTGGCAGTGAGATCAGGCTGAAATTTTATGGAGACTTTGCAAGCTCGACATTTTACGAATTACAAGCGCTTTTTATAGGTTCAGGTGTAATTTTAAAGCTTATATTACAGAAACACCATCCCTCAAACAAAATACAACATGGCTACGCTGCTGATTTCATTAGATATGCATGATCAATTCAATTTTGTGAATGAAAAGTTGTGTGATCATGACGTAGAGCTCATATTAAGGTCCATACATTCTTTATTTTCTCGATAATATTGAGAAAATGGACAACAAATAGCTACAAACTGATAAATATTCATTGAATAAATATAAGATTATTGACTATAATCCCAGATTATCATCATGATTTGGCTTACTGGTTTTCCCACCATTTATAAATAAAACAATTACACAGGCTCTAAAAATAAACTTTCGCTTGCATCAAAATAAAAATATCGGTGTGATATATAGTTTCTAGATATGGTAGCAGATACTACACATATATTTAAATTGTACTGAGAAAAATCATTTTATTTGAAATCTACAAAACTTCATTTTCAGTGTAAAACATACGAACTATCATACATGTATGTCAACTATTGACCTAGTTTAACAAATACACTTGACGCTGTTAAATAATGCATGTGCGGTAACTGTAAGGCATATTTCCCTGAAAAACCTTTTATTTCTGCTATTTGCTGATAGATTGCTAAAAGAGGTTATTTTCTAGCAATCATTTAATGAGAATATTATCTTTAACTACATATTTTAATGGTCTAGCTTTCACTTGGAATGAACGACATCAGTAACTAACTATCAGCTGCTACAGTGTATAGTACATTGTACTGAGAACCAGAGGTGTCTCACTTCAGCTTCTTAACTAAGTATTCTACCAATGCTGACTGTCTTTCCACAATTTCAGCACTTTGATTTGACATCACAGTAGCAATTAACAGGACAAGGTTCAAAACTGTTGACTGTATTTTGTCATAGTTATGCCCCTTTTTCACTTGAAGTTAAAAAAGAAAACCTAGTTCCATACATTGCCGCATCTTCTTGTTTAACTTGTGGATCCATTTGCCTTCAAAATCATGAAAAAAGGTGGGTTTTTTTACCTTAACACAGACTAAGGTCTCCTGGGAAGCTAATGTAGATCCAAATTAGCCTGCATCTGTGCACTCTAATCTGGATCTATACTGTTCATTTCTTAGAAAAAAAGTAATATAATTCTGAAAGCAAACACTGTAGATCAAGATCAAACTGCACAGATAACATCATGTGCAGGCTTCTCGGGGTCTACACTGGTCACCCATGGGATTTCAGGTGTGCTATGGACAAAGCTTTAATGACATCATGAATAATGTTAAGAAACACTGACAAAACTATTTTTTGTGTAACTTATAAAATGCTTTGCAATTTTATGTCAGGGCCTCTAAATTTTGTGATTCTGGGCCTAGATGTTAGTGAGGTTGAAGACTGTTATTACATTTCTGTTTTCTGATCTAAGCCTCAGTCCAGGTACTGTAGTATATCCCTTTACTCCATTATATGTGTTTTATCATGTGATCAACCAGTGAAGATTCAGCTGAGCAGATCTTGATCTGCACTTGTCACATCTTGATCAGAAATAAACTATTGAATATAAAAGCAAACAGTGTGGATCTTGATCAGACAGCACAGATATGCAGGCTGGTGTGGATCTACACTGCTCACCCTTGCAGTGAAGATGTTTCTATGGAGTAAAAAATTTAACAACTTAAACAAAATATTGATGTCTATTTTTCAGCATTAGGTTCAATGGGCTACAATCTATCACCACAGTTCATGCAGATGTGTGTTTGCAAGTTTGACATCCACGGACGGCGTAGCATGAAGCTAGATGACTTTATACAATGTTGTGTTATGGTCAAGACACTGACCGACATGTTCATGGCCCGAGACCCTCAGCGGACAGGAAGAATTACCATTAACTACGAGGACTTCATGACCATGAGCGTTTTGAACAAACCATAAGATGTTCTTATTTTATGACTATCATTGTTATTATAATTATAATTCAATTATTGTGACTTTCACTTTTTAATTTTTTTATACAAACTTAATCAACTTGTGTAAGGTGTGGTATAATATTCATTTAGAGGTTCTGTATTTTCAAGCTAGGTTACAGTTAACAACAATCTCTAATTCTCTATGTCAGTTGTTTTAAAAACATTCCCAGCTATTAACACTTATTTGTTGTTAGAAACTGTCTGTGGTTTAGTCAAATAAACAGAGCATTTCCTCAGTCTGTATTTTTCATTTTGTTTTGATTTTTGATACAACCAATTGACTTGATGAAGCATATCAGGTGTTGCATGTAAGTCTGTTGTAACTTCTTCTTTATTGATGTTTGAAAACACAACATAAACTCTCACTACAGCAAAAATTTATAATGAAACCCTGCTGTTAACACCACCAGTGGAGATAAGAAAAAGTGGTCCTAAAAGTGTGTTGGTGTTTCTTTTAGGTAGAAGATACTGCAAACGTTTTAAAAGAAATTGGAATGGTGGTTTTATTATCCAGCTGGTGTTAATGAGGAGTGCTATAATATTCATGTTACATTAGCCTTGCCCTGCAACTGAACATTTATTTTTTCAACTGTTGAGAAAGCAGTATATACATTGTATTTTGATGTGTCATTGAAGTAACAACACTGTCATATTTGTTCCTTATCTCTAAAAAATTTGCATCGCACATTTTGACTCCAAAATTACTGTAGTACCTTAATGATAGTCTCCATGTATATTGATTATATCCTAAGGTGCTAAGTGTAAAACTGTGTTTATACTGGTAGCCATTCTATAGAACACCAGGTCCTGTTTGTAGGCATAGTTTTTAAAAATGGATAAAGAAGAATTTAAGATTTCACACAATATGAGCACATGTAAAATTTTTGTTATAAGTATTTTACAGACAATGTTTATTGTCGCATCTGTATGATTGCATGTATACATAAAATGGTTTTTAATATATCAATAATTATAACATTATATTTGTTGAATGATATTAACCCAGACTAAGAAATCTTGTTTTGTTTGTTTGTTTCTAAAGATTATATGCAATGTGAACAATTCTTCCGAGCACTTAAATTTGCTAAAGCTACCCCAGTAGTATATCAATCAAGTTCAGTTTAACACTACTCCATAGATACACCTTTATTGCATGGTCAAACAGTGTAGATCCAGACCAGCTTGCACATCTATGTGGCCAGATCAGGATCTAAACTGTTTGCCTTTTGATTCATTAGGTTATTTCTGCAAAAACGTGACCAGTGCAAATCCATATCAGACGGCTTAGATGTGCTGGCTGTCCTGGATCTAAACTGATCACACTTTCATAAAAAAAAACATATATATTATGGAGCAAAGTGTTTAATACTGTCTGTATGAAAGCAATATATATATTGTACGGCTTTTACTGTTTGTGTGTATATATATATACTTTTTATTTTTTCTTACTGTTTTTTTTTTTAAATTAATTTCATGTTATGTAGCTGCCATATGTTTATGCTGTTGTTTGTTTTGTTAAATATTTTAGCTAATTTTCTTATAACAATGAATTCACTTCTGTGTAATCAAACCTTCAGAGAACTTTTCAAGTAATTGCCAGTCTTTTTCAACAGTAAGGACACATATTTACAATCCTAAAATGTTTCTTTTTTAACCTTAAAAAGTAGAGCTATTTACTTGATACTATGGAACTGATGAAAGGTTAGCACTTAGTGCAAGATGTGGTATTTTTGTGGGGATTTTTAACAAAAAATCCTTTACTTGAATGTCTATTTATGTTTGATTAGTTTGGTTGTGATGGCTTTCAAATTCAACATTTTTTGGTAAGAAGTGTAGGCCAATATTGGAAATCTTTACAGTGCTTATGTTGGTAAAAGACAGATGTTTTAATTGATTTGGATTTTTTATTTATTTCTAACAACTATACTTGCATTCTCAAATAAAATATAATTTCAGCCTTTCCATGCACTCTTCTTACTTATTCTCAGAAAACAGACCTGAGCCGAACTGAAATCAAGCTGGCCATAATACACCTCGGCACATGATCATAAAAGATTGGCTGAATGGCAACTGGTCGTATGCTGAAGATTTGAGACTGGTCTCTAAAAGAACCCTTCATATATTTCACCTTTTATCACATGGGTGAAACGTTCAGCTCATCAATGTAAGCCTGAGGACAGAAATAATCTAATGAATCTAAAAGCAAGTTTTTATTGGGATCGGAGGCCATGGATATGCTGGCAGATCTGGATCTAATCTGTCAATCCATGTGATTGTCAATTTTAATTACATTGTTAAACTTCTGAATGGCCCAACACTATCTCATATAATCAGGACTTGATTAGATGATAACTGTAATGCTTGGAAACTCAAATGACTCACTTTTGTTTCATTGAGAAATGTCCGGTTCCAAAGTATTTTCTTGTTTTTAGACAAATATATCAGGCCTGCCAAAACTTCATTTAAAAGCCGGAGATTTTGTCTGAACATGTCAATGATGATGACGACGTTGATGTTGTTGTTGTTTTAATGTCTTGTTGCTGCTTGATGATGATGATGATGATGACACTGATTATGATATTTTTCTCATATTCTTTTTTTATAAATGAATTTTGTGATTTTGTTAAAAATGGTTAAAGAATTTGTTGTGGTTTTTTTTTCTATTTTTATCATTCATTTTCAAACTTTCTGTTAAGACCTGATTTTAACAATATTAGAATGAACATGCAAGGAAAATAGATAAAGTAGGTGTAACATAGGGGCCCTTGTTTTGTTTATGACACGCATTTATTGTATAGTTGCGCCAGAGGCACAAAGGCAGCATGTCAATGACCATGTCCTCGTTCTCTCTTTTTCTCGTAATACACAGGAAATGTGCGATTGCAGTAGAATAACTAATACAGTTAGGGTTAATTAATCTCTGTATTTTGCAATTTCATAGAAATCCGGAGATTTTTACTATAAATCCGGAGATCCGGAGAAGTAACTTAAAATCCTGAGATTTCGGATAAAATCCGGAGATTTGGCAGGCCTGATATATTGCAGAAATTCTGCCACAATTATTCAGTATTACTATCCCCAAATGTCTGAACCTTGTGTAATATTATGATCAGAAAGCAGCAAACATCATTCTAATGTCATGAAAATATGACTAGAATTTAATGTTCGATGGAACACTTGTCGCCTAAACTTGATTTGAAAGAGGCATAATTCATAAAAAAGTGAAGAACAAGTATCATTCTTGTTGTCAACAATTGCTTTGTTCATACATATGATATATTTCAAGTATGAAGTGAATAGGAGAAGTACTTTTATATGTTACAGGCAACATCAAGTTTCATTTTAAAATTGCATTTGAAATGCAAAACTCAAAAAAAATAGTGAAGCAGGAGTTATCATTCTTGTTGTCACGAATTTCTTTGTTCATGATGATGATGTTTTCCAGAATAGGACAAGAACTTTCAAAGTTAGAGGCAACATTAAAATTCATGTTAAAGTTGTGGGACTACGGGACACTGCCTGTCAATAATGATCCCTATGCATCTACCTGCAATTGCATGTGACCTGAAAACCCTGAAATACAAACCTGTATTAGAAGACTGCATTATACAAAGACAAAATCATATCACGTGATAAATTTATTCAAACATAGCATTTTACACTCTATGATTTGTATAAAACAGGAATTCACAATTCATGATTGTGATATATATTTGTACAATATGGCTCTGGTACAGTCTTATACAACAGCTTACACATACATGCTGTACAGGTAAATTCAACCTTTGCTCGTAAAATCACAAAACTTCTAAAATAAGACTTAACAAGAGTAAAATTATGAGAAGTAACAAAGGCAAATCTAGGTAGTACACTGTTGCTCCTACCATAATGATTTCATTGCATATGTAAATTAACAGCACTACTGGCTCAAAGATGATAAAACTCAGAATGGAAACCAGTCTCAAATCTCAAGAATCTGATGGGTTGAAATGTTGACTGGTTGCGATTTCAGCCAATCAGATCCTTGAGATTTGAAACTGTGTTCAAATTTCAGATTTGTAATCTTCAGCAATGGTCCAATAAAAACATTAATGATCATTTTAATATTTTCTATTGATAAACTTTTTCCAAAAAAATGACATGAATTTATTTCTAGTAATTGTATTTACAAGAAAAAAAAACATTTCTTATAAAATGCCAAATCTGTATCCTCATTAAACTGTCCATGAAGGCACTTTTTGTGAAAATGTTATCTTAAAATTAACATCATATATGCTATCATGTTTAAACAACAACATCTTGGCCATTGGTGCACAAAGTGGCATGGTGTTTAGAACAAAATGAAGGAAAGTAAGGCATGTATGAAGATGCGATATACCGGTATTGTATGCTGCTTCTATGTATTTTACTGACAATGTGAACATGACAACCTCTTGTTTAGCCACTTAACAACAAATCTGTCAATATTTAACATGCCCTTGCTTTCAATGTCTTGAGCTTGACTTTAGATGACTGAGTCCAGTAAGTGTCAGAAAGGTAAGATGATTTTTTGCCTGACTAAGTTCAATAATTGCACTTGCTTTTTACCAAGAATAATTGGTGATGTTATTAACTAAATTTTTCATTGAAAATACATGGTAAATATGTCCATTAACAAACAATATGAACAAACCTTACTTAAGATCTTGTAAATTTCAAATAATTAAGATAAAGGACACTACATACAATAAAGATACTGAATCTTCCAGTTCTGGAATTCAATTTTTCACTTTAGCAAATCGTGAAATCATGGCTTGTCCAGAAAAATAGCAGGCCTGTAACGTAACCCTTTACTCTATGTACAGGTTCTATCACATGTGCGAAAAGTGTAGATCTGGATCACTTGGCACATTTGTGCTATCTAATCAGGCCAGAAATAACTCAATGAATCAAACGCATACAATACAGATTCTAATAAGGCACAAAATTAAAAAGTGATGGCTGATCTGGATTTACACATTTCTCAAATGCAATAAAACCTGTATATATGGAGTGAAGGGTCAAGATCTCTTAAGATACAATGAACGTAATGGCCATGTTTTAAGACTTTTACAATTTTCCAAGGGATAATGTCCCTTTGCAAAGAAGTTTAACAAGAGCTACAAAAGTCACATATGACATCCTGAGAATTTACCATTTGGTATTCAACTGAAATGTATGTTTCAGCTTATTAAAAGTAGAAACAAGTAAAACAATTAACTAACTGAATTTCATTTATTGTTGTATAGGTCATATAAAAATCTGAATATAAAAATGTATACCCAACATTACCTGAGAACCTCAAACAACTGCTAGGGTCTACACACTAAGCATGGTTGCCAAGTAAATGGTACATTTGTTTCACCAGACAAATGAAAACTGTGCAAGACTTCAAATTAATGCATGGGCATATTTTATGCTCAGCCCATTATGCATATTAAAATTGAAAGCTAAAAGTCACTGACAATTCTGATGAAGTAAGAATATCTTAAAGCTATGGTCATTTACAATGTTCATCAAAATTTTAATCCCTACAAACTCAAATAACACTTCTGTGATGATTTAGTGCAAATCAGAACAATCCTCTTATAGTCCTGTGCCCAAGATTATAAAACTGAGATTGGAAACCAGTCTCAAATCTCAAAAGGTTACAAAACTGAGATTGGAAACCAGTCTCAAATCTCAAGCATCTGATTGGCTGAAATGGTAACCTTCAGCCCTAGATGACATACATCTGATATCCAAATTGCAATGTTAAAATTCCCAACACTGAAAACCTATTTCAGCTGGAATTACATCTGATATCCAGATTGCAATGTTAAAATACCCAACACTGAAAACCTATTTCAGCTGGAATTTCATTGATTTCCTATATTCCAGAAGAAATGTTGTGAAACCGATTTGTTCCTTTTTTTTCTTTTACATTAACACATAATCAACAATTGTGAACTTCTCTATTGTTTTAACTGCTTTTGTTTTTGTCCGAGTCAAGGGGATTCATTTCACTTCCAATCTGTGAATTTTCCAGTTTAAAGGAAGAAATTCCAGCTTTGAAAAGAAAATTTCTGTTTGGGTGTTTCCAGATTATCATGTAAGAGACGATCATATATTTCAGGAAATACAGTCAGGTAACTGAGCCAAACAATTTAACTCTTTCCTCCATAGACACACCTGTATTGCGTGGGCGAACAGTGTAGATCCAGATCAGCCGGCACATCTGTGCCAGACCAAAATGTGACCAGTGCAGATCCTGATTAGACGGCACTAATGTGCCAGCTGACACCGGTTGCACATGCAAACAACGGGTATTTATGGAGGAAAGGGTTAACTAGTCAGTAAGTTTAGTTATTTTCTGTAACCATGACATTTAAGGCAGAATTCAAAATTGGAAAGAAATTCATTTAGGAATGTATTTCAAAGGTGAAGCATGAAACTATTATACATGTACTTGCTCATTTTTTCTGCATCAGTCTGGCTAAAGCATATTAGTATCATGCATGAGTGTGAGGTGAAGATGGAAAAATCTGTCACTGAGGGATAACTGTTTTGCAAGAACGAGGCTCTGCCGAGTTCCCACCAAAATAGTTCACTCCACCCAAGGTGACAGATTTTTTTATCTACACCGAATGTCTCATGCAAGATACTTTTTCTTGCATACTTTTTATTATTCATAACATATGTGTGTAAGAATACAAACTAATTGTTTTCTAATTCTACATGGGGGGGGTGTATGATCGAAATTTCCTACACAGGTGAAAACCCTGGATGACCTGATCTGGTATGCAAGAACAATGTTTTAACCCTTTACTCCATACATACACATTTTTATGTGTATGTGACTTGTAGATCCAGATTAGCCAGCACATCTGTGCCATAGGATATGGATCTGCATTTTTTTTGGTCCGAAATAACCTAATAAAAAAAAAAGCGAACAGTGCAGTTTCTGACCAGAAAGCATGGATGTGCTGACTGATCTGGATCTATACTGTTCACATACACAAAAAAGGTGTATCTAAAAGGATGTATCTATGTAGTATAGGGTTATACATTATTAATGCTTATACTTTTAAAGGCAGTTGCTACAGTTTTTTTCAATGAGTATTAAACTACTGTACCACCGTCTAAATGCAATGTATAAAACACAGTTCATGGTCCAATCTGGGTTTTATCAATGTATAAAACACAGTTCACGGTCCAAGACATGACTTATTCAGACATAGCTCGTTTCGGATACGTATGTGGATTATTGGTTAAATTTTGGCTTAGGTTTTAAATTCGCGCACTGGTCCGAGCGCGAAATACGCGAAAATTAAGCCATCGCTAAATAAAATGATACCACAGTAATAATTAACAATGTACACTATATACTTTTAAGTTTTTTTGTTTATACATATTTGCCCCGCCCCCCCCACCCCCTTTTTGAAATTGCCATTTCGAACAAATTAACATGGTAACCTTCATTTTTCTTTTTTATTTTATGTTTGTTATACATTGGTGAATATATTGGTAGTATATGGTGAAATTCTATTATGTTAAATTTAAGTAATCTTAAAAACATCCCTTAGAATGAAAAGATTTGACGATAAATTCTTTGTAATTAAATAGGTAATACTTAATTTTTTATATGTGTTCCATTATTTGTATTGCAATAATTAGCAATTTATTTGTAATTTAGAATGTTTTTAACTGAAAAATAGTTTTTTTTATGATATTCTTGTGATACATTCTATTATTTTATGCCCACAAAGAAGTCTATGAAAATCGTAAAAATTGTTCAAAATGTGACATCTTCGGTATCTAATAAAAAACAAATAACCCCGGTAAGGTCCCATTTTTATTTGGTTTTTCATTGCATAACATCATGTTCTTGACAAAGACAAAGTTTGAATGAAATCTATTATTGGGAAAATTTTGTTGAAACTGTAGCAACTGCCTTTAATAACAAATTTAAGACTTTTTCAAGCTTGAAAATGCCCGAGCACAAAATATGCCCATAAGTAATCCCACAATACTGTCCCTTTCAAACTTAACAGCTCAGCATGTTGTTGGTTTGTATTTTCAAACAATACACAATAATAAACAATCAGTATACAATATTAAAACGTAACAGTTTAAAATATGTACCTTTTAACCATATCTAAAATTCTTCACACAAACTGAAAGTTCAAAACAAAGGTTTTTACCATTTACTTCATATAAAGGGGTTTTGTTGCATGTGCAACCATTTTAGATTCAGATCAGCCACCACATCCATGCCATCTGATCAGGATCTGCACAGTTTGCTGTTAAAATTTATTTTGTTTTGACCAAGTAGGGACCAGTGTTGATCCTGATGAGACAGCAAGGATGTTCCAGCTGATCTGGATTGACAGTGGTAGCACCTGCGATAAAACCTATATATATGAAGTCAAGGGTTAAACCATGCATCTACCTATCTCAGGTATAAACATTTGATTTAGTAAGTTGTCCATACTAGCAAACACAATACCAACTAACAGTTAAGATTTTAGCACAACACTTAAAGGCAAACACATATGTTATAAAACTGGACAATTTAAAGCAGCAGTTGTTATTTTTGCATAGTTCCATGTTAAAATAATAATTGTAAAATCAATGGAATATAAGTATTTTACTCAGCATAAAAAATAGTTTTCCTTGGATGCTAAAACCTAGTACAGTATAATAAAATAGTGATTTTGTGCAATGTAGAAGTGGTGATGGGGTTGAATTGGGTAATTCAGCTTTTGTATAATGAAGATTGACAGATGCCAAACATCTCAAATTCACCACTATAACAAGAGATGTTAAAAACATACTGCACATGTAGACTTCGTAGACTGAAGCAATTCAGACATAACAATAGTTTTGAAATGATTTTAAATTACTTAACATATGTAAGAGGTTCTAAAGCCTGCTTTGCCAGAGTCCACCATTTCCACACATGATAACAGACAGCCCAACTTACACCTTACCAAATAAACCAAAGACTTACAGTACTTGGAGATAATTGTTTTCCAGACTTGGAATCTCTAGTATCTGAACTCTGTACCTTGGAATTTAACCTCTCCTGTACAGCAAGCAATCACACCGTCTTTTATTTTGTCAATTTAATAGTGAATAAAGATTAAACCCTTTCCTCCGAAGACAAACCTTTATTGCATGGGCGAACAGTGTAGATCAAGTTCAGCCGGCACATCTGTGCAATCTGACCAGGAACTGCACTGTTCACTTGTTCATTCATTAGGTTATTTCTGACCAAAATGTGACTAATGGAGTTGCTGATCAGATGGCATCGATGTGCTGGCTGATCAGGATTTACACTAATCGCACATGTGTAAAATTTGTATATATGGAGGAAAGGGTCAACAGATCATATTCGGCATGTATGAATCTACTTTGGAACAGTCTTTGGTTTAACCAGCTGGGTTAACCCCTCACCTTCCCCTGCAGTAGTTTTAGTAAGACAGGTTTATATGAAAAATATAAGGCTTCTTATTTACAGTTACAGAGTGAAGATTATATAAACATGCAGTTAACACAAATATACAAATATAAAATCTTCTTTTTAAAATCCTGCATAGAACTTATCATGTACTCACAGGCAATGATCCTGATTACACATATATATATATGGACAAATATATATTCATTCAGCAACAAAAATTTAACAAGCAATATAATATAAAAGAATCCATGCATCAAAAAAAAGAATAATTCTACATGAACTTAATTTTAGTGCTGCATTAATGTAATGGTCTCACCTTCAAGCAATTAAATCAGTTCCTTTAACCCATTTATCCATTTTTATGCCTGTGCAACCAGTATAGATTCTGATCAGCCGGAACATCCATGCCATTTGATTAGGATCTGCACTGGTCGCTCTTGATCAGAAATAACCTAATAAATCAAACAGCAAACAGTGGAGATCCTGATCAGGCAGCACAGATGTGCCAGCTGATCTTGATCTACACTGTTGGTCCAAGCCATAAAGGTGTATCTGTGAAAGGTTAATGTTCAAAAGATTTTACTGAAATCGACTGTCTGAAAATATTATACAGGCTGATCACTTTTTGATCAGAAATTACCTAATGAATCAAGAAGCGATCAGTTTAAATCCCAATCAGACAACACTGTGCTGTAGGTGAGAGTCATCACTTCAGATTATTGACTGACTACATTTATACAGCACATTTATTTTCAGGCTCTCTACCATATCTGCTGATTCAGCCGGCAATATCAATACAACTTTTTAATGTTTTTTAAACAAAACATGCAGTAAGACTTGTGATGACAAACGTATACTTAAAGAATTAGTTATCAGATAATAAAACATATATATTCAAACATTTCAGATATACCTATAAGAAAAAAACACTAGAAAATTCTATTTGCAAACATTGAATAAAATTAACCCTTTACTCCCATATAAGTCTCTTTATGCATCGGCAAACTGTGTAGATCCAGATCAGCAAGCACAATCGTGTTGTCTGATCAGGACTTGAGTTGTTTGCATTTGGATTAATTAGGTTTTTTACTGACCAAGAAGCAGACAGTGTAGCTCCTGTTAGCATGCCAGCTGATCTGGATCATGAAGCAGACAGTGTAGCTCCTGATCGGTTAGCATGCCAGCTGATCTGGATCATGAAGCAGACAGTGCAGCTCCTGATCGGTTAGCATGCCAGCTGATCTGGATCATGAAGCAGACAGTGCAGCTCCTGATCGGTTAGCATGCCAGCTGATCTGGATCATGAAGCAGACAGTGTAGCTCCTGATCGGTTAGCATGCCAGCTGATCTGGATCATGAAGCAGACAGTGCAGCTCCTGATCGGTTAGCATGCCAGCTGATCTGGATCATGAAGCAGACAGTGCAGCTCCTGATCGGTTAGCATGCCAGCTGATCTGGATCATGAAGCAGACAGTGTAGCTCCTGATCGGTTAGCATGCCAGCTGATCTGGATCATGAAGCAGACAGTTTAGCTCCTGATCGGTTAGCATGCCAGCTGATCTGGATCATGAAGCAGACAGTGCAGCTCCTGATCGGTTAGCATGCCAGCTGATCTGGATCATGAAGCAGACAGTGAAGCTCCTCATCGGTTAGCATGCCAGCTGATCTGGATCATGAAGCAGACAGTGTAGCTCCTGATCGGTTAGCAGGCCAGCTGATCTGGATCATGAAGCAGATAGTGTAGCTCCTGATCGGTTAGCATGCCAGCTGATCTGGATCATGAAGCAGACAGTTTAGTTCCTGATCGGTTAGCATGCCAGCTGATCTGGATCATGAAGCAGACAGTGCAGCTCCTGATCGGTTAGCATGCCAGCTGATCTGGATCATGAAGCAGACAGTGTAGCTCCTCATCGGTTAGCATGCCAGCTGATCTGGATCATGAAGCAGACAGTGCAGCTCCTGATCGGTTAGCATGCCAGCTGATCTGGATCATGAAGCAGACAGTGTAGCTCCTCATCGGTTAGCATGCCAGCTGATCTGGATCATGAAGCAGACAGTGTAGCTCCTCATCGGTTAGCATGCCAGCTGATCTGGATCATGAAGCAGACAGTGTAGCTCCTGATCGGTTAGCATGCCAGCTGATCTGGATCATGAAGCAGACAGTGCAGCTCCTGATCGGTTAGCATGCCAGCTGATCTGGATCATGAAGCAGACAGTGTAGCTCCTGATTGGTTAGCATGCCATCTGATCTGGATCATGAAGCCAACAGTGCAGCTCCTGATCGGTTAGCATGCCAGCTGATCTGGATCATGAAGCCGACAGTGCAGCTCCTGATCGGTTAGCAGGCCAGCTGATCTGGATCATGAAGCAGACAGTGCAGCTCCTGTTAGCATGCCAGCTGATCTGGATCATGAAGCAGACAGTGTAGCTCCTGATCGGTTAGCATGCCAGCTGATCTGGATCATGAAGCAGACAGTGCAGCTCCTGATCGGTTAGCATGCCAGCTGATCTGGATCATGAAGCAGACAGTGTAGCTCCTCATCGGTTAGCATGCCAGCTGATCTGGATCATGAAGCAGACAGTGTAGCTCCTGATCGGTTAGCAGGCCAGCTGATCTGGATCATGAAGCAGATAGTGTAGCTCCTGATCGGTTAGCATGCCAGCTGATCTGGATCATGAAGCAGACAGTTTAGTTCCTGATCGGTTAGCATGCCAGCTGATCTGGATCATGAAGCAGACAGTGCAGCTCCTGATCGGTTAGCATGCCAGCTGATCTGGATCATGAAGCAGACAGTGTAGCTCCTCATCGGTTAGCATGCCAGCTGATCTGGATCATGAAGCAGACAGTGCAGCTCCTGATCGGTTAGCATGCCAGCTGATCTGGATCATGAAGCAGACAGTGTAGCTCCTCATCGGTTAGCATGCCAGCTGATCTGGATCATGAAGCAGACAGTGTAGCTCCTCATCGGTTAGCATGCCAGCTGATCTGGATCATGAAGCAGACAGTGTAGCTCCTGATCGGTTAGCATGCCAGCTGATCTGGATCATGAAGCCGACAGTGCAGCTCCTGATCGGTTAGCAGGCCAGCTGATCTGGATCATGTAGCAGACAGTGTAGCTCCTGATTGGTTAGCATGCCATCTGATCTGGATCATGAAGCCAACAGTGCAGCTCCTGATCGGTTAGCATGCCAGCTGATCTGGATCATGAAGCCGACAGTGCAGCTCCTGATCGGTTAGCAGGCCAGCTGATCTGGATCATGAAGCAGACAGTGCAGCTCCTGTTAGCATGCCAGCTGATCTGGATCATGAAGCAGACAGTGTAGCTCCTGATCGGTTAGCATGCCAGCTGATCTGGATCATGAAGCAGACAGTGCAGCTCCTGATCGGTTAGCATGCCAGCTGATCTGGATCATGAAGCAGACAGTGTAGCTCCTGATCGGTTAGCATGCCAGCTGATCTGGATCATGAAGCAGACAGTGTAGCTCCTGATCGGTTAGCATGCCAGCTGATCTGGATCATGAAGCAGACAGTGTAGCTCCTGATCGGTTAGCATGCCAGCTGATCTGGATCATGAAGCAGACAGTGCAGCTCCTGATCGGTTAGCATGCCAGCTGATCTGGATCATGAAGCAGACAGTGTAGCTCCTGATCGGTTAGCAGGCCAGCTGATCTGGATCATGAAGCAGACAGTGCAGCTCCTGATCGGTTAGCATGCCAGCTGATCTGGATCATGAAGCAGACAGTGTAGCTCCTGATCGGTAAGCATGCCAGCTGATCTGGATCATGAAGCAGACAGTGTAGCTCCTGATCGGTTAGCATGCCATCTGATCTGGATTTACACTATTTGCCCAAGTGATAAAATATATATGTGGAAGAAAGGGTTACGTAATTTTTACTACAAAAAAAATCTAATTCTACTAAGCTATAAACTACGCAGTGCTTGCTATCAAGTTAATGTACAAAAATATTATTAAAAAAACTTTAACAATTGTAATATTCAACAGTACGTAAAAATAATTTCTATTGGAATGGATAAAACAATGCTATGTACATGGAAATTAAAATACTCAGTTCATATTTACACTGATTAAGTGTTTAGTTTGCATATACTTTCAAATTTGCATATTATTGGTACATTATAAAACAGTTACAAATTCAATAAAACTAAAAATCACTAGATAGAAAAATATGGCAACAACCTATCATCATCATATCAACCTGGGTATTTTGACAACACCCACTCTTTGTTCAAAATACCTCCATTACAGTGACATAAATGGTCAGGGTTTCTATAGGAACTTGTTTGTTCAGAAATTGGTAAACTGACGCGTGCATTTGTAGCAATTGTCATTACCTTACTTCAGAATTTCATCTGTATCAGTTAACTAGATCATCTTAACCCTTATTCTAAATATATGCATTTTTACAAATGTACAACCAGAGTAGATCCAGATCAGCTGTCACATCTACGAAATCTGATCAGGATCTGCACTGTTTGCTTTTTTGGTTAGAAATAGCCTAATTAATCAGAAAGCAAATAGTGTAGATCTTAATCAGATGGCACAGATGTGCTGGCTGATCTGGATCTTCATTACCCATTGTTAACAATTCTGGTGACTCTTCAAAAGTCAAACAATGCTGTCTATTGTAAAATATGTTGATAACAATGCAAGAAAATAGTTCTGTAAGATCATTATCATAAGGCATGCTATCAAAGCAACTGTATATTCTTTACATTGAAGAAAAAAAAGGAAATTAGGTATTGGTTTATAGTCTGGAATCAATCTTACTCACATTTCTGACTACCCCTGATCACTGGATATAAGTCGTTTGTTAACATTTTAAGTTAATATATTATATTCAGTTTCAAACATTCTTGTGATCTATCCATTTTAAGGCATTTTTTAATAAATCAGCCTTTTCCATTTGAAAATAAATGAATATTCAATTTTGTTCCCAAATATTTTGTCAAAGTTAACAAACTTAACCAAATCCATTTTATGCCTCAACAATACTTAAAGCTTTATTTTTTCAAATTGCTCATATTCTGTAGATAGCAAAAAGAAATCTCATTAACAACACAAATAAATCTGGCCTAATTCATGTGCACTTCAATTCACATTTTCATTTTTATCATAATACAAGTTTATTTAAAAAAAAAAAGAAAACAAGAGTAATAACCAAATCATTCTTACACAAATTAATAGATCTGCATAAATGCTTTGCCTCATTCCTTTTGTTTACAGGATTTCTGATGTCGAATCAAAGCTTTACGCTTTTTAAACACCTGATTGCAGTTTTCACAAACCGGGTACCTGTACCCTTCCCATCGGGATCTCTTCTTCTCAGATTCTTCTTTGCTTGTTTCACTCTCGTCTTCTGCACTGGACTCTTCCTTTTCTTCTTCACTTGTTGCTTCCTCCTCTTCCTCACTTGACTGCTCCTCCTCCTCCTCTTCCTCCTCCTCTTCCTCTTCATCCTCCGTTTCCTCCTTGATTACATTTCGCGCTCTTCTTGGCATGTTTCTACGCTCTGGAATAATCTTTGATTTGTCAATCTTAATTTTCACTGAGGTAACAACCTTTTCTTCCTTCACAGGTGAAGAGGTCTTTCTCGGTGATGTTTTCCTTTGTGATGTAGTCTTCTCCACTTCCTGTGGGGCACTGCTCTTATTTTTCGATGGGGATCTGCGTCTTGATGGAGATACGTCAGACTTGGAATCAGAATCTTCCGTGTCTTCCTTTTTAGCCTGATTATTTTTCTTTGGACGGTAAAATAAAGGTGGATCCATTTTGCCGCCATTATGCTTTTTATTATGAAGCCTCAGCTGGATTTTCTGGGCAAAAGAAACATTACAGAGCTCACATTTGTGTGGTTTCTCATCCATGTGCGTGTACTCGTGCTTGCGTAAACTGGAATTAGAACTGAATGTTTTACCACAAACTTTGCAGGTAGGTGGACCTTTTGGAGAGGAGTGGTTTTTCTCTGTTTCGCTCCCTCCTTCCCCATGTGTCAATATATGGTTTTTATATTCCAGTTTTTGAGTGAAAATCATCTTACATTCATCACATTCATAACTGTTCATTCCTAAATGCATATTCATATGTTTTTTCAGACTTTCTTTCGCCAGGAAATACTTATTACACATGGTACAATCATACCTTTTGTAGTCATTATTATGCCGTCGCATGTGAATGTGTAAACTCACTTTCCAGCGAAAACTTACGTTACATTCTTCACACTCATAAATTTGTTCCCCAGTGTGTGTCCGTCGATGGCGGACAAGGTGTGCTCGTGTTAAAAATATATTGTTACACTCATCACATTTAAATTCCCGATCTACTGAATGTTGCAGTTTAAAATGCTTGTCAAGACTTTCCTTATTGATGAAGATCTGCTGGCAAACTTCGCATTCCTGTTCATCGTACTTTGTTAATTCATCGTCATCTTCGAACGAATCATACATGGACGTATCTCTCGTGTTCTCTTCATCATATTCCATGTCAGTTCCGTTGTCCCATATCTCACTCATAGAGTTGTCTTCACTGAATACTGAAAGACGAGAAAAATTTAAGAAATATTTACACTTTTAAAATATATTTACTCTGAAACCTTCACATTTTTGGAAAAAAAGTAATTGAACATTGAAAAACAAAACAATTATTAAACAACTTTATGTATCTACCAACCTGTGTGTGTTTTTTTTTCATCACACTTAAAATTTACATGCAGAGGTAACCTCTTTAGGTGTTTATGCTTGCAAAAGATAGCAAACAATCAATGCCAAACTCTTTCATTTCAGTTTATTATTAAGAATGAGTCTGTTGTAAGTAAAAAAAATAATATTCAGTGGCATGAAATTTGATGTTTTGAAAACTTAAAAAACACAGAACACTGAACAGTTGTTGAGGTGTTGAATAGCCAAATGAAATTCGGGGATAATGACACTGTAAAATTTTCCATAAACTATTTCATGGGCAAGGGAGGGGATGGGGTAAGAAATGTGATCTCTGAAAACAGTACATTTAAAAAAACTAAATTTCGAGAACAGTCTCAAATCTCAAGCATCTGATTGGCTGAAATGGTAACCAGTTGCCATTTCAGCAAATCAGATGCTTGAGAGATGAGACTGGTCACCAGCTTTAGTTTTATGATGTCGGACACTGTTCAGAAAAGAGAAGCAAGCATACTAGACGGTGGTGACTGTGCCACACTTCCCTCTGTGTTGTTGCTGTCTTCGTGAGATTTTATGTGCCTCTCGAAGCGCACCCGGTGCTTGAAGGCCTTCTTACACTTGGTACACTTATACGGTGTCACTCCTGCATGCTGAGCCAGGTGATTTCTCAGATGGTGATGAATGTAAAAAGCCTTCTCACACAAATGACATTTATACGGCTTCTCTCCTGGAAATAAATATATTTAATAAAGTTGTTAGTTTGAGCATTAGTTATATAAATGCTAAAATGATTTAATAATTGTTTTACATGCTTTTTAGCACTTCATTTACACATTAAAATGAATTTTGTTGTTCTGAAGACAATTATAATTACTTCACAAAAAAATGGGAAGACCTTATATCAATAAATAACTAACCTCTAGCCATGCTAGTTTCAAAAATTGAAATTTTAACAGGAGCTTTGACAGCCCTGAAGTGCTAACCTAAATTTATTAAAACAGGCTAACATCAAGATAAGAAAAACTGTTAAGAGAAGATGTCAATGCCAGATTGCTTGAAGTCAAATGTGTATAAATTTATCCATTCTCTGCAAAGATATTACTTCAAACTGCTATCAGATTGGTGCTAGCTAGTCAAAAGCTGGTCACAATAGCTTAGGATAAGCATCTAGCCCATGTGAGTTAAATAACATCCCCACATGCAAAGTTTTTACAGAAGCAGTCAATGGTCACTATTGAAGTTAAAAGAAACAAATTGAAACCCCAACCCTGTATTGGAAAAAAAGAGGGAGGGGGAGAGCCCACATTTTCTTTACATAATTTTTCAATCATTACTCTTGACTGTTCAAAATAATCTCTGGTCCCATCACACACTAAACTTATTTTCTCCCCCTAGATCCAATGTGATTATTTTTAACTCAAAGGCAATGAAAAAATTTTTTTTAATTGTTATCATGATCTACCATGACTTCAGGTCAAAGTTGTTAAGATATGTTAACTGTTTTATTCATGTTAACTTTATTCGTCAAGATTGGTTGAAATCCCTACAGATTTTATGAAGTTCTACCTAAGAAACAAGATTTTTTTTCTACAACTTTTGACCTTAAAGCCTTAGTGGCTTTGACAATGATGGCCATATTTTTTCGCCACAACATGCCTATATCACTGGTGTTCTCTTGTGGAGATTGGTTAAAATTTTGAGGGTTGCTAAGGTATACTCCAAAACTGAACCGAATCTGTGATGGACAGACTAGCAAGGTGATCACAACGGCGGCAGTTACTACATGTATTCCAACCTCCAAGGTCAAGGACTCAAAACAAAATCTATTATAATCATAGGGTAAGAGCAAAAAGATTTTTACTGCTTCTTTATTTAGTATCACTTAGAACCATTTTCTTTCACCATAAAAAACTGTTCATCAATAAATAAATGACAAACTTAAATGTATCATATTTGATAAAATCAATGGTTGTCTGTAACAAGCAGTACCTGTATGTAGTCTCATGTGTTTGGTCAAGTTGTGTTTCTGAGTGTAACTGTTCCCACACAGCTCAAGGACTCAAAACAAAATCTATTATAATCATAGGGTAAGAGCAAAAAGATTTTTACTGCTTCTTTATTTAGTATCACTTAGAACCATTTTCTTTCACCATAAAAAACTGTTCATCAATAAATAAATGACAAACTTAAATGTATCATATTTGATAAAATCAATGGTTGTCTGTAACAAGCAGTACCTGTATGTAGTCTCATGTGTTTGGTCAAGTTGTGTTTCTGAGTGTAACTGTTCCCACACAGCTCACAGGCAAACTTCTTCACCCCATCATGAATCTCGCGATGTCGTCTCATGCTGGCATTGGAACTGAATGCCTTGTCGCATACATCACAGTGGTGGATGGCAGACACAGGGTTCTAAAAAACATATATTACTGCAAGTTAGGACTTGACTTTTCTTCACCCAGCCAGTTTCACATCCATTAGGGGATGTAGCCAATGCCAGTCAAATTGAGAAAATTCATATTGTTTGGCCTTAAAATCTGCTATATTTTATGCAAGTACATGCTATATTTTAAGGCAAGTATCTGCTCTATTTTATGCTAGTATCTGCTATATTTTATGCAAGTATCTGCTATATTTTACGCACGTATCTGCTCTATTTTAAACTAAGTGTGAATACTACTGATCAGTTATACATGTATATCGGAAATGGCAAACCTTCCGGTATCAAAACCTTAGTAAAACATGATATGCAGATGTCAGGTTGGTGTTTCTTCCTTTATACTATCTTGATTAAGCTATATTGATCTTGAATGTATAAAATATTACACAGAGCATACTGCAACGCCTTCTTTTCTTCCCAATTAGAGCCTAACATTTATAGCGTTCAATTTGACACAAAGAAAAATAAAAAATTATGAATACAGTACTTGAATGTGATTTTTTTAGTGGCAACTGCTCACAAGTTGATTAGTTACCGGATTTTTATTATGGTTTACTTTTCTTGGTGTGTAGGTCACATATCCATTTGCATCCGTCTGTTGCCCAGCACTGTTATCCTGCTGGTTCCCGTACCCATTCTGAGAGTTCTGGTCAACCATGACTGGTCCCTGGCCCACTGCTGTGTTTGGATACTGCTGTACATAGGCTTGCGTGTTGTACTGGTTGTGGGCATAGCTATTGTCATAGTTGTATCCTCCCTGTCCCGAATTAGACACATCATAGTGATATGGTTCTGACTCAAATCTGATTGGTCCAATTGAACTACCCAGCTGACCATTAAAGGGGGCCACGCTCGCTGCTGGATAGCTCTCCATTCTTTTTCTTAGATCTCTGCAACAAAAAGCAATCACAGTTATGTATTGTTTTCTAATACTCAGGACTTTGAACATGTGACACTGATCTAGAGCAATTGCATTTCTGACTTTGAAATACTTCTGTTCAGTGTCATCCATTCAAAAGTCCTGACTAGATATTAAAACATAAAGCCCCTGTTTTTGTACATGTATTTTCCAAAAACACATTGATTCACAATGGAACTTAGAAAAAACTCAGAGTCAAATTATAAAAAGATAACTACCATTTCACTTTACTGGTACCTCCCTCTTGAAAATTAAGGAATAAAAGAGTTTGACAAACATTATGTATGCCAATATGTTGCAAACAGGGATTTCCCCAGGCAATTATGGCATACAGGCGCCAGGATGCCTTAATTTCTAAACTAACATTTGCTGGACGCTTATAATCTGCCGGTATGCCATAAATCCTGGCCGGGATGCTTTAAAATTAAAAAAAACAAGGTCAATAAACATGTCAGATTACGAAACCTTCTCGCCGATTTCAAGCGTTTCTCTGATATTGTTAAGCGTCTACTGTACAAGATCACTCATTACAATATTTAATGAGCATCTGCTGTGTATCAGAAGTCGGATAGTTAGATGAGAAGACGGTCGTAAATCAACCAATTAAGAACAGATTATCCCGGCAGTTATGATGGCCTAAATAAGATTAAAATCGGTATATTGTTCTTTGATGACCTGCTAACCGTGAAGAGTTGTGAGCATGTAAGTGGTAAATTTATGATAATCTTGTCACTATTATTAACAGGCGATTACTGAAGGTTTATTATAACAAATTATAACAAAAAATGAAGACGATTTTAAAGCAATTTGATGTTATAAAAGTATTAACTGTACATCTTTAAATGCTGTCCATATCAGTAAATGGCCATTCTATTGAACATGTTGACTTTTCAACATGTATTAAATTGTGGCATAATCATTATGACAAGAACAGGTCTGCAATCAAGGGCTGTGTATCTAGTGTGAGATATGTTGCAACAAGAGACAATTGTGGCATGTTTTTTTAGACTGATGTACATAAAAAATATCAAGCAACAACTGTTTTGTATTAAATACAATACAATAGCAAGTCTGTGGCAGTTAAAAAATGTTCTTTGTCGTATTTCAATAAAACTTAGAAAACTATGTTGCTTTGTGCTAAATATATATTAAAGGAGTATATGACAATAAGTTCTAACGGACAGAATTTTTTAAAACTTTGCACAATTAAAGAGAATTCCTTCACAAACAAAATGATATAAAGAAAAATATAGCTTTCCAGGCTTGTTTTTGAGTAATCGCTCATTATTAGACCCCTCTATACGGCCATTTTGAAGGGATTTTGAGAAAACGCACATATATCTTTTAAATGATTGTTACATCTGGAATTCCTAATCAACACCTTATATCTATGCATTTTTTTGTTTGGAATTATGTGTATGTATGGTTTTGGGTGGAATTATGTGATATTTTTTTATATATTTTAAGAAAAAACTTTGAAAATGACCAAAATATCCAACAAAAAAAGGGAGACAATTCAGTCTCTGACTGGAAAAAAATCTATATATCTTTTTTTGTAACGGACAGATTTTTTTAAACTCCATAAAATGACACAGTATATATTTCTAAACAAAACAAAAACAAAAAAAACAGGGGCATCCAGGCTTAATTTTTTACTATATTCCTTCAAAGTTGGTCATATAAGTAAAAAATATCTCTAATTTTAATTCAATTCTACAAATATCCATCATAACATGTATAAATAGTTTTATAACATGCTCATCAAAACTAATTTCATATTTTGAAAGAAATAACTATTTCTTTATCAAGAATTACATTACAGTTACCACATTTCTTTCATAAAATTCCCACAAATGCAGCCCTGAGTGCTGCCAAAGTTTCCATACATATCGAAAAACAACAAACACTGAAAATGAATGAAAATCATATAACAATCCCTAAATCTTATGATCCATTAAGTAATTATACAATTTCTGAACAACAGATTTAAGAGATGTTACTCTAGGTTTGCCTGTGTCAAGTTTCTTACCAAACAGCTGAGACAATCCATCTAACCCACGACGAGAGACAGCAAGTTTTATATGACTCAAATTCAAACCGGATGCTGCAATTTTCTTTGCCATTTGACATGAAAGTATTTTCTGTTTGGTTAAAAATTCAAGAGAATCAAAATTAACATCAGTCATTTTCACATGAAAGTAACATTATCTACTTCGGACGTCAAATTATCCGAAACACTTGAATCATTGTCAGGGCAAATTATCGAACCAAATAATTTACGTTTCTTTACAGCTTGGTGATTTCCATCACTAACAAACCTGCCCTTCTTGTTTTTCTCGCGTGAGGCCATTCTCACGGACGACTACTTTGTGAGAAATAATTTGAAATATTTAATCGATTGATTTTACGCAACAGTCGAAGTACTAACGTTACTAATTTAAAACTAACACCTTTCACTGAGAAAAATACATTTCGTTAAACTAGCGCTTGCGCAGAAATATGCGCGTAAACTATTGTAATATACTCCTTTAATATACATTGTATTTGTAAGATGCACCACATCAACCATGTGAAAACATTTTGCATGTCACGCGCTGGATGCCAGGATGCCTTAAAATTTTTCTGGGGAAGGTCCTGGTTGCAAATAATTTCAAAATATTAAATATAAAACTACTAAACCATGACAAGTTTACTCAGTTGATATTGAGTTCATGAAACCAAAATTTTACAAGGACGCTTAAACACTTGGGTACAAAACACACTTCCAAGTTCAAGAATCAATCTTCTTACTACAATTAAAACTTACATCATTTAGCAGAACTGACAACTGTCAAAATCATCCAATTTTCAAGAGGCTATCATTTCTTATAAAAAAGATCACTTATTTCCTCTCCCTGATTCTCCATGGGTCTTATGAATAAAAATCTTCATAAAGAATGCATTGTATACATATATTGCCAATGATGCATAAGAATATTCATAGATTTTTAATGTAACCCTTTCCTACATAAATACGCATTTTTTAAGCATGTGCTATCAGTGTAGATCCAGATCAGCCGTGTCATCTTATCAGGATCTGCACTGGTCGCATTTTGGTGAGAAAAAAACTAAAAATCAAAAAAGCACAGTGCAGATCCTGATCAGATGGCACAGATGTACACTCTTAACCCACGCATTAAAGTTGTGTCTATGGAGGAAAGGGTTAAAATAACAATGCCAAAGGGATGTTGCAGCATGTGATTAAAACAAACATGGTTTGTTTTTCTATTTTGTTTTTGAAGTTAGTATAAACAAATCTGAAGATTAAGCTTTAAAATAACAAATACCGTTTGCTTCAGGGGAGTCATGTTTGAGAACAAAAAAAAAAGCATGGAAGATAAGAGATCTTTTTAATCACATTTTAGAATTTCGTGCCTTCTATAATATAATTAAAGTTTTGTTGAATGTTTGACTAAACAGTAAACCTGATCTCAGGGCTCTCAGTAGAGGGAGACTTGGGAGAAGTGGTCTTTAAAATGGGCTTTTCATCAGAAAATTAGAGGCCATCGCCTTTCAAATTGGGAAACTTATGCGAGATTATTGTTTATTTTGGGAAAACAGAATTCATTGAAAGATGAATACGAGTGTAAGAATTTGAATTGTAACTAGAATTATCACTGAAAGTGATTAAATACCCCCACATGTATGCTTGATAATTGAACTGGGAATGCTTCGAATCAATGGCATAATGTGCCCCACTTTCAATCCAAAGTGTCGTCTTCACAGTAGCCACATATTCAGCAAGTTTCATCACAATATCTCATTCCTTCTAAATTTATTGAGCAGAAATGGTTTAAATATGTTAGTAACAGTGGCCTTTATCTAACTTTTATCTAAGAACTGTGTGCCAAACATTGTTTATGAGAAATCATCCAGAAACCATTTTTTCTATTTTTAGTAACAGTGACCTTGACCCCATCAGGCCCAATTTCAATACCAAGTTTCGTCTTCACAGACACTACCTATATAGCAATTTTCATCACAATATCTCATTCTGAACCAAAGTTATTGAGCATACAGTTTATTTTCTATTTTTAGTAACAGTGACCTTGACCCCACAGGCCTTGAATCCCAAAAGTCATCTTCACAAAAACCATCAATACACCAAATTTCATTTAAGAATCTCATTCCAAGCTATAGTTACTGAGTGGAAACGAAGTTTTGAAGTTTAAATAACAGTGACCTTGACCTTGAACCCACAGGCCCCAAAGTCAAACCTAATCTTTATCTTGTTATGTTACATCTGTGTCCCAAAAAATAATTAAATCTATGAAGAATTTCATGAGTTATAGTCCAGAAACAATTTTTCTTTTTTAAGTTACAGTGACCTTGACACTGACCCCTCAGGCCTCGACCTGTATCTTCTGATATTACATATATGTACCAAAAAAGGATTTAATCTGTGAAGTTTTTCATGAGTTATTATCTGGAAACCCTTTTTCTATTTTTAGTAATACTGACCTTGACATTGACCCCACCAGCCCCAAAGTCGAACATGACCTGTATCTTGTGATGTTACATCTATTTACCAAACAAGGATTAAATCTGTAAAGTGTTTCATGAGTTATCATCCGGAAACCATTTTTCTATTTTTAGTAACAGTGACCTTGACATTGATCCCACCAGCCCCAAAATCGAACTTGACCTGTATCTTATGACGATATACCTGTGTACCAAAAATTATTTAATTCTGTCAAGCCTTTCATGAGTTATCATCTGGAAACGAAGAATCCGACCGACCGACCGACAAGCTCACTCCTATATACCCCCTCAAACTTCGTTTGTGGGGGTATAATAAGTATTTTCATCTTAAATTTAATTTTTTTAGAGACTTATTCTCCAGACTTCAATTTTCAAACTCACCTCAGAAGATTTTGACCATTTTTGGACATCTTACCTATTATTTTGGGAAAAATCTCTGCCACAGGAAAAAATACCATTTTTTGGGATTGGGAAGAGGCCTTTTATAGGCCTCTGTTACTGTTATATGAGGATGAAAAGCCCTGAAAAAGTGACCAGACTTCTCTCTTTGAGCTATCAGGGAAGTCATTTTTGCAAAGACAATATAGAGAATAATTGCTGTTGACTACAAACTTCTCTATAATCTAGTAAATTTATGACAAAACTTCTCCCCGATTTGCAAGTCCAATGAGAGAACTGGATCTGCACATTTACATTTATAAAATGTGCAATTTTAACAGCTGACATAGTGTTAATTGGTAATACAGTCCAATCTTGATGACTCGAAATGCGAAGACTCGATATACTTGTATGATGCGCCATGAAATGCCGGTCCCATCAATTCTTAATATAAATTCATTGTAAAAAAGATGCGGTTACTCAATATGGGCCAAGTTGAAAAATGCGCTGACACAACATATATTTTAATGCCCCATGAACAGTAATTGAGATGATTTTAATTGCGATGACTTGATATGACTCGATATGTGTGGGTATTTTTCACACCTTTCACTGGATACAATAACTGGGCCATTGTCCGCATGTCAATAATTAACAAGAGGGCCAATTGGCCCTAAATCGCTCACCTGTCAAACTTGACCTAGATATCATTGAGATAAACATTCTGACCAAGTTTGAAGAATATCGGACCAAAATTAAGACCGCTAGAGTGCAGACAAGATTTTTATATAATTTGACCTAGTGACCTAGATTTCAAGGTCACATAACCCAGTTTCAAACTTGACCTAGATATCATCGAAATATACTTTCTGACCAAGCTTGAAGAAGATCCAACCAAAATTAAGACCTCTAGAGTGCAGACAAACTTTTTCCTTAATTTGACCTACTGACCTAGTTTTAAGGGTCACATGACCCAGTTACGAACTTGATCTAGATATCATTGAGATAAACATTCTGACCAAGTTTAAAGAAGATTGCACCAAAATGAAGACCACTAGAGTGCAGACAAGATTTTTCCATAATTTGACCTAGTGACCTAGATTTCAAGGTCACATGACCCAGTTTCAGCCTTGACCTAGATATCAATGAGATAAACATTCTGACAAAGTTTCAGAAAGATCAGACCAAAATTAAGACCTCTACAGTGCAGACAAGCTTTTTCTTTAAATTGACCTACTGACCTAGTTTTAAGGGTCACATGACCCAGGTACGAACTTGATCTAGATATCATTGAGATAAACATTTTGACCAAGTTTAAAGAAGATCACACCAAAATTGAGACTGCTAGAGTGCGGACAAGATTTTTCTGTAATTTGACCTACTGACCTAGATTTTAAGGTCACATGACCCAGTTTCGAACTTGATCTAGATATCAATGAGATAAGCATTCTGACCAAGTTTGAAGAAGATTGGATAAAAATTATGACTGCTAGAGTGCGGACAACAATTGTGAACGGACGACGGACGGACGATGGACGAAGGGTGATTACAAAAGCTCACCCTGTCACTATGTAACAGGTGAGATAAAAATCAATAAGGTAAAAATGTATGTGTTCGTCAAAATTTCCATTAAATAAACCTACATCTATTCATTAATGTTTGTTTCTTGTGCACTGAAGCATAGCACCTGATGTAAATTAATTAATAAATTAACATGTATCTACATTTCCCGAAGAATATTACAAAAAATCACAATGTGAAATTATTATGGCACCGCACAGATGTAATTTATGTACATGTACAAAAAGTACTTGAGATGCATTGACTTGACAAATGCTATGACTCAATTAAATCAGGGGGACCCAAAGCACTTCAAGTCATCAGGATTGGACTGTAATTGCATTTTGGAAGGTGATATTTCTGATTCAATACACCAGCAAAAATAACTTGTTAACTGTATTATTACTATTAACCCTTTCTGCTTTTATCACACGGGCTAACAGTGCAGATCCAGATAAGTCTGTACAATATCGTCTGATTAGGATTTGCACTTTGCTTTTTATATAAATATGTTTTCTATTCATTTTTAAGCTCAATTTTAATAAATTCAATTTTTTAACAACTGCAACTTGAAAATAACATGATTACTCTCATGTACGGTGCATAAGTCAATGCAACCTATTATTATGCCCTATTCCTATAAATTTGTGGCTCTTACCTTCAAAAATCACGCATGCGCACAACAGAGCATGTTTCTAAATAAGATTTTGCATTCAAAATAAAAATGTCATCAACACTAAACTTTAAACCAACTAAACAAAGAAATAAACGTATCTGGCTAAAAATAACTTACTTTCATTTCTGTTGACCTTCAACATCAGAATCAGTCAGACGCTTTCCTATCGATTTTGTGGCTCCGATTGATTACTCTATTTTTAGTAACAGATTATATCTAGGTCGCTGATCAACATTAATTAGAGTCCACACTTTATAGTTATGATTTTTTTTCCAAATTTCAGTGAAGTTTGATATTGAAACATGTGTGTTTTGTCATCACTGTTATTTGGTTTTAAAATGAAATCAATTGGATTTCCAAATGTCAACTAACCCAGTTGGCTTTATCAATATCTCATGTCATTGAATTGTACATGTTTTACAACAAATGACTTAAAATTGAGTAGAATTCTATATGTAGGACTATATATTCACTGTATTTTGAAGTATTAACTGCATGAATATGAATTGATAATCGGCAAACACAGAAACATAACGCTAACTGATTCTTAATTAGGAGGGTGTCGCCTAACTGTTTTAGTGGAGTGTATTATTGTAGGCAGAAAATCGATCATTCACCTATCACATGACAAAACAACATGGCTGACAGTTGTTGCTTTGGTGAAAATAATGAGCAAACTGATTAAATATTGGTTGGAATTAGAGAGTTTAAATATTTTGTAGGTTTTCTGGACGGTTTTTAGTAGTTTTACATGGATGTTATAATAATTAGTGGGAAATACCTGTTTTTCTCGCATTTTTCAACTCTTACAATTCTTCGTGTAAACTTCCGGTAAACTTGTATAGAATTCGGACGCGTGTTTGCATAGCACGAGCATTATTTCCACAGCCACGAAATCGATAGGAAACCACGAATTGATAGGAATAAGGCATAATTGTTGTTTATTCAAGGGGGACGGGATTATAGGAAGGGACGGAAATATAGGAAAGTAGGATATTTATCTATAATTCATCCAATTGGTGCTGTATGATGTGAACACACTTTTTGTTTGACGACAGATTTGTAAAGGTTTTGGGAAAACTTCACATTCTAATATACACTTTACTGTTTTTTGTTGCTTTGTGTCATGATTTTCCCATCTGCTAAGCCATGACCTGGCCTAAAACTAAAAAGAAACAACTGCAATATAGTTAACTTCAATGTTTCATGATTACTCTGTTCAATGATGCATTAGTTCATGCACCCTTTTTGTTACTTGGTGTCTATTTAAAGAGGGCAATGTTAAAGTGAGCGATGGAAATACAGGGAAGTAGGAGATCGTGTTTATCCGAACACGACCAGTTGGGACTTGGCCGAACTAGTTTCACTTTCATTCTGGCTAAGCAGCAAGCAAAACCTTCAGTCCAATTTACCTTCACTTTATCAGTATATAGCTTGCACTGTTTTCTTTCCTCGGAATGGGGGGAATAGACATAAAACTGTTTAATTTGGCTTGAATTTACTCTTCCGTGTCCACTTTTGGACTCAAAATGGCGAGGGACGCATAGCGCAAAGGGACGTCACTCTTACCAGACTAAATTTTTGTTTTCTCACAACGTAGACTCTATCACAGTCATTCATATTCGATAAAAAGATTTATTTCGGTATGTAATACACATACAAGGACAATTTAAACAACAGACACGATACATCTGTATAACATACATGAGAAGATATAAGCCATCACATGCATTACAATACCAAGGATAGGGCCAATATAAAACGCAGCTTTTAACGCAGGCTGCGTTTTTCGTGTATAAAACGCAGCTGCGCAGTCTACAGGTATAGATATAGAGGGAAAACGCAGCTTTTTCTAAATATATAACTAGACAATATGTTATGTTTATAAAAAAGAAGTATTCACTGTTCTTTATCGTTATTTTATTAAAATATCGTTATATCTTTATGATATAGTAATGTGTTTTTTCCAAATAAGTAAAAATATTTAATTATTATGTTGAAGTAATTTTCTGAATTACCTATAGATTTTCTTTCCATCCGAATCACTTGCAAATGGATACATCAATATCCGATTTTTTTTATTTTTGTTATATACTTAAAGAAATTAGAAACTTATCTTCTTTAAACACGAAAAATATTTCTTGTTTAATGAAGTTGCGTCTCTTATTTCTCCAAGTATATTATGTTAAGTTTAAAGTTCCCTTTTCATCTATTTAAAAAATTAGAAACGCAACTTCTTTTAACACAAAATATATTTCGTGTGTAAAAAAGTTGCGTTTCTAATTTCTTTAAGTATATATTGTAAAATTATGTAATTCTTTATACTGACTCTGTGTCCCATATATCATTCGATTTATGTAGTATGCGATTTAAGGATATAAAACACATAGACGCAGCCATTATAGATATGTAGGGAAAACGCAGCTTTTTTAACATACGGGAATCGTTAGAAACAATAAAAATATACAAAAAAATGTAGCGTTTTTCTGTCATCAATGTTTTTAAATCAATGTACATTGGATTGATAGTAAGGTCCATATTTAGAGATATGTTTTAAAAGTTTGTTTATTTAAGCTCGGTAATTGGTAATTGCTGTTAAGTGTCATACAGAGTTTTTTCTCTTTAGGATTTTCATGAACGTATGCGCTACAAAGAAATACATTGTTTGTTTAATAATTCCACATACAAATATTATTTTATTATTCTTACTCCTGTATGTCGGTAACTTGAAAGATACATTATGCCTTTTAAAAAGCGCATCAATGGAAATTGTGTTTTTTTAATTATTACAGAAATTAAATTTTGTCAAGTTCTATTGTAATTGAAAAACAAATTGTCATCACTCAATAATTCAAAAATTGACTTTGTTGCAGTATTTATTTTCAATGTTATGTTTCAGTCATTCTGCTTGCTAACTTGCTTACAGTCAATCATGCTATTTTCCATAATATTTGTTTTATTATTTATTTGTTCTATGTTCGCAAATTTTCGTTTCAAACGGATATATCTAGATTATATAAACAGTTGAGATTTTGTGTAAATTAGTGTTCACTTTTCATATAAATATTTATAATTTATTGTGTGTTTGTTTTGGAAATAAGAATGGCTTTAGTTTTCGGACATAGCCAAGTGAAGTGCTTGCACGAGTAAATTGACTCTGAAAACAGGCCTCCTAGCATGCCTGGACAAAAATAAAGGTTTTTATAAAGGCTCCAATCAATGGAAATAAAGGCCTTTTAGGGTAAAATATTAATAAATAAAGAGTAAAAAAGGCAATTTATGTCGAATTTCTTTTTGAATAAATGTAATATATTTGGTTATTAACGAAAAAATGTTTACTTATATAAGGCAACCCACATTCTAAAAATAACAGGTATCAGAAATAGACATAATTGATATTAGTTTCATACTGTCTGAATTATACATTATACTATACATAAGCAGTATCTAAATAACAAAAGGGGAAGAAATAAAACAACACAACAAACAAGTTCATGATAAGAAAATTACGATAGAAATATCTTTATTTGGTCAATTTAAAAATGATTATAAATGTATGTTTTCATTTTTCTTTTAAAACTGAGTGTTTAAACCTGTTTTGACAATAATAGAATGAATGTGCGTCAATGAAATAGATTTAGTCTGTTGTAACATCGAGGTCCATGTTATAGTTTATGACACGTTGTAATTGTACAATTGTGCCGAAGGCAGCTTGTCGCTGACCACGTCCTCGTTATCTTGCAATAAACAAGAAATGTGCTACTGTGCACATTATATAAAAAGAATATCTTCATTATTTAGATACCCGCCCACACGTTTTTACAAGAGATGATATAATTTTTTCAGACAGATGAATGACACACATGTAGATCAGGTGATTATTCATCTCTATCAATATAGATAATTTTGTAGCGCATTATAAAAAGAAACGTTAAAAGCCAATTAAATACACTTAACCAATGTTCTTACTACACCGTTCGTATTTTCTTAATTTCTCAGTGTGGATTTGAAGTATGCACTTCAATCTTGAAACATATTTTGATACATCAAGGTAGGGGTAAAATCAAATGTCACGAAATTGTCAGTAGCGGGTATATTCTCCGTAAATTAAAATTAATTTTTACTTATTAAAAATGGATTCTCAAGTAATTTTGAACATTTCTATGCAATTCTGCAATAATGTGATTGGTTAGCTGTGACACTGAGGATTTTTCAGCAGTTTTGGCTGTTTTCAGTATATCCTCTTTACAAAAGCTACGGCTAATTTTGTGACTTTTTGTTTTATCCTCACCTCGGTTAAATGTCCATAATTTATGAACGCATGAGGGGATTTAAATGAAATTTTCATAAAAAGAAGTAAAAATTGTGCATCTTATAATGTTTAAAATTTGAAGAGTGTACTCCAATTTCATGCGGAGTATTGAAATTTTACAATCGGTGTAGTTAGAACATTGGTTAAGTGTATACTGTTGGATATAAAAGATGTGTGTATTAGGAAATCCAGAACATGATTCAATTTCAGGTGGTGGTAGTTATGGCTGGTGCAAACGACATTCCAAGATATTGCTGTGAAAACGTCCTTTCTGACGAGGCCAGCACCGGCATCCGTGACTGCTCCTGCTAGGTCCCCTGCAACCCATCCCGCAAATCCTCCATCCCCTATGACTGCTGTCCCCAGAAAACCAATCAAAGATAACATTTTTGTGATTGAGAAAAAACAAAATTTATTTTGAATACAGATTTAATTGGAGGCGGGTCCGATGTCCCTATTTTCTCAAAAAACTGAAAGACCTATTTCCTATCATGAGGCGGCCGGCATATTGAATCAGAATCAAAAGGACAGTATTACCAATGAGCCCCCATATAGACCCGAAGCGGGTAATGTTTATGTTTTATCCCGAGAAGAAAGAGGATTGGCGGGCGGACGGATATACGTGGCGTAATTTCGGTATAAAGTTGTTTCGATGCGAGGGCAATTATCAGGACAAGTTTCATAATCCCTGACTGTATTTTGACAAAGTTATGCCCCTTTTTCACTTAGAAATTTTGTTAAGTTTTTTTGTGAAAGTTGTGTTTTTCTCAGTAACCGTTTAAGGTACAACTTTGAAACTTAACATAGTTATCTGACATCTCAATACCAATTATGAGGACAAGTTTCATAATCCCTGACTTATTTTGACAAAGTTATGCCCCTTTTTCACTTAAAAATTGTGTTAAGTTTTTTGTGAAAGTTGTCTTTTCTCAGTTACCATTCAAGGTATAGCTTTAAAACTTTTCATAATTGTTTGACATCACATTACCAATTATCAGGTCAAGTTTCATAGGGGTTTTGATTGTGTTTTGCAAAAGTTATGCCCCTTTTTGACTTAGATTTTTTGTTAAGTATTTTGTGAATGTTATCTGTTGATGCCAAATTGCCTGTTGACGCTTAGCTTGGTTTGTGGGTAGCTTATATCAACAGGCAGCTTGCGATTGCTACCCAGGTGTCTGTGATAAATGTCAAGGTCACTTGCTAAATATAGAAATTCAGCTTACCCTCAATAACTTGAGTTTGCATTTACCTCTGGATGCCAAACTTAGTATATGAGTAGCTAATATCAAAAGACAGCTTGGGATTGCCACAGGTATCTGTGATCAAGGTCAAGGTCACTGTTGCTAAAAATAGAAATTCAGTTTTCCCGCGATAACTTGAGTTTGCTTTGGTATATTTATGCCGAACTTAGTGTTGGTATCTAATATCAAGATGCAGCTTGAGATTGCTACCCAGGCGCCTGTGATAAAGCTCAAGGTCACTGTAGCTAAAAATAGAAATTCAGTTTCTGATCAATAGCTTGAGTTTTCTTTGGCCTATTGACACCAAACTTGGTTTGTGGGTAGCTTATATCAAGACACTACTTAGGATTAATACCCAGGTGTCTGTGATAAAGGTCTATGTCATTTTTGCTAAAAATAGAAATTTAGGTTTCTCCTTATTACTTGGGTTAGCTGTGATCTATTGACACCAAACTTTCTTTGGGTAGCTGATACCAAGACGCAACTCGGGATTTCTACTCAGAAGTCTGTGATCAAGATCAAGGTCACTGTTGCTAAAAAAAGAAGTTCAGTTTCTTTATATCAGCGTGGCGACGACTTTTTCTTGTTTTTTTTATCCGGCCATAAATAAAACTTAACATTCTTATGTTCGCATTTATTTCTTCTCCACTTGCCAAAACTTATTTTTTAAAACTCTGGAGATTTTGTCGGCATAAATGTAGCAATATTTCTGGGGTTTAAGAGTTTATGAAGGTTTATGGGGAAATCTTTTCTTTAAAGAACCTAGACGCTCGATATGTTTCTTTTATCCCTGTCATCGTGTTCTTGCTTATTTGACTCCAGATGCTCTGGTCTCGATAAGACCATTGAGTACTCGCCCTTTTGGCTTTGCAATTCTATTAGCTTCTTATGTTTATATGTTTGTGTGCTTTTGCATGCAACATTTTTAAGCTGTTGGGTGAGTTGGAGTTATTTCACCAAGACAACTTGTACTTGTTTTGTGATAGGAGAACGTTTTGGGGGCAAGTGTGAGGTTGGTGCACCTTAGAACCTAATTTAAACCCCCAGTGGCAATTTGTTTTGCCACTGACCGTTCCAAGGCGGTAACCCCAAGGGTTCTCTTTTTCGTTAATTGTTTGTGGCTTCTTTATTAAATTGACATACTTACAACAAATATGCTCTCTCTTCCTCTCTTCTTTTTCGCTGCGTGGGGGGTGGGGGGGGGGGGGGCTGCTGTGTTTTGTGAGTGTAGCGATTCCTGATATGCATATATCACTTTTTCACTTATTCAAGCACATGAAATGCTATCCCAACTAATTGTGCGCAATAAGGGCTTTTTCTAAATTTAAGATGGTTGCCCATCTATAAAAAGTCAGAATGATGATGATTCTGTGCTTGCAGTCGAATTTTTGAGAATAATGAAAATGCCAGCTATCAGAAAGGCATCAAAGACTATACCTGGACATCACAACACCCTACCGGGTGCATATTTCATTTTTTTATATTCACGTTTTTAAGAAGGTTATGAAGGCTTATAAAGCTTTATTTTATTCCTGCCATCGTTTATTTTGATGACTGAACCTCATGTTTCTGTAAGGTCATTGGGTACTTGCATTTGTCGCTTGACAACGCCATTACCTTCTTACATTTTATATATTTGTGTGCATTCGCTAGCAACATAGCCGAGTTGATAGATAGGTTGGAGTTATCTCACCAAAACAGCTTCTGCTTGCTTGTTCATAATTATGAGAATCTTCACTCTCTTACACTATCGGCTCATAACTTTCACCTCTGTTATAGGCTGGGACTACTTTCAACTACTTTTACTTAAACTAAAAAAAATAGTTCACCGATTACATTTAAAATTGCTTGGGTTTCTTTGGTTTAAATGAAAGATAGTGAATATCTGTCATTTGTTTATCCACAAGCTTTCATAGTCATAATTATGAGTCAATAAAATAAGGCTTGACATTGAGCCTTTCGCAGAGATGTAAAGTGAGTGTAAGGAACGACATTTCTGCGAAGGAGATTGGAGAATCTGTAGAGGCAAGTGTGAGGTTGGTACACTCTAAAACCTGGTTAATAGCCCGGTTAAAAAAACTCACTCTGACCGGTCTAAGGCGGTAAGCCATCGGGTTCTTTCTTTTAATTGTTTGTGGTGCCTATTATTAACTTTATCATTATATAAACCCATGCACTTTTCTCCTCTGCTTTTTGACAGTTGAGAATATTTGTCTTCTGGTTTAAGCCATCCCTGAAATGCATATTGTACTTGTTATCGACCTCAAGACCTGATCTTTTTACTGAATGATATTTGAACCTTTATTTATAAACAACTAACAGGCATCCTTATGGGTACTCATTATCCAATTCGTATTTCTGATTCGTTTTATATAAATAGAGGAAAATGGAACTTTGAAGGCCGCAAAATGGGAACCTTCAGTGCTTTTAAGCTATTTGTGTTAAGGCTTTGTAGGTTTTTAATCTTTCGCCGTTACCCAGATTTAATTCAAAAATACAGGTGCAGTTTAAAATCACTTTTGCAACAAGGTATTTACAGCCAGTTTTTTTATGGGGGTTTAATTTATAAACTTAAGAAAATAAGAGGCAATGTTAATTTCTCCCGGTTATTTGTAAAAACCATCGGTAAATTCAAAAAGAAAGGTTACTTACATGATATTGTACAGTGCTCTGCAGGCCTGGTGATTAACCAATTTAGAGTTGATCGTTATGCTAACCTCGTTGGTTACATGACGGTGGCAGGCTTGTAAGAGTTTATGAATGTTTAATGGGAAAATCTTTTTACAAAGAACCTAGAAGCTCGATTTGTTTCCTATATCACTGTTATAATGTTCTTGCTTATTCGACTCCATGGGCTCTGGTCTCGGTAAGATCATTGAGTATTCACCCCATTGGCTTTGCAATGCTATTATCTTATTATGTTTTATAGGTTTTATATTTTTGTGTGTGTTTTTGCATGCAACGTTGTTAAATTGATGGGTGGGTTGGAGTTATTTCACCAAGACAACTTGTACTTGTTTGTTGATATGGGAACCTGTTGGAGTAAGTGTGAGGTTGGTGCACCCTAGTTTTGAATGTTTTACCACTGAAATGCGGTAAACCCAAGATTTCTCTTTTCCATTAATTGTTTGTGGTGTCTTATTTGAAATTAATCTTATAAAACATGCTGTCTTTCTCTCTTCTTTTTCGCTTCGTGTGGACACTGTGTTTTCTGAGTGTGGCGATGCCTGCATATTTCACTTTTAACATATTTTTGCAATGATTAATAACATCCATTTATTAGTTTCCCATAAACAAATCAAACAATGAAAATCAAGATCGTTTGTCAATTTCATTCATTATACACAGTTAATGGATCGTTAATTTCTTACTATATTTCTGTATCTACCTTCTGTAACACCAAGAACGTTGACACTGGATTGCGGACCACCAATTACACCATAAGCCTGTTCATGACGTCCGATATTTACAGAGAACCATAGAGCCTTTGTCGTTATAGCGCCGACATGATTTAAGGGACGCAAATCTGCACATTGGATGGGGTAATGTACAAACTTTGAAAGAGTTTTTATTTGAGTTTTTATTCGTTGGGGGTATTTTCGAATAAAAATTAAACCATATCTTTAAAAACACTAAAAAGAATCATTGTTTGCATATATTGAAAATAGCACATAACTCGCAAGATAAACTCAATTTTACAGGTAAAATCCTTTGTAAATCATATTAAGTAAACATATCATGTGCAAAAGCTGATCAATATATCCAGCTACAATGTTGTTGAGATAATACTGAAAAGAAAAGCCAACTTTAAAAATTCGAGAAAGACTCTAATCATGTCTACTTCCGGGTTTTTCAAGCTGCTAATTAAAAGTTAGAATACCAACAAAACAGAGAAAATGTTGAATAGATGAAAATGAATCTTTGAAAGCCATTGAATACCAACAAAACAGAGACAATGTTGAATAGATGAAAATGAAACTTTAAAAGCCATTGAACACGACAAATATGAAAATATTGTAGGTTCGGTTTGATTGGACCTGTTAATGTGCAGTAAAGGAAATGCCTATTACTTCCCACGGGTTGACTCACACTCAATATTTATACATGTTAACAGTAAAGATTAGATTCATTCCAAAACGATGGTATGCTTAGGGCGGTGAACATGGAACCTTCATTGCGATGTTTTCATGGAAGCAGGCGATTTTTATTATTATCAGCGAATATTGACAAGAGATCTGTTTAGCGTGTAGAGCTCTCATATTGATTTCACGTGGAACCAGGAAACGATCTTTAAAATGTGTCTGTAGATTTAAGCGCTGTTGGACAAGCAGACACTAGCTTACCCACGCTTTTCACACATGGGTTGCCATTTATTATCACACGCCAAATCAATCCAGTGGAAAGACTTCAGGGGGTAAAACCCTGCACAATCTTCATAGTTACCTCCATCCGGCTCACCTTGAATATGAAACGTGCAATAACAATATTTTTCAATATTAGCTTATGTTCTTCTGAGGAAAATAAAGAAAAGAATAACCGTGTAGCCAATTTTGTGTCATTACTCACATAGGAAGCATATGAAATGTATATATGTACTAACACATTAAAATTATGTCTGAAATTGAGAAAACTAATTCGCAATAATAATCATGTGAACTTTAAATAATTTTTCATCATTTTACATTAATCAATCAGATTAATGACAAATAAAGTTTTCCCAGTAGAATTATGAGAAGCCCGGCTGGAATTGGAATTTATTTGCATTGGTAAAGTTGTTGACAATCCAAGTTTGAAGAATTCGTCGACCTAACTTAGTTCATGTAAGTCATAACTGTTAACGGAAGCATGCAGGTCAGTGACGTCGTTTGAATTTCGCCAATTTTTTTAGATCAGTCTTTCGCCCCACCCTCCCAAACATAACTTGTGGTCATGACAGTAAATGAGAAGTAAGTGCCACACGATTTTATTACTAAACAGAGGTCGATATATCTGTGGAAAATAGTTGTAGGGCGAATTCCTTCACAACCATCCACACATCATGTCTAATAATCAGTGCAAGTGTGAAAGAACTCTTCCAAATGGTAAATGAGAAGTTGATGCCTCAAACATTTATAACTAGAATTAGCATGGGATTATAATTCTGGTAAAATGGTTGCAGGATTTTTTTTTGTTTACGACCATCTACACATCCTGCTTCATAATATGTGAACGTTTGAAGAAATTCCGCCAGATAGGTGATACCACAAAATGTTTTTTACTGAAATTGACAAAAAGACATAAATTTGATACAAATTGTCGCAGGTGAAACTATATTCTTTCCGACCATCATCCTGTTAGATCATCTGTGAGAAACCCCCAGATAGTTAATGAGCAGTTGATGCCACAATATTTAGAGCCGTTCGAGTGGGCATAGAAAACAAATCAGCTACAGTCTTATTGTCGTACCTGATGATCCGACAATAATTTGTTTAAGCTTAATCATATGCGAAACCATATAACGTAACAATATTATTAAAGAAATTTGAATTAATTTATGTCCTGCCATTAAAATCCGTACGCTATTAAATACACCCTGGTTCCGGCTCTCCCACATGCAGGTGGCACTCCCACATACAGCTCACGGTAAAGAATTTTATAGGTGAGGTGGTGTAAGTATTTCGTTTGTATCTCCGAAAATTCAAAACGTTCGATAAAAAGAAACATATCAGCACCCTGGTTTATAAATAATGACTACGTTCTGCGAGTGCCACAACATTTCATCTTGAAATAAACAAGGCATTCGGAACGACAGCAATATCCCCTGCCGCATAATCCTACATCGGATTATAGTAATCCACATTTAAACTGATGAAAAGCAAGTAATCAGTGCAATATTGATTACTTATTCAAACTCAGCAGACTTTGGGTCATGTAATAATTAGGCTTATTAAAATCAAGTTATTTAAACTCCAATTTGTTTTGAAAATAACCGTGACAACTATTCTACAATACTCACACATAGTTAATTACTTTTCATGAACCGATGGTTAACTTCGAACGCATGTGTAAGATCCCAACAATATATCGTGGTACGATAGGCCCCTACCGCGATATATTGCGATACGCTTTGCGCCGCAATATCCATCCCTAGCAGTCAGACCAAAATCTCAACTTACGCTTATTTAATAATTGTTGGCACAAAGAGTTCACTTTGACATTTTCTAAACTTCTTCCCCTGCACAAATTTAAAAGTCTTTATACGCTCATCTTAGAGAGGGTCCTTTGTTCGCCAGTTTAGTAATTACCTGGAGCCCAATCAGTATAGTTAGGCGATGTGTCCGTATCAATCCATTTCCATTCGTTCTCAATCACTTGATCAGTTAGTCCATTCCAGTATGAATTAGCTGAAATGTTTGTTTCAATCATTTTAAAAGTCTTTCACCGCGAGGAGCTTGATACTCAACATTCTTGCATACCGGTTAAGTAAATGTGCTCTACAGGGAAAGAAAACACTATCATTCCCCAGGAAAAGAAACCGTTCGCTGCTTTTGTAACTGATGTCATGTCATTAAGTATTTGACATGAATATGATAAGTAAGCGATGTCATTTGAAAAACAGGTTTGTTAACGTCAAAATTCAGAGCTGGCTCGATATTCAACCCAGCTTGATATTCACTGTTATCTTAATTTCGATCTCAGAGCTGGCTCGATTGTCAACCCAGCTCGAAATTCACGTTTAACTGAATTTCGATCTCAGAGCTGGCTCGATATTCAACCCAACTCGTTATTCACTGTTATCTGAATATCGATCTTAGAGCTGGCTCAATTTTCAACCCAGCTCGAAATTCACTTTTATCTGAATTTTGACCTCAGAGCTGGCTCGATATTCAACCCAGCTCGAAATTCACTTTTATCTGAGTTTCGAACTCAGATCTGGCTCGCTATTCACCCCAGTGGGATAACCGCAGGGTTTTGTTTGAATATCGATCTCAGGGCTGGCTCGATATTAGCCCAGCTCGAAATTCACTTTTATCTAAATTTTGATCTCAGAGCTAGCTCAATATTCAGACCAGCTCGATATTCGCATGGTTTTGTTTGAATATCGATCTCAGGGCTGACTCGATATCCAGCTCGATATGAATTTAGATCTTCGATGTCAGAGACAATTTCACACAGCGTTATGCACATGTAAAATGTTATTATTAATAAAAGGTATGCAATAAAAATCTTGCGTTAGACAATAGTTTTAAAAAAAAAGTTCACCAGAGATGATAGCCATTTCATCGAATGCAATATGCCTATATACAGAATCGCGAAATCAAAACAAACTATTTCCGATAGAAATATAATATACATGCATGTACATTGTAAAAACAGAAAAGATTAACTTACTTTTCAAGCGAAATAACATTTCTCTAATAAAATTGTTTTCGTGGACGTCATCTACGTGAACCAATTGGGCATTGTGTTGAGTGCAGAAATGCTAAAATATGGAAAGCAATAATGTGCTTGCACCCCTGATCAGGGTCTACACTGTTAGCTATTTAGTTAATAAATTATGCAAATAAATTTCCATATAACACCCTTCACACACTGAACTGACAGGCTCAAACTAAAACAAAGTTACAAACATTTACATTAATTCAGCGGGTAAATGGTTTATGAAATTTGATTCATTGTTAAACTCCCGTCCGATTTTTTATTGATATTTTTATGTAAAATACATTTACAGTTGTCCACCATAATATTTTGTCAAGAATGATAAAACGTTGTTGATCAGGGCGTCAAAAAACTAAAACAATGATAAAAGAAACACATTTAACAAATAATTTTAAATAATAAATAATGATAACAAAAAAACAACAACATCAAAACAAACCTCCGCTTCTACAAAGTTAAGACCTTGGCCATCGCCAAAATAATAACATGATCCTTGGAAGGGTATCCAGATGTCCGGGCATGCCGTGTTTCCCGCTACCAGTCCTAAAAGAATGTCTTACACAATACATGTACACATACATGTTAAGTTCGTTTTATCTATTTCGGAAAAGTATGCAGATTTACCATTTTTCGACTACCAACAGGAAAACAGTTAACAAACTAATATCATAAAGTGTCGCTTCCTATTGATTACTACGAGGAATAATTTATTCATCTGTAAGATATCGGTGAAATATTGTGAAAAACTTATGCACAAAAGGCTAATTACTTGTAAATAGTCAACCGGACGTTCCTACTCGAGGTTGTCTGATAATGGCAAACGCGTACATTTTTGGCATTTTGGGGGCATTAAATGGCTAGTATGGCCTGAAAGAACATGTTTAGTAAATGAAATGCTTTTACTGACACACTGACATTAGCAAATTATGTTTGGAAATGCAACGTATGAAATAAAGTCCTGAATTTAAGACAGAATATATAGTTTATATATGGGAGTCTATATACTGGTTTTACACCAAAAGGCTATATTGACTAAATTATGCCATGTCGTTAGGGAAACAAATCGCATGCAGAAACAAATACGAGCTAGCATTTTGTACATGCGGGTAATATAGTAGAAGATTTTGCACCAGCGGCCTCGGTAACTCAATTGGTAGAGCGTCGGCACAGTAAGCCGGTGGTCCAATTCGAACTTTATGACGTCGTTTTTAAGGGATAAAGTCAATATCCCGAAGACATTGTGACACGCCACATGAGGATTACATTTCATTGTAACAGCTAATATTAGTAGAAAGATACAATTCTCGGTGAGATGAGTAAACTGGTGAATTTGATCACCAATAATATAGGCTGGGACGAAATAAAAAGAAATGTCAAAAGGAAAATGATGCTTAAATATCCCATTGTATTTTCCAAGTAAGTAAAAATAAAGACTTGATATTACACTTCGAAATCAAGTATTTCGCAACTGTTTATTAAAATTACCTTTAAGTTAATTTATTAACTTGCCGACTAAAATAGGATTACAACTAAATTTAATGTGATATGAATATATTTCGTGTGTTTTCAAATATCGCAACGTTCTAGAGTTGATTCGTGAATTAAACCCCAGCGAAATTACCCCATGTTACAATATATCTTAATGGATTAATAATTATAATTGCGCGAATTGAAGCCTGCGAAGTTATGTCATCTGTGTTTTTTATGCGAAATATTACGTGCCTCGAAAGAAAAAGTTCGTACAGTAACATGACAACTTACCCCATATGTTGCATACAGTCGAGAAAACTAAGAGAATAATCATAGCGTTCGTTGGTTTATTTGTGGAAAATCATTTTCAAAATTACTGTCTGTTCATGTACTGACTTTCACGAGAAACGGCATATGTTGTAAATGCCATTAAATGATAAGCAAACAACAGGAGTTATTTGGTGCTAATGATATAAAGAATAGTAAGTTCTCATAGAGACCATAAATTATATTCTGTGCACAGACAAATTATCTCCTGTTTTGTCTTAGAATAAATACTGAGTAATTTCGACAATAACTTAAACGAACATATAAAATCAACGGCTCATATAATGATACCAATTTATAAAAAACTGTTCAATATTATATTTAATGAAGGTATTGTACCTGAAAGTTGGACGGTTGGTATAATAAAACCTATTTTTAAAGGAAAGGGGGTACCGTCCTCCCCGGAAAACTATCGCCCAATTTCTTTATTAAGTTGTTTTGGGAAATTATTTACCAGCATTATCAATAACAGGTTAAACTCTTTCTGTGAAAAAAATGGATTGATTAAAAACACACAAGCAGGTTTCCGTAAAAACCATTCAACTGTTTTCTTTCTTACCGTACCAAAAGATTCTTTTGAGCTATATTCAAAAAGTCGTGCGATATCATTACATATATAGTTCCCAATATCGACTATAAAATAGCCGCAAGACTCTTGCTAAACGTTTACAAAAAACGTTACAAAAATTATTAGTTTAGACCAACAGGGCTTTATACAAAACAGATTCATTGGTTATAATTTAAGACAAATTCAAGATGTGCGGATATACTTAACATTGATGCAGGTATTCTATTTTAAGACATCAAAAAGGCATTTGATACTTTACAGTGGAAATTTATGGTAGCCGTGCTGACAAAATTTGGATTTGGAACGTCATTTATTAAATGGGTACAAACATTTTATAACAATATTACATCGTGCGTAATAAATAATGATTGGAAATCACAACATTTTAAATTAAATCGTGGCATTAGACAAGGATGTCCGCTGTCTGCCCTATTGTTTATTATTGTTGCCGAAATAATGGCTTTAAAAATAAAAAAAAAGTGACTGTGAAGATATAACCGGTGTACGTGTAATGGACACACATAATAACTCAGTATCAAATCTAAAGATAACACAACTTGCCGATGACACAACATTATTTTTAAAAAATGAAGATGAAATAACAATAGCTTTATTATTAATTAAAGAATTTGGTGAATATTCAGGTCTGATTTTAAACAAAAATAAAACAGAAGGTTTATGGATAGGAAGAGCGAAACATTAAAATCGCGACGTATGTAACATAAAGTTCTCTACTCAAGTGAAAGCATTAGGTATTTATTTTGGGACAGAGAAAGATATTTACGATTTAAATTGGAATGAAAAAGTACAAAAATGCCAATACCTTATTGATAAATGGAGTGGCAGAACTCTTACTTTTTATGGAAAAATATTGGTTTTAAAAACTCTCATTATGCCAAAACTAAACAACATCCTGCAAGTAATGAAAATACCGGGTACAATTCTACAGGATCTAAATACAATGTTCTTTAAGTTTTTATGGTCCAGCAAAAATGAAAAAAATTAAAAGGACGACCTTAATAAGAAATAAGGTGGCTTAGAAATAACCGATTTAGAAACATATTCAAAAGCATTAACTTTAAAATGGATAAAAAATCTAGTCGACAATCAGACACAAGCTAATTGGAAAGTAATCCCAAACTTTTTTCTTAGTCAATTTGGACAAAAGTATCTTATATTTGATATGCAACTTGATTCATTATCATTTAAAAAAAATGTGGATTTTCAGTCAGAATGAATTGCTTAGAGCGTATCGTTATTGGATATAAAATATCGATGAAAGAATATCAACAAGTAAATATTCTGTTAGGTCAAATATTTTCGTGTATATATAGATCATACTATTTAAGTGAGAGGAGAACTGAACATTATAATGTTGAAAAACTGTTATACGGAGATTTATATATTTTATGTTAATACTACGAAAGAAAAAATGAAAAATGTATATTGATATCAAAATTCTTGAAGCATCTACAATTAACAATATGAGATTTGTTACGGTCATATACAACACATACTTGATGTTAGCTATCTATTAATATGTCACCTTACTCTGTTCTTACTTTGCTTATCATTGTTTATATATAAATGTTGTTGCTGTTTTGATTGTAAAATATGAAAAATAAACGGATTATCGTAAGATAGTCGAAAATAAGGTAAAGATCAGGATAAGTTTAGGTGATAATAAAGATGTGCCTTTAAAGCTTCGGAATTTCATTAAAAGCCAATATCATTTGTTATTTAATTTAACATAAAAGCAGATATTGTGATTAAAAGTATGTTTAGGATGTGATATATATTGGTAACATTTGACTTCTTCTTATACTTGTGAAAGATTTTTTAAATTCATAGTACTCAAACTTACATGGTTGATCAATTCTGTTTTCATATTGACCTGCATATACAAAGGTATATGAATACTCCCTGTAATATTAATTTTCTTGTTTGATTTTAAAACAACATACTCACAAGAATATTCTACATTTTATTATAGGATATATTATATGCGTTTTTTTCTAAAGTTTATGCATTTATTTACTGGTATCTATAATGCACTTCTCGAATCAAATTCAGGTATTGAACCACTGTTTCATATGGTCTATTGAGTTTAAATTCATATACATTAGTGAATTTAACATTACCAACCATCAAATTATAAATAATTAAAAAACTGATATAAAGAAATATTTTGTTTTCCTATGGAATTAACCTTGTTATTTTTTGTGGTATTTATATTGATATTTAGGGTTACTGCATATGCATTATACTTTTCCTGATATTAATAGTTTGGGATCAGCCTTTATCACATGGGTGAACAGAAATGAACACTGTAGATCTAATCAGGAATGCATGGATGTGCCAGTTGATACCTAATGAATAGGCGAACAATGTAAATCTTGATCACATGGCATGGATTTGCTGACTAATCTACACTGGTTGACCATAAAAGCCACATTCCTTGGAGAAAGAGGTTAACATTGTGAATTAACTGGAAGAAATCTTGCCAAATGTGCAAAGTTGGCTGCACTGAATATGTTTCTTCCATCAGTTGTCATCACACATCATAAACAGTCAGAATGGCAACTTCGTTTCATATGGAATTTTACTCCAACTTGGTCACCACTGATATCATAAAGAAAAGTTTGCTTATTTGATGGCCAGGGGTTAGTAAACATAATTATCAGAGCTGTCATCGGCCTCGTGTTATATTTTTATGTATTTTTTTGCTATATTTGAGATTTATTTTTGTCTGTGTTTTTCTTTAAATTGTAATATAATTTTTCAAAGATCTGTGAAATAAATTAACCATTTACTCCATATTGTATGCCTTTAATGACGTGGGCAACCAGTGTAGATCCAGATCATCTGTGCTGTCTGTTCTGGATCTACACTTTTCACCTTTTAGTCAGAAATAACCTAATAAATCAATAGCGAACACAGCAGATCTTGACAATGAATGTGCCAGCAGATCTGGATCTACACTGTTCACCTGTGTGATAACAGCCATACCTCACAGAGTAAAGAGTTAATGACTTATCCCTTTCCTCCATGTACCGGGTATACACAGTTTTACGTATGTGCAACCAGTGTAGATCCAGATCAGCTGACACATCCGTGCCATCTGATTAGGATCTGCACTGGTCACATTTTGGTCAGAAATAACCTAACAAATTAAAAAGTGAACAGTGCAGATCTTGATCAGACGGCACGGATGTGCCGGCTGATCTGGATCTACACTGTTTGCCCATGCAATAATGGTGTGTCTATGGAGGAAAGGGTTATAATTATTAAACATTTGTAGCTAGTGTTGTGTTGTCATAATTCTAACAACATATCTTAAGGGTTTAAACATAGGTTGATAACATTGTTATTCACAGCATATATTGCAATATACCTTTAAATATAGTTACTATTTTATAAGTATCATTTGTTATTGTTATAAATTTTCTTGGACAGGTTTTTTTTATAGGAACAGAGAATGAATTTTAATACTGATATAACATATATGTTCACACTAAGAAAATTTTACTATGAAACATAAAATAAATGCTTCAAAGTCATGTGAAATGTGCCTTAAATTATGATCTAATCAAAGTTAAACATTCAGGCTGAAAAACGAACTATTTTATACTTGTATTTCTTTATGCTCGTATTTAAAAGTTTAGTCAGTAAGGATATGTGTGATAGCTTAGTACTTGTATGTAAAATACCAACTACTGTCTTTTATTGATCATGTCAATGTTTTGTTTGAGAATTAGTATTTGTACTAGTATTTGGACAATACAAAAACTTCACTTTTGCTTTAACCAAGCTAGATTTTGACTCTTAAATATTGGTGTTTTAAAGGTATTAAGTAAATTGACAATCGTTTTGCCTTTGTATGATCTAGCATAATAGCAATCGGCTAACCCTTTGGTAAGTGGGCAATCTTAATACATGTTTTAAAGAAAGAAATTTGATTTAATTTATAGTATTTCTATAATAAGACAAAGAGGAAATCTAGAAAATTGAAAGTGTATGACCTTATTACAGGACTTTTTAACATTCCACTTCGGTTGTTATGAATGCTATATGATAACTTCATATAAAATTATCAGTAATTAATATCAACATTTGCATTCCAGGATGTTACATATATAATATATTTTTCAAATTTACAAATATAAAATTTAATCAGTTCTACTATTTGTTTAATTTTAAGTTCAAGAGCCGAATTTCAAGTTCAAGAGCGGGCAAAATTAAGCCTTTGGATTTACACTGGACATCTATGTGATATAAGGTATATCCATGGATTAAAGGATTAAGCAGTAAAGCATGAGAGCAAGACTGTAAGAATTTCCTAACAATATGCCAAACTTTTGTTAACTCTTATACTGCTGGTTTTTAGTGTTGTCATACATTTTGCTCAATAATGCAAGGTACTAGTATTAACACCATGTTTTCTCTTCCCCAAATAAACATATCAGGGTTAGATTATTTTTGTACATGGCCATTCCCTTGCTTTCACAGATTGAAATTATGAGATACAGTAAAACCTGTTTACATCCAACACCTCTAGGAAGAACAAGATATGTTCTGTTGGAATTGTTTATATCTCCACAAACTGAATTTGGAATCAAAATAATATGTTTTTAGAGAGATGTTTGTTTTTTAAAGGTGTTGGTAATGATTATTTTACTATAATGCTTATTCATTATATTCAGTATTTTCACGAACCAGGTCTTTTTTGTGTGTTTTTTTTCTGAAATGTTTTGTTACTTTTTCTCATAATCACACATTATCTCACAGTCACAGTTAGTATCGTAATTGTGTTCCTACTTGTTCCATAATGGCTTTTATTCCTTGTGCAACCAATGTTGATCTAGATTAGCCTGCACACCTGAGCAGTCTGATCAGGATCTACACTGTTTGTTTTTAGATCTATTTGATTATTTCTGGCCAAAAACCTGACAGTGTAGATCCAGATCAGACAGCACAGTCAAGGCTGATCTGGATCTACACTTTCTTAGATATACTGGGATAAAAGCCATATCCGTGGAGTAAAGAGTTGATATAATGCAAATTTTAAATAAAGTATACAGATCATGTTAAAAAAAATCATAGTGAAAAGATTAAATTTGTGCCACCCCTTTTTAAAGACACCGTTCATTGGAGTTATCATGCAATTGCGCTTTCCCAACTAGCTCTCTGCTAAAATACCAGAAAAAGTTGTTCATTTGTAAGATATTGTCCATTAAATGGTTAAAAAGAAATACTTTTTGCTTTTCACTGTTTTGTTATTTCAAACGATGAAAAGATGCAACTGTCGGCGCTATCTCGTGAACTACTAGGCTTGATCCAACAAACCCAACACATTTTAGTACGACGGGTGATCCAGAAATAAACTCCTGGAAAGTCAATATAAAATTGACGTACACGTTCGGGTTAATTTGACAGATCAGCACTGTCACGCCAGGGAATAACTGCGACCCAACGTTACGGTTACAAGTACGGTAAGCCTATACAAAGGGGCGGCAAAATTGCAACATAAAGGTTTTGACGTGTTTTATGTAACCATAGTGTAAATAGACTTTTTAAAACAATGTTGGGCAAAACTGAACTATTATAAATCGATTTGATCGTTTCTCTTATATCCGGCATTGATGTATCCGAAAACCTGTACTCTTGACTGTTAAACATTTTTTCTTGCCTTAAAAACAGTCACAGTAACCGAGAGATTTGGTGATACAATTACTCCGAAAAAAATAATATGATCATGTGAACAAATCCTTTTATATTAAGTTTTAATAAGTTCACAACTTTCAGCGGAAACGTCTAAATGTATTTCTACTGTCTCTAACACCAAGATGTATTTGAAAAAAACAAACAACTGTAATACTAAATTGCAAGGTTACTATATACGTCATCCACAGTTATACCTGGTGATATATTTTGTACCTCTTTAGGTGATTATATTCAATCTAACAAGATGCACGCCTAGGCAATGACCGCTAAACTGTTAGTCTGACAGCCCCACTGGCATGCGAGAGGTCCCGGGTTCGATCCTTGGTTCAGGCGTGGATTTTTCAGATCCCTTGTAATGAAAAGACTTTTGATAACTCTATTAATAGCTCTAAACGGCTGTTTAAACCAAATTATATAGACCCTGCTTAGCAGAAATATAAAGTCACATTTGCTGTCTGTATTTATACAGTGTATACCAAGGGTCCTCCTATCATCATTAAAATGGATGAAAAGGGAACTTTGAAAGCCACCGAACACGACAAATATGATAATATTGCTGGCTCGGTTTGATTGAGCCTGTTCATGGGCATTAATGGAAATGCACATTACTGCCCACGCCGTCTAGCCCCGAATTGAGAGAATATAAATTCTGCACATCACAAAGCATGCCAAAGGCAAAATTTAAAAAGCAGGAACAATTTCCTTGGGGTAATTGTCAATATCAAAATCTATATTGGCTGGAATATTGAAACCAGCCATCTATAAACTGGATGAAATATTAAAAACAAAACTAATTTTAGAAGTACTATTAACATAATACATAAGTATCGTGCTCAACGACCTTTAAAGGACGTAACTGATAACAGCACTGATAAAGGCTGAAAATAGTATCTCTTGAAATCAGACAATATGAAAATGTTAACAGTGGATGTGGTTTTATTGATAAGTTCATGTGTTTCCTTGATAATGCATAATCCTGTAAACATCTAGCACAGGCTTTAGCACAATTCTTCTTCGAACAACCGACTGGCCTCAATAGGGACTATTTATAATAAAATTACTGATATGAGGAAGGGGTATCATTTTTTTTTATCATGTTATATACTGGTCGAAGCATGATAACATCGAACAAAATATTCCTGTTTAGTTTGACATAAATAACTTATGTATTGAGAACTTTGACTATGATAGTAAGAGCAAATACACTCGGCATTTGGCATGAAATATCCCTATCCACATGCGTGTTATAACCAAATGAACCAAGATTTGACAAGATTAACTCTACACCTTATCCAGTGCAACACACCAGACCATCATATCACGAAAATTATGTAACAGTGGCACTAGTCGCTTCGTACACACAGACTGCAATATCAATTGCAGCACATACCAGTGAGGCCAACTACAATTATAGTCAATTGCACATTGACATAATAAGTCAAACGAACCACCAATTTTCTCCCACTATGTTAATTCCCGCCATGTGCACATTTTTATCCATGCAATTTTACTTACTTATTCAAGCACATGACAAATTTTGCACAACAAGGGCTTTTCTATATTAACGATGGTCGCCCTTCGCAAAGGACAGACATCTATAAAAAGTCAGTATGACGATGAGTCTGTGCTTGCAGTCGAATTATTGAGACACATGAAAATGGCAGCTATCAGATCAGCATCAAAGGCTATACTTCGACATCATAACACAGTACCGGGTCAATCCAAATAGCAAGCACTGCAACAAGTACTTTAATCTAACAGTTTTAGCATATCTCTGATGAAAGCAATCAACAAGACTGGAAGTTAAATTACATCTATAATAATAATAATAATAATAATAATAATTATTATTATTATTATTATTATTATTATTATTATTATTATTATTATAATACGATGTTAGTGGCCAGACTGTATTTAAAAGTGGATATCTAAATATGAATTCCCGCTTTTAAAACTGATGCGGGTAACTTAAAAACACATGCATTGTGTGATGTGATGATTTTAATGTCCCTAAGTTTTTACAACCATATTATGTTTAAGAATAAAAAACGAGTGGTGTTATGCATTACTTTTTTTCTTAATTACTTCAAAGCCGACGTGTAATGCACCGGCCCTCAACTGCTAGTTTAACTGGTAATTAGTACGTATACAAATAATATTAATTATTGAAATTCTAGGAACCAAGAATAAGCATTAGCGATCACTATCCGGTTATCTTTACCAGAAGAATTTGTCATGCGCAACACCAACATTAATGGCACATTGTTTTGCCACTGACCGTTCCAAGGCGGTAACCTTGGTTTCTCTTTTTCGTTTTTTAATTGTTCATGGTGTCTATTTTTAAATTGATAATTTTATTACACATGCCCTTGTTCCTCTCTACTTGTTATCTGTGTATGAAAGGGGACCGTATCTTCTGGATGTGGCCATTCCTGATATGCATATTTCACTCTTATATTCATGCGTTTATAGAAGGCTTATAAAGCTTTCTTTTATTCCTGCAATCGTTTTTTATGACTGACTGTTAGATGAAAATGTAGATGAAAATGAAACTTTGAAATGCAATAAGCTTCTTATGTTTTATGTGTTTGTTTGATTTGCCTGCAACATTGTTGAGCTGATGGGTGGGTTGGAGTTATTTCACCAAGACAATTTGTACTTGTGTGTTGATTTGAGAACTTGTTGGGGCAAGTGTTAGGTTGGTGCAGCCTTGAACCTGGTTTAAACTCCCAGTGGCAATTTGATTTGCCACCAATCTGATTAAAATCCTTTCTGAAAACCTCTACGCTATCAGGATCTCACTGGCGACGACGAGTAACTAAAACGTGCTTTTATCAATAACCATTTGAATCAATCAAATTGTCGCCTACAAAATCGCAAATGTGAAAGTAAAAATAGTATTTTAAACCATGGAAAGTGTTAACAGCCTGCGTAAGACATATTTCTCTGGAGATATATGTGTTTAAGTAGTACTGCATTTATTTCTAATGTAATGACATCTTCAGATCATTTTGCGAGCGTTATAAATCATGCTTCTTGTGTTGACATTTTGTGCAAAAAAGTAATCGGGGAAAACCGCTATAACTTATGTACGGTTCTGCGGGCCGTCATCAGATCTGACTTTAGTGAGACTGATTTGCCACTGACCGTTCCAAGGCGGCAACCCCACGGGTTCTCATTTTTGTTATTTTTTTGTGGTGTCTTTTTTGAAACATGTCATTAACCATGCTCTCCTCTCCTCTCTCTCCCCCCTCTCTTTCTCTCTCTCTCTCTCTCTCTCTCTCTCTCTCCTCTCTCTCTCTCTCTCTCTCTTCTTCTTCTTCTGTTTCTTGACTGTGTGGAGAGGCTTCTGAATGTGGCAATTCCTGATATGCATATTTCACCTTTTTTGAAAGCCACCGAATGGTAGGCATATGATGATGAACACGGAACCTTCAGTGCTTTTAAGCTGTTTGTTTTTGATAAGCATATTTCACTTTTTACGGCTTTGTCGGTTTTTTAGGTCAATGAAAACAAGAAACACAACTGTGACATTCCTTGCTATTCCTGGCTGCCATTTTAGAGAACTGGAAATTTGTGTTAATGAGAAGAACTTCGAAATATCAGCAAAATTCCTACGTGATCATAAACGTAACAGAAACGACCTGCTGATCGAGACCATTTTGCCATTTTCGACTAGTGTATACGCAGATCAGTTTGTTCACGATTCAATAATCATAATGTTCAGTGAACAAGAGATGGAGTTGCTATAGTTAATGGATTTGCACGAATACACCATGTTCAGGCTGTCTGTAAGATATAAACAACATAGACAAACCGCACAAGATGTTTATTTGTTTGAAAACAAATGCTATTTGGTACCATTGAGATTTACAAGTTTCATCCTACTATCTCCTCGCCACCCCAGCCGCTGAAATAGCCAAAAGGTTTTTTTTAATCATTAAAGACATCAAAACCAACAACAACAACAAATATCGAAACCAACAACAACAACAAATATTATTAGCAAAATCGGCAACTAGCAATGAACAGTTACAAGGAAATGTTTTAAGAAAAATAATGGATGTTATTTGATTAAAAATACATGTATATCCTAGTGTTCACTAGAAAATGAAGCCAACAATAATTACACAAAAGTTAGTACAACCATCTATAGTTTTTGTTAGCAAGAAATATATAAACGTTTTTAAAATAGATATTATTTCTGTTGACTTTTTTTAACAATAACCTTTAATTGTTTGCCATGTTTTATAACATCTTTGTTAACACAAGTCTGTGAGTGTAATCAATATTGAGAATACGGATAAAAACAGACACTGTAGTGAACAGGTCCAAGCTTACCCACGTCTTTCACAGATGGGTTGCCATTTAGCATCACACGACACGTCGACCCAGTGGAAAGACAGCTGGTAGTAAAATCCTGCACAATCCTCATTAGCTGTTCCACCAGCTGATTCCGGCTCACCTTGAATTTGAAACATACTATAGTAATACTGTCTTGATATGCATATTTCACTTCTTGTATAATCACAGTAGTTTTGCCTGTGCCGTGCGGTTGCCGTAAAACGTCTCCACGTACTTTCAATCAATACTGCTATCTTTTCATCGGAGATTGCAGGGGTTTAATAGTTTTAAAGGTTTATAGGGAAATCTTGTAACAAAACATTGAGCGCAATCTGTTTCTTTTATTGACTTTTATGAACTTTTTGAGTTAAACCTAAGCTTATATCACTTAATGATGGAAAATAGAATAAACTTACTTTATACCCAAATATGGATCATTGCTCACACACAGAAATCGATAAAAAAATACAAATAAAAAAAAGTGAAATATGCATATCAGGAAAAGCCGCATATATAAACCCAGCCTCACCACGCTGTCAAAAAATAGGGAGGTAAGAGAGCATGGATTTATAAAAAGATCAATTTTAAATAAGACTCAATTAACAAATTGATTATTGTGATTTAAACCAGGTTATAGGGTGCACCAACATCAAACTTATACTTACAGAGTCTCATATGAACAAACAAGTACAAATTGTCTTGGTGAAATAACTGCAACCCACCCATCAACTCGAAAAATGTTGCATGCAAAAGCACACAAACATATAAAACATATAAGCTAAATAAAATCAGCCATTTTATGGGTACCCAATGGCCATACCGAGACCAGGGCCCCTGCAGTCAAATCAACAAGAAAACAATCAGAGTTAAAAGAAACAGATCGAGCTCCAAGGTTTATGTACAAGATTTATATAAAGACCTTAATAAGCTCTTAAACCTCTACCACCGTCGCGCAAAAAGGGTAAGAATAACGCTCAACTGCAAATGATTTAATCACTATGCATGCATAGCGCTGTAGAATATCATGTTGGTAATCTTTCTTTTTTACGAGATATTAATATTGCCTTTCAGTTTTTTTGCAGTAATTAAGATACTGAAAGCACCCACCCCCTACTTTTACATCTATGGTATATATCAACATGATGAATGACGAACATCATTTGCGAGTAAAATAGTGCGAAGTCTGGCGTTGGATTTAATTAGCGTTTATAAATTATGGGTCAGTCTTTTATAAAAAATAGTCTTACTTGATGATCCGACTGTAAAGTGTTTAATAATGTATGAAACCACATAAGATAACATACTATTAAAGATTTTAAATCATTTTATCTCCGTATCTTACCAAACAGAACTAAAGTAAGATTTGTGACCACTGTGAGCCAATATGGATCAGACTGGAATCTAAACTTTCAATTGATACATGTCTACAGGAACAATTTTCTTTAAAATGACTACCGATAATTCCATCATTACTTAGTTTCAATAGTCTTCAATAATCCCTATGCCCAAGATATCAGCCAATCAGATACTTGAGATTTGAAACTGGACTCCAATCTTTGTTTCATGATCTTGGGCACAGCTTATATGGACATTAATTTTGTTTACAGTTAGGTAGATTTACCTGGAGACCAGTCAGTATAGTTAGCCAATGTGTCCGTATCAATCCACTTCCATTCGCTCTCGATCACTTGATCAGTTAGTCCATTCCAGTATTCATCAACTAAAATATTGTTTCGACCATATATACCGACTCACAACAGGGACCTGACAAACGTCCAGCTATACACGAATTGCAAAATAAACCCAAACTATTTCTAATAAAAAATAAAATATACAGGTATTTATAATGTAATAGAGGAAACAAGTGAAAGAAGCCTGTTACGAATGGCCACACCCTGCAGATATAGCCTCTCCACACAGGCAAAAAGTAGAGAGAAGAGAGCATGGTTATACAATAAACAGTTTCATAAAAGACGCCACAAACAATTAACGAAAGTGAGAACCCGAGGGGTTACCGCCTTGAAACGATTGCCACTGGGTGTTTAAACTAGGTTCTAGGGTGCACCAACCTCTATTGCACCAACAGGTTCTCACATGTACAAACAAGTGCAAGTTGTCTTGGTGAAATTATTCCAACTCATCCATCAGCTCGACGATGTTAAAAGCTTTAACTTACGTTTAAAGCGAGATAACATGTCCCTGATAAAATTGTTTTCGTGGACGTCGTCTACGTGAACCAAATGGGCATTGTGTTGAGTGCAGAAATGCTAAAATATGGAGAGCAATTCCATAAATCTATCAATTGCTTGCAATCAGTTCATCATGTGCATGATCAGGGTCTAAACTGTTTGATATTCAATAAAAAAAATTAATGTTGTTAACAAATTTCCGAAATTCTATTCAACACTCCTATGAACAAAAATGCACTGGGTCATATTGATAGTGTTAAGCCCATTACTTTAATTCAGTGGGTAAATGGTCAAAGGAACTCGCTCAAAGCTATTTGTACAATCTTTACTAGAAGCATACCATTATGACCAAGAATTTGTTTAAATTGATGTTAATATCAAATAAAGCAGAGTGGCGAAAACTCATTTTACAGGCTTGTAATAAGATGTTTATAGCAGAATTAATTATTTGAATGTCAACCATCCGAATTTTGTAAACATAATATAAATCACATTAACAAATGACCATCATAATTAATTTTGGTCAAAGTGATTGTAACTTGTTGATCAGTGCATGAATCAAAACAAAATAGGAGTTAACAAACCCATACATAAATGCTATTATTAATTATTATTAAGACTTCAAAACAAACCTCCGCTTCGACAAAGTTAAGTCCTTGCTCATGTCCAAAATAATAACATGATCCCTGAAAGGGCATCCACATATCCGGACATGCCGTGTCTCCCACTACTCGTCCTGAAAGAAATTCGTTCCCTACACATATGTGTAACTTCTTTTCATTTTCGGCCAAGTATCCAATTTTCCTCTGCTAATAGAAAAACGAAACAAAAAATACCATAGTTTCACATTCTGTTGATTACTACAAGGATTAATTTGTTTAACTGTATGCTATTGGTGAAATATTGTGAACCACTAAATCACAAGAAGGTAAATTGGCTGAATTATGCCATGTCGTTGGGAAAACAAATCGCCAACAGAAAAAAACGACATTTAAGATGGCGGCTCATATTTTAGATGTATGTACCAGCGGCCTCGTTAGCTTAATTGGTAGAGCGTCGGCACGGTAAGCCGGAGGTTCGAGGTTCGAATCTGGGTATAGGCTACTCTTACCAAGCCAAATCTTGGTGCATAATAAGCAAATTTATGACGTGATTTTTAAGGGATAAAGTTAATATCCCGAAGGAAGACACCGTTTCCCTTGACACGCCATGAGGATTACATTATATTGTTGTTCTATATGGCATTAATGGTCATTTAAAATGATGTTTTGTGTTGTTAGGTATTTGTAAATTTATTCAAATAGAATTTTAGGAAATTGTTTGTGCAAAGTTTAATTGAACTGCTTTTGTCGTTACAGAGATTTTGATATTTTAATTTTTACCGTTGAAAGGGCAATGACGACTAAAGACGGTCATTAACATCATTTTAAATGACCGCGTGAGTAAAATGATCATGACAACAGTAAGTTATGTCCTTGTGTGAATTGATGCTCACTCATCTTTTTAGCGAAATTCGTCTCCGCGAAATTAAATGTTACTACAGTAAAAAGTCAACTTACCCCATACATTGCACACAGTCGAAAAAACTAAGGGAATAATCATAGTGTTCGAAGGTTATTTGTTGAAAATCATTTTCAAAATGCCTGTCTATTAACTGACCTCCGCGAGAAAGCGACATATGTTATAAACGATAAGCAAGCAACAAGAGTTATTTGGTGCTAATTATTTTAAAGGATATTAAGTTCCTAGAGACCACATATTATGTACACAGACAAAATATCTCCTTTTGTATGAGAAATAAGGGGTCATCCAAATTTGAGAGATATCAGCATCGATCAAAAAGTTCACTACGGAGGCTTTATCGGGACGGTCGTTTTGCTATGTAGCGTTTTGACCGACCTGGGGCATTTTGGTTCCGGGCATTCCAGGCCGGTAACTTCGGTCATGAGCTTGTGGGGTCAGCTGCAACGAACCCTCCAAGTTTGAAATATATCAGAGCATGGGGCGAAAATTTTTCACCGCATGTTATGTCTAAAATTGACAAAATAACGTTGTTTTTTTTTCGCTTATATCGTGTTTTCCGACCTTGGGTGACGTGGTTCAAGCAACTTGGTAGGCCTGATTTTAGTGCACGAACTCCACTGGTCCCTGGCTATAAATCCTTGTAGTTTGAGGGATATCCAACGTTTGAGCGAATATCTGGATTTTAATGTTTTTCGCTTATAGCGTGTGTACCGACCTTGGGTGGTTCCAGACACTTTTGAGGCCTGGAATTTGGTGCACGAATTCTACTTGTGGCAGATTTAAAGTCCTCGAAGTTTTAGAGATATCAAAGCACTAAGCAAAAAGTAAACCCGAATGCTATGTCTGGACTTAGACCAAATAACCAGGCTTTTTCGTTCCGTAGGGCCCATTGAAAATGAACCGTTTGAATCTCCATTATACTGCAACTTCACGGACCAACTCAAGCTCGAGCCAGCCACTCATTCGGGGCACACGACCCGATCTTTTATTTAGCTCGGTGTATTACAGGGGCTCTTATATCGTGGTTGCAAGTTCGAGCATGAGCATACGTCTGTAATACGTAAGTTGTCAATAATCGGACGAACGGACATACACAGGCTCGCCATCTCATCAAACAGAATTGCATTACATATTTATAGACTTGGTTATATTCGCTCTTAAAAGAGTATTGTTAAACTTGTTTCATAGATAGATATGTTTTCAATTTCGCGAGAATTATACATAGATAGATAGATACCTTTATTTCCTCCACAGCATAACATATTTACAATATAATCATATAATTACAATTACAAAAAGAGAAAGAAACACAACAATCCTGCCATAATGGCTAAATTAACACTGTGATGAGTTAACCACATATGAAGAAGTTACCAGCATGCAATTTTTTAATAATAATAATAACTGAGTGTGCGTCTCCTTAAATTTAAGGAAACATACCGAGGGCCCCTTGAAAAATCTACTATACCGTCACCAAGCCACCGGAAAGCATATAATTATTCTAAGATGTTAAAGAGAAACAACTTCTATAAAGAATCATCAGCATACATTATATATACTCAACAAAAATAGAAACCTGACACTTTATATTTGGTGTATTTTCCTGGAATCAGATTTAAAGCTAATTGAATTGTGGTATGTAATAAAAATTGTGCATGTTTTGAACTTAATTATGCATTTTGATATTTTTGGTGCATGAAACAAGTGATTCAGTGGTTATTTTCTTTTGGATGGTGCAAAAATATATAGATTTTGAATATAGACCTCATACTTATTCAAAGTTACAGTGTCAGGTTTCTTTTTTTTGTTGAGTATAGTAGTTCTATATATGGCGTTAGGAACCGTCATTGCCCTGTCAACAATGAAAATTAAAATATCAAAATTTCTGTAACGGCAAAAGCAGTTCAATAAAACTTTGCACAAACAATTTTCTAAAATTCTATTTACATAAATTTACAAAAACCACATAAAACATCATTTTAAATGACAACGTGAGTAAAATGATCCTGACAACACCATTGCTGCATATGAGTATTCTGTCCCGTCTAGAAAAAAAGTATAGCATCATTGAACCAGATACTAGTATCTAAATTTAAAAAATCGGAAGATTCTTATTGACAAAAATAATTCTTTAAAAATAAAATAAAATAGTGCACAGGAGCTATATAATTCGACAATATATTTTCTCAAACATTAAAAGACAAAGTCACACTTTCAAACAAAATTTGTCTTTGAATGTATGAGAAAACGGCAGCCGATTTATAATGGAGATTACATGTCGGTGAAAATTTTTAACAGGAGTATGGCGCTCTTTATCTAATCGAAATCGGCCCAGAAATGACTGAAAAATAAGAAAATACATACCTGAATCGAGTGATTTTGTGTGCGCACGACATCCAAAATGTCACGTGGTAAAGCAAACCTGTAATAGAATTGCAAACGAATGGTACAAAAGTGGGGCAGCGCAAATAAATTCGACCTTCTCATTTCGGTGCCAGCGTAAGTTTGTATTGTTTTTCGTGTGCCGTTGATCATGTACAGAGATATGTCACTTTTTTAAATACTTAACAAAAGCAGATGGCAATATTCAGTGAACCTTTTAAAATAAACTAAAAGGAAACTTGAAGTCAGCGTTCCGCTTCAAAAGTCGGTGAATTTGTATTCAAAAACTTACATTTGGTTGATCTTCAAGTACAAAATAATAATACTCATTGACCATAACAATAAATATTGGCAATTTAAAAAGCTGCGTTTAGAATAATATATTTTTTTCTTTTAAATCGCGTAATATACGGAAAGTATGATTTTGTGAAACCATGATGTTTCTTACACATTTCGGTGTTTGGATACTGTTGGTGGCTCTCAGATTCGACTTCTCTACAGGACAAGGTAAACTATTTTATTACGATTCATTATCATACTATTTTCACAAAAGGGACAATACTTCTTTATAGTAAACATGTTTCGCACAAATAAGAATATTTATATACTTGCCTTATCCATGCTCATCAGTTGTGTCGTCAAAACACAATTTGGAATACTTATGGTTCTCAAAAATATGTAATAAAAATGTGGTTCAAGTATTTTTTTTTAAATAAACAATTTACAAGTATCTATATCGTGAGGCATTAACCGACGGCTGAGCAACGGATTTAATTTAAGTTCAATCTTGTTGCCTACGATTTTCTGTCAATTAATTTGACTCACATATTATTTTTGATTGTTAATTTCTAAAAATGCCGTTGGTCCACGCAGTTAACGTCTCAAATAAGACATGAGCAAATTTCGGTTGAGAAAATCATTTGAAATGTTCGGAAGGAAAAAAATACAACAATTTCACTCGTCATGCACCTGGTCAAACCTATCAAACGTAAACTTATCAAACGTAAATACTTATCAATTGATCACCGCCGCTCATTTGCTATCTCTTTAAATTTGTAGAGAACATATTAGTTTCACCTAACCGATACAGCATTAATTCAATTAGTAACTGTTACTATTCACGCGAATAATTTAGGACAATGTGACTTGCAACAACGTTAATCGTCTTCGGACGTCTCCGCTTCTTTACGACATACATTTAGTTAATGCTTAAGCTATGTAAAAGTTAGTAAGGTTTTAGCTAGACAATGTTTGTTTGTACTGCATCATGATCTTACATTGGAAAAGCTATCCTTAATCAGATTCCAGGCCATACTTCACGACTGATGCAACTGGTACCACGAAACAGCTCTTTTTTCCGGCCACGGTTACATTTAAGGAGACTGCCGCGGAAACTCCCGGCGGAACAACCCTGTATAAATTCTACGCTGTCGATGATGAGGGTACAGTCCCATTCCTCAACTTCACCTACGACGTGGCCACCACTTTCAACACAATGGAGAAAATAGGTGAGGACAGAAATACTATGGTTACATATTCTCTGACCCGTGTTAGCCGTTGAGACATGGCAGCACATATGTGATTGTATTTACATTATTACAAGGAGCAGAGTCCAAACAGTGTAGGCACCTGAAAGCTCTATATTTCGTAACTGTGTTACATTTTTTGATGAATGTATCAGTATACACAGCGTAAATCTTTCCCGTCTTGTCTGGAATGTGTTTCCTATTAACATATTTATTGACGGCACTGTAACGCCGCATAACAGCATCGCCGCGTAAACAAAATCGACCACGTTAATGCGGTGATTTTCAACGCATAAGCAGGACACATTATGTGATTAAAACACATACTAGTACATTAGTGGTTGATAAAGTTTCATCAAAATTGGCCTTAGTTTTGTGACCACTTAACCAAACTTTGAACAAGACTTTAAGAGACATAAATTCTAATAAAGATTTAGTAAAGTCAGTTTTAAATGTTAACCAAACCATTTATCAAAACGTTTAAAATGATGTTTGCCGTTTAAAAGGCAAAACACGTTCATTTGGAAAAATCAAGATATTGGACCGTCGTATGATATAACATATATACTCGCCCTTTTGCCAGATAGATGAGCATGTTACCTTGTTAATGCACACTTTCAACGTCATTTCAAACGTTTCTAGAAAAGTCAATTGTTAACAACGAACAACAGAAATCAAACAAGCCTTAAAGCTCCACATGTGCTCTTTGTGCTCAGATGAGCTAAGAATTAGACCGGAATCATAAAAATACAAATAGCTAAACCAGGTACTCGGCTTCTTACAGCGATGAATAAATATAAGTGACTCCCACTACACAAGATTTCAGAGCTGACTGACGGACGTGTCTGCGACATCATCATCATTAACATCATCATTGTCTTCGATATCATCGTCATCATAATCATGATCGTCATCATCATCATCATCATCAGCAGCAGCAGCGGCAGCAGCATCATCATCATTATCATCATCATTATCATCATCATCATCTCATCATCATCATCATCATCATCATCATCAATATCAACATCATCATCAACAACAACACCACCAGCGTCATACCTATCGTTGTTGAAACAGTAGAACTTTATTTTAAACATTTATAATAAATGGTTAAGTAAATCCTGTTTATATGGCAGAAAGGGGATATTGCACCTGATAAAAGGAATTTCTGCTTTATGCGTTGATCGTCGTCGCATAAAAGTTGTCGCCTTGTTAATCCGTTGCAAATCACCGCATAGACGAAACGATAACGTTCATGCGTCGATGCTGCTATGCGGCGTTACACGACACTTATACAAAACGTCGTACGTGTAAGGTAAATCCTATACAAGCATTTGTTGAACTTACGAAAAACGAAGCTTTCTAGCGTAATGTATTAGCTAGAAATAAGAATTGTTTCAATAAAACTCTTTAAATATAAAATTTAATATTTTGATTATATGTAATCTGAAAAAAAATAAAAACAAGGAATACCACCAGATGTGATTATTTCAATTATACGTTCGGCCGTTCACTCTTTTGCAGAAAATCTTGTTGAACACAGTTTTTCGTCTAAGCGAAAACTGAACACAATACTATAGTGGAATGCCTACAACTTTACGGTAAAACAATAAAAAGATGCACCCTTCACCATGTTCATATTAACTTTTTATCTCATGCTTCACATTTAGTTGCATCGGCAGTGTTAATCCTCACAGTCTGATCTTAATCTACATCGTTCGCTTCTTGCTCATAAACAACCTCATGAATCTTAAAACAACTAAAACGCGCATACTGCACAGATGTGCAGGTTTATCCAGATTTGCAGTGGTACATGTAGCGAAGACGATATAAGCCGTAACCATGGAGTTAAGTTAAACTTGACAACAATTTCTCTTTCAGAGACCACGTCTGGAAAAACCAGAGTGGCAGAATTCAAGCTGAAGCAGTATGAAGCGTTTGACTACGAGACCCAAGCTACTTACCACATCTACGTACAAGCTTTTGACGGAGTGAACTACTCGAACATGGTTCTGCTGACCGTACAGATACTGGATGTTCACGAGGCCCCGACGATGAACCCTGACACACCCGTGCAGTATTTCACCGTTGAAGAAAACGCTGTATGTATTTCAAAGCTCTTATATGTACACGGATAATGTTGGACGATTTTTAGTAAATGCTTTAAATCTGAGTTGAGCTGAGCTGAGTAAGACTGTATAGTTAAACATATATTGGCGGATTTGTTTGTCTGTTCGGAAAGTAAGCTAAATATGTTGCAAAACGAAGTTAAAAGTGGTAACTGTAAAAACGCGCGCTACAGTAGCCAGAAACTCAAAATCCGATCGTTCAAACGAGAAGTGTTTTACTAAATTTTAACACTATAACCAATTATATAGTCTTAAGCGTTCGTAGTTTGTTTTTCAAGTAAATGCGTCTTCCCGAATCGGATTCAGGAGAGCAATGATGACCTATGACCCTGTCAGTTTTAGTTTACGTTAAGTTGTATTCTTTTTGTTCTTACATAACACATTTATGCAGCTTTTCTAATAATAAGACACTTAAATAAGTGGCCTATTTTTCTGCTTGATAACAGTTATGTTGATCAACAGCTGGTACGGTCCTTAAGGGTCCTTTTCTTGCAATTTGTCTTTATAGGAAATTTAGCAAAAGAAACTTGCAAAGTTTCATTCTTTGACCGATCCACGATTTCCTTTTGTTGTTCAAATGTTTATTGGGGAGTGGCGTCGAGTCTAAGGTACCTTTCGTTAAACATTATCAAATCGAGATAGCGGAGAAATTCACCTTAAATGTTTGGACACAATGTAGTTTTATGGATTCTTATTGTACATATACACAAGAACTAACAATAAATGTTTTAATGTTTTAGGCTGGCACGGTAATCGGAAGTCCATCGTTTAAAATTGAGGACGGTGATGCGAGCGAGGTACACACATGGAGTATTGCGGACCCGAACGGCACGAACTTTATTGCTATCAACTCTAACAACGGAACCATCACCTTCAATGTTTGTCCTTTTTTTTACATCAATAATTTCAATAACGCCAATTCGTGTTCAAAATCAGAATTTAATTAATTTTTCTGTGCGATCTTCAGAGTTGTGTTGTTTTACAGTGTAGAAATATAAGGAAAGGGAACTTTAAAGCCAACGAACATGATAAATATGAAAATATTGCAGGTCCGGTTTGATTGAGCACAGGAACCTGAATTTCTTTCAATAATTACCCCGATCCCACATATTTGACGTTGGATCCTATATGTATAGGTTATTGTTTATTTGGAGGCTTGTATGAAAATTAAACGGTCAGGCCCAGCGCAGCTGGGCGACCGTTTAATTTTTCGTACAAGCCTCCAAATAAACTATAACGTATATAATGGTCGAAATTATTTTTGTAACTGACAAAACAGTCGCCGCCTAAATACCATACATGGGTATGCACAAAATCAAAAGTCAAACTGAAATTAGCTTTGTCATTCAATGGCTCGTAAACATGTACTGAGAGAATATTTTAGGAAGTGAATTATGCATTTTTTTTATCTGAAAACACCATGTGAACATAACTGACTCTCAGAAAAAAACGTGAGTATGTCCTTGGGTTGAGAAACAAGGGTTCATCCGTGGAAGTTCCATTTTACCCTTTACTTCATAAATAAATCTTTTATAGCATGGCAAAATAGTTTATATCCGCACCAACGGGCTCATCCGTGTCGTCTGAGTACGACCGACACTTCTCGCTGTTAGATTCACTAGATTATTTGTTACAAAAAAGGGAAAGTGCAAATACTGATGACATTGATTTTATGGGTGATCTGGATCTAAACTGGCCGCCTTTATGATAACAGACGTAAGAAGATTATCATAAGCCAAAAAAGTCAGAGCTAAAATATTTCAATGATTTTCTTTTCCTCAGACTTTCTAAGTCACGCCTCTTTGAACACTGTAGAAGATCGTTCACGAACTATACATGTTTATCAATAAATGTTCGAACAATATTTTGGAGAAAATCGACCTATAATAAACACATTCCAGACGCGCGACTTTGAGAATTAAGGTTCGAAATATTTGAAAAATACTGCATTGTCATTGGCTCAAAAATAATTTCAACCATTATATACATATATAATAAACACAAGGAATGCAACGGATTCATACCCCGCCCACTTACCTGTTATAAGAATGTTCCAGCTGCAGCCTGGTGATTCTGGAATATAAGTATCATGCATGAGTGTGAAGTGAAGATTGAAAAATCTGTCACCGAGTGAACTGTTAAGGCGGGAACAAGGCTCTGCCGAGTTCCCGCTAAAACAGTTCACCCGAGGTAATAGAATTTTCCATCTTCACCTCATGCTCATGCATGATACTTTTTCTTGCACACCTCTATTGTTCTTAATATTTGTGTAGATCTAGATCTACATTTATACTGTCTGGTTGTTTGTTTCAATGCGCTATTAGTTGACGTTTACATCCATATTTTTTCTAAATGACGTCACTTACCTAAATAAATGACGTCAAATACCTGATGATGTGACGTCACGCATGTAAGCATGTCCTACTGAATATGCACTTAGGCGGTAACTCGGTAGAGCCTCGTTACCGACTTTAGGTGCATATTTCATTCGGGCTGGATCACGCGATCTTTACCCAACACACGTGAATGATACTTATATTCCTACACGGATGAAAACACCGGATGACCTGATCTGGTATGCAAGAAGCAAGGATCAAACCCTCTTCGCATTTGTATGCACTAATCTTGATAAACTTATACAAAATGAATTACTCTCAAGTATGCTTTGCCTTCATTAAAATCATTCAAGTTATGTATAGCGACCCTTCTCCACCTCCCGGGAACCTGACTGAATTTATTTACCCTTTATTTTGTTTTGTTGCCAACGTTCAACATATTTTCCTACATGTCAGAGAGATTTCTGAGCCTTTATTTTGTATTGTTACCAACGTTGAAGATATTTTCCTTACTTTCACAGAGATTTCTAAGCCTTTATTTTGTATTGTTGCCAACGTTGAAGATAATTTCCTACATTGCAAAGATATTTCTAAGCCTTTATTTTGTATTGTTGCCAACGTTGAAGATATTCTCTTCCCCTCTCTTCTTCTTGACTGTGTGGGGAGGCTGTTTTTTCTGAATGTGGCGATTCCTGATATGCATATTTCACCCTTTTATTTTTTGTTGTTGCCAACGTTGAAGATATTTTCCTACATTTCAGAGAGATTTCTAAGCCTTTATTTTGTATTGTTGCCAACGTTGAAGATATTTTCCTACATTTCAGAGACATTTCTAAGCCTTTATTTTGTATTGTTACTAACGTTGAAGATATTTTCCTACATTTCGCAGAGATTTCTAAGCCTTTATTTTGTTTTGTTGCCAACATTGAAGATATTTTCCTACATTTCAGAGAGATTTCTAAGCCTTTATTTTGTTTTGTTGCCAACGTTGAAGATATTTTCCTACATTTCAGAGAGATTTCTTAGCCTTTGTTTTGTTTTGTTGCCAACGTTGAAGTTATTTTCCTACATTTCAGAGAGATTTCTAAGCCTTTATTTTGTTTTGTTGCCAACGTTCAAGATATTTTCCTACATTTCACAGAGATTTCTAAGCCTTTATTTTGTTTTGTTGCCAACGTTGAAGATATTTTCCTAAATTTCAGAGAGATTTCTAAGCCTTTATTTTGTTTTGTTGCCAACGTTGAAGATATTTTCCTACATTTCAGAGGGATTACGACAGAGAAGATCCGTCCCTAGCCGAGGTTGTATACCTCAGCATTAAGGTCACCGACAAAGACAGCGAAAGGTATTAACCTGGAAAATATTGGGGTTTTTTTCCCAGAAAAAATGTTATTACTAAAACTACACAAATGGAACTTAACCGTTCGTAAAATGACCGAAATGTGACAAATGCAGTGATATTTTGTTATTGATCACGTACGAAGGTTAATGAAAAGAAATTAAAGAAGTTGTTTCTCTTTTTTCCTGTTTTAAGTGATTGATAAATGTACGGAAAACAATGCTGATCACAAGCAAAGTATAGGGAGAAATAAAAACAAACGAGGTATTTTACATACATTTGTATTACAATTGTTTCTACTCTATGACAGATAGCTCAGTCGAGAGAGCACTCGCCCTGTAAGTGATGGATCACAGGTTTGAGTCCTGGTCTGGCTGCACATTTTCTTACCCTCTGACATTAGTTTTCTTACAATTGTTGGAAATAAGGTAGCACAAGGCGATACCAATGTACGTGCTGTTGCTGGCATTACTATTGGCACACGGCTGCTATTGCATTACTCGCTACCAGTGCACTTGGCGATATTTTCCGACTTGTTTATATTTCAGCGTTAATACAACGTATATTGTAACAATCACCGACCGTAATGACAACACTCCGAAGTGCTCTCCCAAGATCTACACGTTCAATATTACCAGCGCCTCGTCAGTTGGAGATGTTCTAGCGTCAATTAATTGTACCGATGCCGACATCACGTCACCAAACAACCAACTGACGTTCGGTTTTCAAACTACTGATGCAAACAGTGAATATTTCTCCGTGAATGGGACAGACTTAACATTAAAGGTAATGCTACACAAGTTACTATTAAATTGTGCTGGAAAATTCTAAAGAGTTAATATCTCATATTGTTTACTTGGTTATTTTAAATCGTGTATTTGAAAGAACTTTTAAAGGACCAGCCATAGCACATTAACAGTTAAATTGGATAACATAAGAAAATAGCAAGGCTGTTAGAATTAATTATGAAACACATGTTTTATTTTGCAGTACCATATCGACCTGGAGTGGGGAACAGGACCGTATACGGTGTACCTACTCGCAAAGGATGGCGGTTCACCTTCATTAACTGGCACGGCGACGTTGAGCTTTAGCTTACCGGAAGCTACCACTCTCCCACCCACAACAACTAATGTACCAAACCCTGCTTATGATGCGTTGTCCAGTGACAATTCACTGACGGCTTTACTCATCGTCGCGGCGTTTGGTGCAGGTAACACAAAGACAGTTGGAGAAAATCGAAAATCAAATGTTTAAATCCATATGTTTTGATGTTGTTGTTTTTATGCCCTCACAAAGTTGGAGGCATATAGAGTTGCACTCGTCCGTACGTCCGTCCGTCCGTCTCCAAATCTTTTGGCATCAACTCCTCCTAAACTATAAGGCGGATATCTTTCAAACTTGCACAGATGATCAAGCAGGATGTGTAGATGATCGTAAAGAAAGGATTTTTTCCTGCGACTATTTTTACCAGAGTTATGGCCCTTTGTTTATTTCAGTAGTTAAATCTTGTGGCGTCAACTCCTCCTAAACTTTAAGGCGGATTTCTTCCAAACTTGCACAGATGACAAGCAGGATGTGTAGATGATCGTGAAGAAAGGATTTTTCCTGCGACCATTTTTACCAGAGTTATGGCCCTTTGTTAATTTCAGTAATTAAATCTTGTGGCGTCAACTTCTCCTAAACTACAAGGCAGATTTCTTGCAAACTTGCACAGATGATGAAGCAGGATGTGTAGATGATCATGAAGAAAGGATTTTTTCATGCGACCATTTTTACCAGAGTTATGGCCCTTTGTTAATTTTAGTAATTAAATCTTGTGGCATCAACTTCTCCTAAACTATAATGCGGATTTCTTGCAAACCTGCACAGATGATGAAACAGGATGTGTAGATGATCGTGAAGAAAGGATTTTTTCCTGCGACCATTTTTACCAGAGTTATGACCCTTTGTTTTTTTCAGTAATAATATCTTGTGGCATCAACTCCTTATTTACTTTTGGACAGATTTCTTGCAAACTTGCATACATGATCAAGCTGGATGGGTAGATGATCATAAAGAAAAGATTTTTACCTGCTGCCATTTTTACCACAGTTATGGCCCTTAGTTTATTTCACTTTCAAAATTTCGTGGCATCAACTCCACATTTTCTATTTAGCTGATTTCTTTCAAACTTGCACAGATGATTAGACATGATGTGAAGATTGTTGAAAAGGACATTGTCTTGCAACAATTTTCACCAGAGTTATGGCCCTTTGTTTATGTTAGTTATTAAATTTTGTGGCACTCACTCCTCATTTACTAATCATGATCACCACATGTTGTTAATACCTGGTACAAAATTTTGTAACAAATGTTGTTGCAGCAGTGGGGGCATCAGTGTCCTGAGGACACAGTCTAGTTTTTTTTTAATTTTGCTTTTCATTCAGGTGTACTTGTTAAATAGTATACAGTTTTCATAAAGCTAAGAGAACTTAACAAGAATGTATTTTCAAATAAGCGTTATGTAATGTCACATCAAAGTTCCACTCATCTGCTTTATTATAAGATTATTTAAAACTATTTCATTCCAGACACGCCTATATTGTTCACCAAGTTGTGACTTTGTTTAACTTTTACAGCTTGTATCTTGGGCTACGTGTTGTGACTATGTTTAACTTTTACAGCTTGTATCTTGGGCTACGTGTTGTGACTATGTTTAACTTTTACAGCTTGTATCTTGGGCTATGTGTTGTGACTTTGTTTAACTTTTACAGCTTGTATCTTGGGCTACGTGTTGTGACTATGTTTAACTTTTACAGCTTGTATCTTGGGCTACGTGTTGTGACTATGTTTAACTTTTACAGCTTGTATGTTGGGCTACGTGTTTTGACTATGTTTAACTTTTACAGCTTGTATGGTGGGGCTACGTGTTGTGACTATGTTTAACTTTTACAGCTTGTATCTTGGGCTACGTGTTGTGACTTTGTTAAACTTTAACAGCTTGTATCTTGGGCTACGTGTTGTGACTATGTTTAACTTTTACAGTTTGTATCTTGGGCTACGTGTTGTGACTATGTTTAACTTTACAGCTTGTATCTTGGGCTACGTGTTGTGACTTTGTTTAACTTTTACAGCTTGTATCTTGGGCTACGTGTTAATACTGTGCTGGAGATGGCACACATTCGGGAAATGTCTTCCCGACCACTGTCCGGGAAGGGACGACTTCCGGAAGTGCTGCACGTGTTGTCCGGGTGACGAGTAAGTTTAAAATGACAACAAATGTTTATATCACATAAGTATTTGAATATTGTTGTATGGGAAAGACAAAATAAAGAAAACAACATCTGGGAAATTACCAAAACGTCACGGATAAAGTTTAAATAATCATATACGTGTTGAGATTTATCGAGATACGTTTTCTTTACAGACATTTAGATCACATGGCTGCATGTCCAAACTGATACCATAATGTTAGTTGTTGTTTGTAGCAATTATCATCTCGATGCCTCTCACGCCATCCAACGCACTTAAAGCCAGTCGCATCTATTTACGCCCCTCGTGTCTCTTAACCCCCTCGCACCTTTTAACGGCCTCAAGACCCTGTTAACACCCCTGGGGCCTCATAACGCCTCTTTAAGCGCTCCTCTTGCTTCTTAACCCTTTCCTTGATATATACGCATTTTTACGCATGTGCGACCAGTGTAAATACGGATCAAACGGCACATCCGTGTCGTCTGATCAGGATCTGCACTGGTCGCATTTTGGTCAGAAATAACCTAATGAATCAAAAAGCGAACAGTTTAGATCCTGATCAGACGGCACGGATGTGCCGGCTGATCTTGATCTAAACTGTTCGCCCTAGCAATAAAGGTGTACCTATACAGGAAAGGGTTAACCAGTGCATTCGGTGTAGCGAGAATCCAGACAGTTATGATATGGGTCACGTCACGGGAAAAGGTATTTTATTTTACACTACATTTAGAAAGAACCTACAACTATAAATCATTTTCTTATAACTAAAATGTGATTTTGTTACACATTTAGACAATAAAATGGTATTTTTACCGCGCAATGCATAATAAATAATATCGTCTGCTTAAATTTATGACGTCATTTCAAAGATTGACGTCAACTGTCCGAAGGTACCTTTTCCGCGTAAGGTGCGCCCCATATGTGGACATAGAACATGTTCCAGTTACTCGAATCTTGATGCCTAACTGACGTACACTTCTTGTCATTTGCGAATAAAAAAATAAAGTTACACTTCCCGCGCGCTATAAATGCGTTAAAATACTGCAAATTACAAATGTTATATTTTACAGTATCGAAAGAGATGAGATGCTCAGCAATTCAGTCTTCAACTTGCCCGAGAAGAAAGGTAATGGTATAGTACGTTAAGATAACTAGACAGTCACGTGACAGGGTAGTGCAGTAAAGATATTATTCATCATCAAACACATTTACAAACTTTAATTATCGCCATTTTCCTTTTCATGAAAAATACTTACTGGTAAATACTCATCCCGTCAATATATGCAATGAGCGCACAGTCGTTTTTCTAACAGAATTACACGTGACTATGAACTTATCTATAATTAGTCATACCTGTAAATATTGGCTTACAAAATTGTTTTCATCCATAATAATTAAGATATATGATGTACCGTCGACGTTTTTGAACAACCACTTGGTCTGTTCTGAAAAGTGGTCTTTGTCATCCGGATTAAACAACAATATCCGCAGCTATTTCTTGGAGCAGAATTATTATTCACCTAGGATGTTTCTGTTCAACACATCTTAAAGAAATACTTAATGTAAAATGGAAAGTCCACACACAATGGATTTTACCACACGATCTCCACTCTTGGCATGCAGCGATGAAAACTTGGGAACACGAAGCAATGGGGATGCATTCAGGGGTACTGCAAACTGCTTAGCCCAAACCTAAGACAACAAATATACCGAGTACTGCTGTCACGATACTGGCTTAGGTACCGTAATAGTCGGTAAATTCTGGCTACGTGAGGAACGGCGCATGACAGCTTTTAGTGCTCCAAAAATTGTCAGCTTCTATATTTTCTGTAGTTTAATAGTTATTAAAATAGGGTTTGGCTTGAAAACTGGTCTATATTGGAACACGGTCGATAATGCGAACCACTGTTTGTTTATAACTTTATATTCAAAGTTGGTTTACAGGAATGTCCCTCGGTCCTGAAGCTCCCAACAGCCGAAGGAAGACGCCGAACTCGCACTTTCCGTAACCAGGGAAACAAATATGGAGGATAACGTTAACGTCAAGATCAGTTTTGTAAATAAAATCCAGTGACAATTGAGGTCGATGTGTACATATCTTACGGTTAAAACTTTTATAAAAAAAAATGCTATTATTCTTCGAGGTTTTGAAGTTTAGTGTTTGACGATTTTGTGTTTTGGATTTACAAAAAGCATAACAATTAAGGGAAACTTCATTTTACTAATATGTATAGTTCATTCATCTCACTCTGCTCACACATTGTTTACTGAACCAACATTCTAAGGGAACACCGTGCACAAATATAATATTTGCTCGATTATATAGAATTTTACAAAACAAAAATATTGATATAAATGTAAGATTCAATTCTGTTCTTAAGATGACAGTCTTAATCGGAACATACCTGAAAGAGTATTTAAACCCAGAAACCTAGAAATTAAATACAAATATACTCGGAAATCATACATTTCTTCAAATATATAAAATTTTGCAAACAAACCGTCTTATTTAAGCAGACACAGTTTTTAATTGTTTTGAACAAAAGATATTTACCAGTTTAACAGAAATTTATTTAATTATTGATGAACGAACTCTAGAATTCAAGTTAAAGGAGAACTTTTAATGTTGGGTTCGAAGTTTGGTTCAAGACAAGATAACTTCAATTTCTCGTATTATCAGTTTTGAGTGTTTTCATGCATTTTAAATTGTTAGAGACCTTCTTTCAATCAGTTTTACTCTGTGTCTCGTTTGGCATTACTTGTTAGCTAGTTCTTATTGCTGGATAATCCGTACAGTTTGCTAGTCCTTGTTCTTGTTTGATTTGTTAATTAATTTATTTATTATTTATTAATTTGTTCTTTTTATTTGTTCTAAAGATTGTTTACCTTATACATTGCCCATTGTTATCTTTTTATAAATATATATTTTAAATGAAACTAACGCTTATATTACGAAATTTATTTATTGCTCAAAGTGGTCAAGAATTAGGAGGACAAACCGAGCTGAAATAAAGCAAAATGTCTGGATTCTATTTATTTTAATTTGTGTTTTTAACAACTATTGCTTTTTTAAGTCAATTGTGTAACTCTTTTCATCTAATGATCTAAATGACACTTATATTTTGAGTTCCCACATCGTTTTTTTTTCTGTGGCAGGCGTTTCATAATTTCATTTCTGATTAGTGTTTTATCAGCTACAGCGATGTGATTCGGGATACAGAAGTTAACTAATCGCAACTTTTCGGCCGATTTCTGAGCCCTCGAATGTATGCCGGCTAAAATGTTCCTTTCGTTGCTACGCAGTTGGAAATATTTGATCATTTCCTAACAAGTAGAATTTGATGCTGGTCATCAAATCGCCACAAAAGATTTCAAAATGAAAATAAAACAACTAACTGAAAATTCAGCAAACAAAATCTTAAACAAAACGATATGTTACGGTAAAAATGTTTCTTAAAGACGATTCCGGTAGTTTCCGATCTCACAACGTTATGAATTTAACGTGAGCACCGTTTGCAAAAACTGTCGCATTCGGAAAACTCGGATGTAGTCTGGAGACCGACATTTTATTAAGTTGATTCACAATAATAATTTGACAAGAACTTGACTATGAGCATACTGCGTAATTGTAATGAGGATGAACTAAATTGTATATGTATATATCCGACGGCCGTCTTTTGAGATTTGAACGCGGGTCTTCGACATTTGATCACGTGTCTTCGAGATTTGATCACCAGTCTCGCAGACTTGCAGATTGAGCGTAAAAAGTTGGAATGAAATTTGTTACGAATCACATTGGAATATTTTGTTACCTGTTATTTATTTCTTTATTTTCTCGATAAAACCAAGGGCATATCGTTTTATAATAATTTATATTCTCATATGTGTTGCATTACTTTACGAAAGAATGTTTTATGTTATTTATTCATCTTTTTAAATTTTCTTTTTAAAGCATGAGCATATCGGTTTGTAGCCATTTATGGTTTTTATATCTATTGCATTATTTTAAGACAGAGCTTGTAAATAAGTTGTTTTGCCATTGTTGAAGAACGTTTGTGTATTTTGTTATTTCTTTGAAGACAATGTGCTACACGTACCAGCATTAAGTTTTAAAAAATAAATTTCAGTGTTGTTTTGTGCTTTCTTTTAATTATGGTTGTTGATATCGGATGCTTATATTACGCTTGCCAAAAACGAAATTCAGACCCTATTGTGGTGGTTGAAGACCTCGCGGGACTTGTGAGTGTATTTTTTGTATTAAAATACACACAACAAAAACTTTATTAAGTACTGAAAATTCAAAAGTTTGTGACGTGGAAGGAAAATTGTCGCAAACAATAAGCCAGGTCACTTCGATATGTGCCATAATGGGGTTTCTCATTTGTAAAAATTCCAGTTGATAAAACTAACTTTAACGTATCTTCACCTTCTGAAAGTAATTGAATTCACAGGGATAAGCACTAAGAGAGCGGACTTGTTATCAGTGTGTTACACTTTGTCCTTGCATGTTGTCAGCCGAGAACTGTGCCCAAGTTTATAAAAATGAGCATGGGAACAAGTTTCAAGTCTCAAGCATCAGATTGGCTGAAATGGCTACTCGCTTGATAATTATACTCTTGAAATTGGGGAAATAGGAATTCACTTGAATTTATAATTCAAGCTTCACATTTCTGCTAATGTGGTTGTTTTAAAGTGAAATATGCATATCAGGAAATGCCAGAGCCGGAAAATACAGCCCCCCTCCCCAATCATGCAGCCAAAAAGCACAGAGTAAAAGAGATCACGAGTTTATATAACGGTGTCAAGTCGAATCTAGAGTGCACCAACCTCATACTTGCCCAAATAGGTTCTCATACGAACAAAAGTACAAGTTGTCTTGTGCCAAAGGTTATAAAACTGAGCATGGAAACCAGTCTTAAATCTCAAGCATCTGATGGGCTGAAATGGCGACCAGTCAGATGCTTGAGATTTGAGACTGGTTTCCAATCTCAGCTTTATAACCTTCAGGCTTGGTGAATTAGCTCGCATCCACCCATCAACTCGACACACAAGCACACAGGCATAACTATCTATAGACATAGAGGGAATAAAAATTAAAGGTATTCTCAGTTATCTCATAATTATAAGAACAACAAAAACAATAACAAATTGATTTTTATTTAATCCATTAGATAAATGTACTTTCTTTTAAAATGTTTAAACAACAATTCTAACACTAGTATCATTGACGTAGCATTACGTTATTTGACATTATTGGTGCAACGTTATTGTTCACTATTAAAGTCTTATTATAATAGTATTGTCAAGCAAAAGGTGGGTACTCGATAACTACGAGACCACAACTATAAACAAACTAAGATCTGGATTTTCTTTTAAATATGACCTCTTAGCTGGACACTGAAATGTGGCACCTTTCGTAAAATAATTGTAATGTTTCAACAAAATGTATGGGGATTTCGAAATGACATTTAAGTCAAAAGAAAAGATCTTTGGGGTCAGTTCTTTAACAGAGAAGCTCTCATCATAGAGCTTTGGTCCTAATTAGAGAGCTTAAATAATTGTCAGACATCTCTGTTACACCGGTTAGAGCTTAAAGGAATGTGTTGTTTCATGTTCTTGTCTCCAAGGTAACCCTATGGCTTAAAGGATTATCAGAATGATCTGTTAGACCGAAACTAGCTCACTTTGGACAACTATATCGTAAGATGCTTCTAAAAAGCTATTAGACTGGGTAATACTCATCACGGAAAGTTTTATTCGGGCATACATAAAAAATAAGCTACAGTCAAACCTGTCATTAGCAGCCACCCAAGAGAGTGACAAAAAGTGGCTGCTGAAGACAGGTGGCTGTTAAAGACAGTAAAAAATTAGAACAAAATGTCAGTTAAGATCATATTCAAACTGGCTGTTAAAGACAGGTGGTTGCTATTCGCAGGTGGCTGCTAAGACAGGGTTCACTGTAGTTAACATTTACTTATTGATTGCAAATGCATGTATGGCAAAAGTTTGCCGAATAAATGTTCACATAATACGGTTTGCTTATTGGACGTTAATACTTGCAGGAAGCTAAGAAAAGGGCCCAAGATCATTAAACTAAGATTTGAGACCAGTCTCAAATCTCAAGCATCGGATCGGCTGAAAAAGAGACTAGTCTCCATTTTAGCCATTCAATGATTGAGAATTGAGACATGTCTCCAGATTTAGTTTTATTACTTTTGGCCAAGATTTCTGCTCTCGTAATTATTATATGTCTAAGCATCAAATGTTTGACATTTATTATAAAACGAACTTAAATATAAAAATATGTCTTGTATCAAAACGTCAATACAATGTCAAAATGGAGATGTGTTCTTATCATTGTTTGTGATAAATTACTATCGATTGGGCTTATATTAATTTAAGCCATGATTAACCTCTGTTCACTGTGTTACTATGGCACTAAAACATCCATTTACTGTTTACACAGTGTGAGAATCAATGACGATTAAATAGACAATTAATTATCCATTTGCTTGTCTGTAATTTAGTTACCTCCCCTTAACGTTTATTTGTGATAGAATCTAATTATGTGTGTGAAGTTGGCTCTACGTTCGACGTTCGACATTCAAATTGCAGTTCGACGTTCGACATTCAAATTGCAGTTCGACGTTCGACATTCAAATTACAGTTCGACGTTCGACATTCAAAACCAGTTCGCGGTTCGACATTCAAAATGCAGTTCGACGTTCGACATTCAAAACCAGTTCGACATTCGACATTCAAAATGCAGTTCGACGTTCGACATTCAAAACCAGTTCGACGTTCGACATTCTAAATGCAGTTCGACGTTCGACATTCAAAATGCAGTTCGACGTTCGACATTCAAAATGCAGTTCGACGTTCGACATTCAAAACCAGTTCGACATTCGACATTCTAAATGCAGTTCGACGTTCGACATTCAAAATGCAGTTCGACGTTCGACATTCAAAACCAGTTCGACGTTCGACATTCAAAATGCAGTTCGACGTTCGACATTCAAAACCAGTTCGACGTTCGACATTCAAAACCAGTTCGACGTTCGACATTCAAAATGCAGTTCGACGTTCGACATTCAAAACCAGTTCGACGTTTGACATTCAAAATGCAGTTCGACGTTCGACATTCAAAATGCAGTTCGACGTTCGACATTCAAAACCAGTTCGACGATCGACATGCAAAATGCAGTTCGACGTTCGACATTCAAAACCAGTTCGCCGTTCGACATTCAAAATGCAGTTCGACGTTCGACATTCAAAACCAGTTCGACGTTCGACATTCAAAACCAGTTCGACGTTCGACATTCAAAATGCAGTTCGACGTTCGACATTCAAAACCAGTTCGACGTTTGACATTCAAAATGCAGTTCGACGTTCGACATTCAAAACCAGTTAGACGTTCGACATTCAAAACCAGTTCGACGATCGACATGCAAAATGCAGTTCGACGTTCGACATTCAAAACCAGTTCGCCGTTCGACATTCAAAATGCAGTTCGACGTTCGACATTCAAAATGCAGTTCGACGTTCGACATTCAAAATGCAGTTCGACGTTCGACATTCAAAACCAGTTCGACGTTCGACATTCCAAATGCATTTCGACGTTCGACATTCAAAATGCAGTTCGACGTTCGACATTCAAAACCAGTTCGACTTTCGACATTCAAAATGCAGTTCGACGTTCGACATTCAAAATGCAGTTCGACGTTCGACATTCAAAACCAGTTCGACATTCGACATTCAAAATGCAGTTCGACGTTTGACATTCAAAATGCAGTTCGACGTTCGACATTCAAAACCAGTTCGACATTCGACATTCTAAATGCAGTTCGACGTTCGACATTCAAAATGCAGTTCGACGTTCGACATTCAAAACCAGTTCGACGTTCGACATTTAAAATGCAGTTCGACGTTCGACATTCAAAACCAGTTCGACGTTCGACATTCAAAATGCAGTTCGACGTTCGACATTCAAAACCAGTTCGACGTTCGACATTCAAAATGCAGTTCGACGTTCGACATTCAAAACCAGTTCGACGTTCGACATTCAAAACCAGTTCGACGATCGACATTCAAAATGCAGTTCGACGTTCGACATTCAAAACCAGTTCGACGTTCGACATTCAAAATGCAGTTCGACGTTCGACATTCAAAACCAGTTCGACGATCGACATTCAAAATGCAGATCGACGTTCGACATTCAAAACCAGTTCGACGTTCGACATTCCAAATGCATTTCGACGTTCGACATTCAAAATGCAGTTCGACGTTCGACATTCAAAACCAGTTCGACGTTCGACATTCAAAATGCAGTTCGACGTTCGACATTCAAAACCAGTTCGACGTTCGACATTCAAAATGGAGTTCGACGCTCGACATTCAAAACCAGTTCGACGTTCGACATTCAAAATGCAGTTTGACATTCAAAACCAGTTCGACGTTCGACATTCAAAATGCAGTTCGACGTTCGACATTCAAAACCAGTTCGACGTTCGACATTCAAAATGCAGTTCGACGTTCGACATTCAAAATGCAGTTCGACGTTCGACATTCAAAACCAGTTCGCGGTTCTACATTCAAAATGCAGTTCGACGTTCGACATTCAAAACCAGTTCGACGTTCGACATTCAAAATGCAGTTCGACGTTCGACATTCAAAACCAGTTCGACGTTCGACATTCAAATGCAGTTCGACGTTCGACATTCAAAACCAGTTCGACGTTCGACATTCAAAATGCAGTTGACATTCAAAACCAGTTCGACGTTCGACATTCAAAATGCAGCTCGACGTTCGACATTCAAAACCAGTTCGACGTTCGACATTCAAAATGCAGTTCGACGTTCGACATTCAAAATGCAGTTCGACGTTCGACATTCAAAACCAGTTCGACGTTGGACATTCAAGATGCAGTTCGACGTTCGACATTCAAAACCACATCGACGTTCGAAATTCAAAATGCAGTACGACTTTCGATATTCAAAATGCAGTTCGACGTTCGACATTCAAATCCATTTCGACGTTCGACATTCAAAACCAGTTCGACGTTCGACATTCAAAATGCAGCTCGACGTTCCACATTCAAAACCAGTTCGACGTTCGACATTCAAAATGCAGTTCGACGTTCGACATTCAAAACCAGTTCGACGTTCGACATTCAAAATGCAGTTTACGTTCGACATTCAAACCCAGTGCGACGTTGGACATTCAAAATGCAGTTCGACGTTCGACATTCAAAACCAGTTCGACGTTCGACATTCAAAACCAGTTCGACGTTCGACATTCAAAACGCAGTTCGACGTTCGACATTCAAAATGCAGTTCGACGTTCGACATTCAAAATGCAGTTCGACGTTCGACATTCAAAACCAGTTCGACGTTCGACATTCAAAACCAGCTCGACGATCGACATTCAAAATGCAGTTCGACGTTCGACATTCAAAACCAGTTTGACATTTAAAATGCAGTTCGACGTTCGACATTCAAAACCAGTTCGACGTTCGGCATTCAAAATGCAGTTCGACGTTCGACATTCAAATCCAGTTCGACGTTCGACATTTAAAATGCAGTTCGACGTTCGACATTCAAAACCAGTTCGCCGTTCGACATTCAAAATGCAGTTCGACGTTCGACATTCAAAACCAGTTCGACGTTCGACATTTAAAATGCAGTTCGACGATCGACATTCAAAACCAGTCGGACGTTCGACATTCAAACCAGTTCGACGTTCGACATTCAAAATGAAGTTCGACGTTCGACTTTCAAAATGAAGTTCAACGTTCGACATTCAAAACCAGTTCGCGGTTCGACATTCAAAATGCAGTTCGACGTTCGACATTCAAAACCAGTTCGACGTTCGACATTCAAAATGCAGTTCGATGTTCGACATTCAAAACCAGTTCGACGTTCGACATTCAAAATGCAGTTCGACGTTCGACATTCAAAACCAGTTCGACGTTCGACATTCAAAGTGCAGTTCGACGTTCGACATTCAAATCCAGTTCGACATTCGACATTTAAAATGCAGTTCGACGTTCGACATTCAAAACCAGTTCGGAGTTCGACATTCAAAATGCAGTTCGACGTTCGACATTCAAAACCAGTTCGACGTTCGACATTCAAAATGCAGTTCGACGTTCGACATTCAAATCCAGTTCGACATTCGACATTTAAAATGCAGTTCGACGTTCGACATTCAAAACCAGTTGCCGTTCGTCATTCAAAATGCAGTTCGAAGTTCGACATTCAAAATGCAGTTCGACGTTCGACATTCAAAACCAGTTCGACGTTCGACATTCAAAATGCAGTTCGACGTTCGACATTCAAAACCAGTTCGACGTTCAACATTCAAAATGCAGTTCGACGTTCGACATTCAAAACCTGTTCGACGTTCGACATTCAAAATGCAGTTCGACGTTCAACATTTAAAACCAGTTCGACATTCGACATTCAAAATGCAGTTCGACGTTCGACATTCAAAACCAGTTCGAAGTTCGACATTCAAAATGCAGTTCGACGTTCAACATTCAAAACCAGTTCAACGTTCGACATTTAAAATGCAGTTCGACTTTTGACATTCAAAATGCAGTTCGACGTTCGACATTCAAAACCAGTTCGCCTTTCGACATTCAAAATGCAGTTCGACGTTCGACATTCAAAACCAGTTCGACGTTCGACATTCAAAATGAAGTTCGAAGTTCGACATTCAAAACCAGTTCGACGTTCGACATTCAAAATGCAGTTCGACGTTTGACATTCAAAACCAGTTCGACGTTCGACATTCAAAATGCAGTTCGACGCTCGACATTCAAAACCAGTTCGACGTTCGACATTTAAAATGCAGTTCGACGTTCGACATTCAAAACCAGTCGGACGTTCGACATTCAAAACCAGTTCGACGTTCGACATTCAAAATAAAGTTCGACGTTCAACATTCAAAACCAGTTCGACCGTTCGACATTCAGAATGCAGTTCGACGTTCGACATTCAAAACCAGTTCGACGTTCGACATTTAAAATGCAGTTCGACGTTCGACATTCAAAACCAGTTCGACGTTCGACATTCAAAACCAGTTCGACGTTCGACATTCAAAATGCAGTTCGACGTTCGACATTCAAAACCAGTTCGCCGTTCGACATTCAAAATGCAATTCGAAGTTCGACATTCAAAATGCAGTTCGACGTTCGACATTCAAAACCAGTTCGACGTTCGACATTCAAAATGCAGTTCGACGTTCGACATTCAAAACCAGTTCGACGTTCAACATTCAAAATGCAGTTCGACGTTCGACATTCAAAACCTGTTCGAAGTTCGACCTTCAAAATGCAATTCGACGTTTAACATTCAAAACCAGTTCGACGTTCGACATTCAAAATGCAGTTCGACGTTCGACATTCAAAACCAGTTCGAAGTTCGACATTCAAAATGCAGTTCGACGTTCAACATTCAAAACCAGTTCAACGTTCGACATTTAAAATGCAGTTCGACGTTTGACATTCAAAATGCAGTTCGACGTTCGACATTCAAAACCAGTTCGACGTTCGACATTCAAAATGCAGTTCGACGTTCGACATTCAAAACCAGTTCGACGTTCGACATTCAAAATGAAGTTCGACATTCAAAACCAGTTCGACGTTCGACATTCAAAATGCAGTTCGACGTTTGACATTCAAAACCAGTTCGACGTTCGACATTCAAAATGCAGTTCGACGTTCGACATTCAAAACCAGTTCAACGTTCGACACTTAAAATGCAGTTCGACGTTCGACATTCAAAACCAGTCGGACATTCGACATTCAAAACCAGTTTGACGTTGGACATTCAAAATGCAGTTCGACGTTCGACATTCAAAACCAGTTCGACCGTTCGACATTCAGAATGCAGTTCGACGTTCGACATTCAAAACCAGTTCGACGTTCGACATTTAAAATGCAGTTCGACGTTCGACATTCAAAATGAAGTTCGACGTTCGACATTCAAAATGCAGTTCGACGTTCGATATTCAAAACCAGTTCGACGTTCGACATTCAAAATGCAGTTCGACGTTCGACATTCAAAACCGGTTCGACGTTCGACATTCCAAATGCATTTCGACGTTCGACATTCAAAATGCATTTTAACGTTCGACATTCAAAACCAGTTTGACATTCAAAATGCAGTTCGACGTTCGACATTCAAAATGCAGTTCGACGTTCGACATTCAAAACCAGTTCGACGTTCGACATTCAAAATGCAGTTCGACGTTCGACATTCAAAGTGCAGTTCGACGTTGGACATTCAAAACCAGTTCGACGTTCGACATTTAAAATGCAGTTCGACGTTCGACATTCAAAACCAGTTCGACGTTCGACATTCAAAATGCAATTCGACGTTAGACATTCAACACCAGTTCGACGTTCGACATTCAAGATGCAGTTCGACGTTCGACATTCAAAACCAGTTCGACGATCGACATTAAAAATGCAGTTCGACGTTCGACATTCAAAACCAGTTCGACGTTCGACATTCAAAATTTTTTTTGAGTAACTGATGTGTACCTTTATTCCGAATGCAAGTGAATGTTTTTTCAACCAATTTGAAGGTATATGGTGCAGTTGCTTAAGAAGGGCCTATTTTAATTTGAAAATTCTTGGTTAACTTTTAGTTTGGTTATCCGCACTGATTTTTTTTAATCGGGAAGTTATGTTCGGGCGATAGCCGGAAGTGATCCGGAATAGACCATGTTGGAGTGATCCGGAACTACCCATTTTTAGTATTTTTATTGAAAATAACGCAATTTTACGTCTTATTCTAAAGTGACTAATTTCTATTTTTATTTTCAATGCAAGTGCATGTTTCTTTGACCATATTGAATGATAATTGTAAAGTTGCTTAAGTATGACCAATTTTACCTTGTAAATACTTGGTTATCTTTAAGTGACCGGAAATTATTCGGACGTACTGTTTTTGACTAGGAAATTAATGTTCAGGCGATGGCCGGAAGTGATCCGGAATAGACCATGTATGGGTGATTCGGAACTACCCGTTTTGTGGTTTTTAGTTGAATTTCACGAAATTTCTTCATTTACCCAAACTTAAGTCTTTAGTAAATAATTTGTACCTGTACTCCGAATGCAAGCGACTATTTCTTTGACTATTTTGAAGAATTATGGAACAGTGGCTAAAGTAGGATCATTTTACGTTAAAACTGACTATTAGTTAACTTTTTATGACAGGAAATTATTCGAGCTAATTTATTAGACTCGGGAAGTAACGTTCAGACGATCGCCGGAAGTAATCCGCTATAAATCATGTAGGGGTGATCTGAACCATTTCATTGTTGTAATTTTTATTAAATTTTAAGTATTTCCTTCATTTAATCACATTTATCGTTTAGTAACTAATTTGTACCTGTATTCCGAATGAACGTGAGTGTTCCATTGACCATTTTGGAGGACGATTGTAAAATTTTTAAAGTAGGTCCAATTTCACCCTGAAAATCTTTGATTATCGTTTAGTGACCGGAACATATTCGAGATTGTTGTTTTTGACTTAGGCGGAAGTCATCCAGAATAAACGATGTTGGGATGAAACGGAACTGTCCAAACACATTTTTAATTAAACGATTTTTCGGCGTTAGCTGTCTAAGCTCACTTTTGACCTAGTTTTTCGACCAATGAAATGTTGTAAATAATACTCGTATTCTATTATTATGCAGAGGGAAAATGAAATAAACTATTTCGATCGGTAGCTATTTTCACCAGAGAGGCATCTAGCAGGGTGGAGAGGTATCTAGTGGGATTTTTATTATTATGCAGCGGAAAAATCAAAAAGATTATTTCGATTGGTTGTTAGTGGGTGTTGTATTGGAGAAAAACATATTTACGATTTAAATAACCAGTTAAGTCAATATTGATGGCTTAAATACAATTTTATATGGAATGTTCTTGGGTGTCAGGTAAATACTTGCGTACAGTACACAGTGTAAAACGAAAAGGAAGTGTAGATATTTCTAGTTCTTACTGGTTCCTATCTAGTTCCTTTGATACTGATTGTAAATTTCAAGTTCAAAATACAAGTTCATAGTAGTGTAGTGGCTAACACTCTCGCAAGCGTGAGGCCCCGGGTTCAATACTTAGTACTGACACTTTTTTTTAAAGTTAATTTACGTAAAAGTTGGTAGATTTCGCTCTTGTAACAGGATGTTTTTATTTATTTATATTAAATTTCAATGACATTTATTCATCTTGAGTTCTAACTCTACAAGAGGTATTTTACTGAAACTGAATAAATGTAGATCAAGACTTAATGTAATACATTGCTTCTTTAATCGACTTGTGATCACTGTATGACATTGTTGCAACAGCTTCAACATTTTTTTGAAAGACACTTTAAATGAATTTATAAGTTGTCATGATTCGGTCGCTTAATCTCTTGGTCATACTAAGAAGGCAGTGAGGGTTCGTCAACAGCTATAACAAGTAAAATAAACTAACTAAACTGTGTCTGCTTCGCCTCTCTGCATTTCTTTCTTTCTTAAATATATGTATATATAAATCTTTTCCATCAACGCCGTTTATCTTTTTTAAAGATATTTCTTGTTTCATATACTCGTGTATTTTATACCGGATGGGATAAACCACCGTACACGGAACGCAATCAAAACGCATCACTCTAAATACCTGAATGGATATATTTATGCAAGCTCTATTTTCTATGTCCGGCAGTAGCGAAACTTCTTTATAGGAATATGGTATAGCTGCTAAAGTAGGACCGATTTTAAGGTTTACGTTTAGTGATAGGAATCATTCTGACAATTTTTTGGACTCGGGAAGTAACGTTCAGGCAAAAGTCAAAAGTAATCCGATATGGTGATCTGGAACTACCATAAATGTATTAGGACAAGTAATAACCTTTGTTTATCATCGAATGAATATTGGTGATCTTCGTAGATGGGTTACTTTGTTAAATGTCGTGTTTTTGTACATTAATTTAAATTTGTATGATTTTGTTTGTGAACGGCCCAGGTTGAATTTACGGACTAAAAAAGCCCTATTTTGTAAATTTATTTTTTTGAATATAATTAAGCCCGATATTGATGATAATATATAAGATGATTTCACATTTTTTGAGTTTAATCAAGGTCTATACAGTGTTAAGAAACTTGTTTTTTTTTGTGAAGCTCCGTCTGGTAATATAATTTTGTCAGCTTTCCCTTCATATGTTGCATTATAATTTTAAAGTTATATTATTTAACTCGGCTTTTCGGCTACATCCTCGTCATATGGCTGCGATGAGAAACCTCGAGAGATACTGCGGTATCATTATATTGCATTCGGATTTAATTTTCGCGTAATCCGCACTAAACATTGTAACCAATCGTACTAACCCTAGGCCATCTTTGCTTTGTTCCCCAAACAATGAAGACGGAACACAAAACCTTCATTTGCTTGGCCGAAATATCATCTTCACTCAGTTTATATGTATGTAACATTATTGATGTTACAGTTTTTATAATGTTCTTTGCTTTTCATAATGGTGTTGTTTTTTTCTCAGCCCAGATAAGTTAAAATAATCAAAATGTTTATTTACTTACAAGTTTATGGTATTTAAATAAATGCCCATTAATTTTATCAATCACACTAGCCTTTTGTTATTTTCATTTACAAGTGCCACCAGCCTTTCGGTCTCTTTATATAACTCACGACATACATGTTAACATATTAGGCTTCTAAAATAAATATAACTGCGCAAATGGCACCGCAATGGCTTATGTGTGAAAACTGGTCCCGGCGAAATAAAATGATACTACTGTCATAGTAATAAAATTGTCTTTGTACATGCTTCATTTGGCACGATTTTGCGACTGGCTCCAACGTTATGCAAATTGTTTTGCCGCATATCAAAGTTTATTGACACAATGAGCATTTTCGAAGTAGATGAAAAACCACTGGCGCTTGACCAGTCCCCCACTTGCCAACCCTTACTTATACGCCCTTGTTTTTTTTTGTAAAATTGGTGTCAAGTCAATAATATTATTCAATTATATCAACATATTCGAAAATACACCGTCAAAATCGTAGTTTAAAAAATGTATATTCTATGTATATAATTGAATAATGGTCAGGAACGGCTCCAGACTCTACCCCCGTTCGAGAGGCTGTTTTTCCTACAATACGGAGGGTTCCAACCTGACAGCTGTTTGGTTCAACGCAACTGGGTCTGATCTAACATTAAATGTCAAAAAGTCTCACCAAAAGCTCGAATTACGCGTAATATTAACTGAAAACGGCCTCCGAAATGCAGGTTATTTATTCATAGATTCTTCTCCTTAGTGCCACTTCCGAAAATCCCCGACGCTTTTTTAGGAGCGTTCTGATTGGTCGAACGATTTGTGTGCAAACTATTTCCCGGACTAAGTCAATATTTCGACCAATCAGAACGCTCCGAACATAATCGTCGGGGATTTCTGGATGTGGCACTGAGAAGAAAAATCTATGAAAATAACCTGCATTTTGTTGTTTGCTTTATGCGAGAAAGGCGTGTATAAATAGGAAAGGGTTAAAAAATTCGGATTCTTTCTAAATCAATTTTACAGCAATTTTCTTTGTCTGATGCTTCTTAGTTTCTTGGTACCTTTCTAAGCAGATTGTCGTGACAGTGAAAATCGCATACTACGCATAACCGCAGACACGACATAGAGGCGTGGAATCGCCGTTCTTATACATTTTTAGCAATCTATGGCAGGCAAGAAACAGACACGTACAGGAATCACAGTTTTCGTGGTCAGTGTGCGTGTCGCACCCGTTATCGCGAAAGTACATTTAATTTAATACAAGAAAACGGAGGGCGTATTCTATACCTCAATGCAGAGGCCTTCACATTGGTTTTGTCGTTTCTCACGGTGTGCGATTCCCATCGTCACCGACAAGCAACAACTTGACGATCTCTTCTTTTGCTATACGTTTTTAGACGCTTTTATGAGAAAAAAAATGAACACTTCGATCAGTCCTTAACGAATTTAAAATTGCACAATAAGAAGTGCAATGTATGTGGATAAATGGAATAGCTCTCGGTACATATATACGAACCCCATAGAGCACCCCATTATGGAACAATAAAACAACATACTGACGTTGTAAGTAAACGTTGAAATTGTAATCAATGTCAACCATTTGAAATCGCAGCTTACAACCCCCCAAAAGGTATATATTTGCAGAAAATAATGGGGAAAATCAAACATACGAACAGCTTATTTTTTGTCATCCCTTAAACTTTTTACAAGACAAAATAAGGCACGTAGAATTGATAGATCTGCTTGGACTACGAAAAAATTATTTTTACAAAATTATTTTACGCATCGGCGCAAACAAATTAAGGCGCTACACTATTTCTGTTAGGTGCATAGACTAAAGATTTGAACAGTTTTATTCAAATGTCTATAACTTCCAAAGTTTATAAAATAATAAGTACAAAGAAATGACGATAGTATAATACGCTTTTTGGAATATTTGTTTTTAGCATTTTTTACAAGATATTTTTGACAAAATTAAAAACAAAGAGCAATCGATTTGATGTCATTTTTATATGATCAATCAATTCAACATCCTCTGTGGTGTTTTTTGACGGAGTTTATAATATGGGTACTTTAAATGGTAATAGCACAATAACAAAGTCGATGACACCCCCCACACCCCCCCCCCCATCCCCGCCCCCAATTTTATTCTCTTATTCGATTGGCTTTGCTTTTTAGAACTTTTTAAGTAAAATAATCAAAAATTAATTCGGGAAATTTTCACAATTTTGAAAAGTTGACAGAAAAAAGGCAAAATTCGGCGAAATTTTTAACGCGAAAACGGTGTTTAGCGGTCCACAACGTTGTCAATATGTTAAATCTTACATCACTGGAAAGGTATTTTCAGCGCCAATTCATATGTGAAAGAATAAATGAATCGCATCCCAGTCCTTGACTGAGACCACAATTTTTTTACATTGAATATCTGAAGTGTGGGATAAAACCATCATCCCCTGTCAACTGACCCGTTTATATTCAAAAAATAAATTTACAAAACTGAATTTTTGGTTCCGTAAATTCAACAAATGCAATTGAAAACCCCACTTTTCTGCAAGCCTCGAAAAAGTGTTCGGCCAGCGTCGTTGACGTCGCTACAGAAAACTGGCATTGATAGCTAACTTTGAAGGTAAATATCAAAACAAACTACTATTAGAAAAACTGTTTGCGGATTCATGCTGGAGTCATCGTCATTAAAAAAAAAATCCAAATTTGATGAATAAATTCGAAAATTCGCGTTCCACCTTAAGCCTATGCGCTTAACGCTATAAGATAACAAGATGCAAATTCCTATAATACTTCAAACAGAGTTATGATGAGCGGATCTGTCATTCTACTATAATCGTCAAAAGATTTTGTGCATTGCAGATGTGTACATTATTTGTTTGGAAGAGGTAGAAGAGAGTTACGAATTATCACATACAAAACGACTTCTGTATGCATTGTATATTGATAAGCACTAGCCTTGGCGCGCATGCTGGTGTTGATGATTTTTTAATTTGTCTTTAAAGCCCTAATAAACCTTATCAATATAGGGTCTATATAGACACAAAATGTGCCATATTCCTGTGCTGACATCAAAACCAGGCTATGACATGAAAATAGTCTCATATTTTTTTTTATTTAAAAGCATAAGCTGCATGTATAATTAACACTTGAACTCAAAACAATAAACGTAGAATATTTTACTTTTAGGCAGCATTTCGAGGTAAAAAATAGACTAATTTTCAGATTTATCCACCACTGACGGCACGAGTGCATTTTCCTTCTTTAAATCGTGACTAAAGAGATATCATTTTTTTTAAACGAAATAACGTTCGCACAAGTCACACCATACCACGGTAGAAGTAACTCCCCCCGCCACCCCTCACAAGTATCACCAGATTGAAGTGAAAGCAAGAAATCAAAAAACTTGAAAGTCTGCGTACACAATGCGTTATCTGTAAATATGAATGTTGATTGAAATTATATGCTTCGTTCTGACAATACTATAAACGGAAAATTGAATTTATCGATTATTCGTATTTGTACAATTCCCAGGGAGTATATGCATGCACACAATTACTTTTTAAGGTTCAGTCCGTTATTACTACATCATTTGATTCTATGGAGTGGCAGTGGCACGATTTACAGAGACTATAATACCTGTCCACTTCTTCCAGATTTTAGATTATGTCTAGAAATAGTGAGAGAGAGTTATGAAGTCACTTGCATTCGGAATATAGGTTCGGATTAATGTTTGGGTAAATGAAGAAATTTCGTGAAATTCAACTAAAAACCACAAAACGGGTAGTTCCGAATCACCCTTACATGGTCTTTTCCGGATCACTTCCGGCCATCCCCTGAACATTAATTTCCTAGTAAAAAACAGTACGTCCGAATAATTTCCAGTCACTTAAAGATAACCAAGTATTTACAAGGTAAAATTGGTCATACTTAAGCAACTTTACCATAATCATTCAATATGGTCAAAGAAACAGGCACTTGCATTGGAATTAAAATTAAAATAAGTCACTTTAGAATAAGACGTAAAATTGCGTTATTTTCAATAAAAATACTAAAAATGAGCAGTTCCGGATCACCCTAACATGGTCCATTCCGGATCACTTCCGGCTAATGCCCGAACATAACTTCCCGAGTCAAAAAAAATCAGTGCGGGTTATTTCCGGTCACTAAAAGTTAACCAAGAATTTTCAAAGTAAAATTGGCCCTTGTTGAGCAACTGCACCATATACCTTCAAATTGGTTTAACAAACAGTCACTTGCATTCGGAATAACGGTACACATCAGTTACTCCAAAAACATTTGCATGTCGAACGTCGAACTGGTTTTGAATGTCGAACGTCGAACTGGTTTTGAATGTCGAACGTCGAACTGCATTTTGAATGTCGAACGTCGAACTGCATTTTGAATGTCGAACGTCGAACTGCATTTTGAATGTCGAACGTCGAACTGGTTTTGAATGTCGAACGTCGAACTGCATTTTGAATGTCGAACGTCGAACTGGTTTTGAATGTCGAACGTCGAACTGCATTTTGAATGTCGAACGTCGAACTGGTTTTAAATGTCGAACGTCGAACTGCATTTTGAATGTCGAACGTCGAACTGCATTTTGAATGTCGAACGTCGGACTGCATTTTGAATTTCGAACGTCGAACTGGTTTGAATGTCGAACGTCGAACTGCATTTTGAATGTCGAACGTCGAAGTGGTTTTGAATGTCGAACGTCGAACTTCATTTTGAATGTCGAACGTCGAACTGCATTTTGAATGTCGAACGTCGATCTGGTTTTGAACGTCGAACGTCGAACTGGTTTTGAATGTCGAACGTCGAACTGCATTTTGAATGTCGAACGTCGAACTGGTTTGAATGTCGAACGTCGAACTGCATTTTGAATGTTGAACGTCGAACTGGTTGTGAATGTCGAACGTCGAACTGCATTTTGAATTTCGAACGTCGAACTGCATTTTAAATGTCGAACGTCGAACTGGTTTTGAATGTCGAACGTCGAACTGCATTTTGAATTTCGAACGTCGAACTGGTTTGAATGTCGAACGTCGAACTGCATTTTGAATGTCGAACGTCCAAGTGGTTTTGAATGTCGAACGTCTAACTTCATTTTGAATGTCGAACGTCGAACTGCATTTTGAATGTCGAACGTCGAACTGGTTTTGAATGTCGAACGTCGAACTGGATTTTGAATGTTGAACGTCGAACTGGTTTTGAATGTTGAACGTCGAACTGCATTTTGAATGTCGAACGTCGAACTGGTTTGAATGTCGAACGTCGAACTGCATTTTGAATGTCGAACGTCGAACTGGTCTAAAATGTCGAACGTCGAACTGCATTTTGAATGTCGAACGTCGAACTGGTTTTGAATGTCGAACGTCGAACTGGTTTTGAATGTCGAACGTCGAACTGCATTTTGAATGTCGAACGTCGAACTGCATTTTGAATGTCGAACGTCGAACTGCATTTTGAATGTCGAACGTCGAACTGGTTTTGAATGTCGAACGTCGAACTGCATTTTGAATGTCGAACGTCGAACTGGTTTTGAATGTCGAACGTCGAACTGCATTTTGTCGAACGTCGAACTGTATTTTGAATGTCGAACGTCGAACTGCATTTTGAATGTCGAACGTCGAACTGCATTTTGAATGTCGAACGTCGAACTGGTTTTTAATGTCGAACGTCGAACTGCATTTTGAATGTCGAACGTCGAACTGGTTTTAATGTCGAACGTCGAACTGCATTTTGAATGTCGAACGTCGAACTGGTTTTGAATGTCGAACGTCGAACTGCATTTTGAATGTCGAACGTCGAACTGGTTTTGAATGTCGAACGTCGAACTGCATTTTGAATGTCGAACGTCGAAGTGGTTTTGAATGTCGAACGTCGAACTTCATTTTGAATGTCGAACGTCGAACTGCATTTTGAATGTCGAACGTCGATCTGGTTTTGAATGTCGAACGTCGAACTGGTTTTGAATGTCGAACGTCGAACTGCATTTTGAATGTCGAACGTCGAACTGGTTTGAATGTCGAACGTCGAACTGCATTTTGAATGTTGAACGTCGAACTGGTTGTGAATGTCGAACGTCGAACTGCATTTTGAATTTCGAACGTCGAACTGCATTTTGAATGTCGAACGTCGAACTGGTTTTGAATGTCGAACGTCGAACTGCATTTTGAATTTCGAACGTCGAACTGGTTTGAATGTCGAACGTCGAACTGCATTTTGAATGTCGAACGTCCAAGTGGTTTTGAATGTCGAACGTCTAACTTCATTTTGAATGTCGAACGTCGAACTGCATTTTGAATGTCGAACGTCGAACTGGTTTTGAATGTCGAACGTCGAACTGCATTTTGAATGTTGAACGTCGAACTGGTTTTGAATGTTGAACGTCGAACTGCATTTTGAATGTCGAACGTCGAACTGGTTTGAATGTCGAACGTCGAACTGCATTTTGAATGTCGAACGTCGAACTGGTTTTGAATGTCGAACGTCGAACTGCATTTTGAATGTCGAACGTCGAACTGGTTTTGAATGTCGAACGTCGAACTGCATTTTGAATGTCGAACGTCGAACTGGTTTTGAAGGTCGAACGTCGAACTGCATTTTGAATGTCGAACGTCGAACTGCATTTTGAATGTCGAACGTCGAACTGGTTTTGAATGTCGAACGTCGAACTGCATTTTGAATGTCGAACGTCGAACTGGTTTTGAATGTCGAACGTCGAACTGCATTTTGAATGTCGAACGTCGAACTGGTTTTGAATGTCGAACGTCGAACTGCATTTTGAATGTCGAACGTCGAACTGCATTTTGAATGTCGAACGTCGAACTGGTTTTGAATGTCGAACGTCGAACTGCATTTTGAATGTCGAACGTCGAACTGGTTTTTAATGTCGAACGTCGAACTGCATTTTGAATGTCGAACGTCGAACTGGTTTTGAATGTCGAACGTCGAACTGCATTTTGAATGTCGAACGTCGAACTGGTTTTGAATGTCGAACGTCGAACTGCATTTTGAATGTCGAACGTCGAACTGCATTTTGAATGTCGAACGTCGAACAGGTTTTGTATGTCGAACGTCGAACTGCATTTTGAATGTCGAACGTCGAACTGGTTTTGAATGTCGAACGTCGAACTGCATTTTGAATGTCGAACGTCGAACTGGTTTGAATGTCGAACGTCGAACTGCATTTTGAATGTTGAACGTCAAACTGGTTGTGAATGTCGAACGTCGAACTGCATTTTGAATGTCGAACGTCGAACTGCATTTTGAATGTCGAACGTCGAACTGGTTTTGAATGTCGAACGTCGAACTGCATTTTGAATGTCGAACGTCGAACTGACATTTTGAATGTCGAACGTCGAACTGCATTTTGAATGTCGAACGTCGAACTGGTTTTTAATGTCGAACGTCGAACTGCATTTTGAATGTCGAACGTCGAACTGGTTTTTAATGTCGAACGTCGAACTGCATTTTGAATGTCGAACGTCGAACTGGTTTTGAATGTCGAACGTCGAACTGCATTTTGAATGTCGAACGTCGAACTGGTTTTGAATGTCGAACGTCGAACTGCATTTTGAATGTCGAACGTCGAACTGCATTTTGAATGTCGAACGTCGAACTGGTTTTGAATGTCGAACGTCGAACTGCATTTTGAATGTCGAACGTCGAACTGGTTTTGAATGTCGAACGTCGAACTGCATTTTGAATGTCGAACGTCGAACTGGTTTTAAATGTCGAACGTCGAACTGCATTTTGAATGTCGAACGTCGAACTGCATTTTGAATGTCGAACGTCGAACTGCATTTTGAATGTCGAACGTCGAACTGGTTTTGAATGTCGAACGTCGAACTGCATTTTGAATGTCGAACGTCGAACTGGTTTTGAATGTCGAACGTCGAACTGCATTTTGAATGTCGAACGTCGAACTGCATTTTGAATGTCGAACGTCGAACTGGTTTTGAATGTCGAACGTCGAACTGCATTTTGAATGTCGAACGTCGAACTGGTTTTGAATGTCGAACGTCGAACTGCATTTTGAATGTCGAACGTCGAACGTCGAACTGCATTTTGAATGTCGAACGTCGAACTGGTTTTGAATGTCGAACGTCGAACTGCATTTTGTCGAACGTCGAACTTTTTTTGAATGTCGAACGTCGAACTGCATTTTGAATGTCGAACGTCGAACTGCATTTTGAATGTCGAACGTCGAACTGGTTTTGAATGTCGAACGTCGAACTGCATTTTGAATGTCGAACGTCGAACTGGTTTTGAATGTCGAACGTCGAACTGGTTTTGAATGTCGAACGTCGAACTGCATTTTGAATGTCGAACGTCGAACTGGTTTGAATGTCGAACGTCGAACTGCATTTTGAATGTTGAACGTCAAACTGGTTGTGAATGTCGAACGTCGAACTGCATTTTGAATTTCGAACGTCGAACTGCATTTTGAATGTCGAATGTCGAACTGGTTTTGAATGTCGAACGTCGAACTGCATTTTGAATTTCGAACGTCGAACTGCATTTTGAATGTCGAACGTCGAACTGGTTTTGAATGTCGAACGTCGAACTGCATTTTGAATGTCGAACGTCGAACTGGTTTTGAATGTCGAACGTCGAACTGCATTTTGAATGTCGAACGTCGAACTGCATTTTGAATGTCGAACGTCGAACTGGTTTTGAATGTCGAACGTCGAACTGCATTTTGAATGTCGAACGTCGAACTGGTTTTGAATGTCGAACGTCGAACTGCATTTTGAATGTCGAACGTCGAACTGGTTTTAAATGTCGAACGTCGAACTGCATTTTGAATGTCGAACGTCGAACTGGTTTTGAATGTCGAACGTCGAACTGCATTTTGAATTTCGAACGTCGAACTGGTTTGAATGTCGAACGTCGAACTGCATTTTGAATGTCGAACGTCGAACTGCATTTTGAATGTCGAACGTCGAACTTCATTTTGAATGTCGAACGTCGAACTGCATTTTGAATGTCGAACGTCGAACTGGTTTTGAATGTCGAACGTCGAACTGCATTTTGAATGTCGAACGTCGAACTGGTTTTGAATGTCGAACGTCGAACTGCATTTTGTCGAACGTCGAACTTTTTTTTGAATGTCGAACGTCGAACTGCATTTTGAATGTCGAACGTCGAACTGCATTTTGAATGTCGAACGTCGAACTGGTTTTGAATGTCGAACGTCGAACTGCATTTTGAATGTCGAACGTCGAACTGGTTTTGAATGTCGAACGTCGAACTGGTTTTGAATGTCGAACGTCGAACTGCATTTTGAATGTCGAACGTCGAACTGGTTTGAATGTCGAACGTCGAACTGCATTTTGAATGTTGAACGTCGAACTGGTTGTGAATGTCGAACGTCGAACTGCATTTTGAATTTCGAACGTCGAACTGCATTTTGAATGTCGAACGTCGAACTGGTTTTGAATGTCGAACGTCGAACTGCATTTTGAATTTCGAACGTCGAACTGGTTTGAATGTCGAACGTCGAACTGCATTTTGAATGTCGAACGTCGAACTGGTTTTGAATGTCGAACGTCGAACTTCATTTTGAATGTCGAACGTCGAACTGCATTTTGAATGTCGAACGTCGAACTGGTTTTGAATGTCGAACGTCGAACTGCATTTTGAATGTTGAACGTCGAACTGGTTTTGAATGTCGAACGTCGAACTGCATTTTGAATGTCGAACGTCGAACTGGTTTGAATGTCGAACGTCGAACTGCATTTTGAATGTCGAACGTCGAACTGGTTTTGAATGTCGAACGTCGAACTGCATTTTGAATGTCGAACGTCGAACTGGTTTTGAATGTCGAACGTCGAACTGGTTTTGAATGTCGAACGTCGAACTGCATTTTGAATGTCGAACGTCGAACTGGTTTTGAATGTCGAACGTCGAACTGGTTTTGAATGTCGAACGTCGAACTGGTTTTGAATGTCGAACGTCGAACTGCATTTTGAATGTCGAACGTCGAACTGGTTTTGAATGTCGAACGTCGAACTGCATTTTGAATGTCGAACGTCGAACTGTATTTTGAATGTCGAACGTCGAACTGCATTTTGAATGTCGAACGTCGAACTGCATTTTGAATGTCGAACGTCGAACTGGTTTTGAATGTCGAACGTCGAACTGCATTTTGAATGTCGAACGTCGAACTGGTTTTGAATGTCGAACGTCGAACTGCATTTTGAATGTCGAACGTCGAACTGGTTTTGAATGTCGAACGTCGAACTGCATTTTGAATGTCGAACGTCGAACTGGTTTTGAATGTCGAACGTCGAACTGCATTTTGAATGTCGAACGTCGAACTGCATTTTGAATGTCGAACGTTGGACTGCATTTTGAATTTCGAACGTCGAACTGGTTTGAATGTCGAACGTCGAACTGCATTTTGAATGTCGAACGTCGAACTGGTTTTGAAAGTCGAACGTCGAACTGCATTTCGAATGTCGAACGTCGAACTGGTTTTGAATGTCGAACGTCGAACTGCATTTTGAATGTCGAACGTCGAACTGGTTTTGAATGTCGAACGTCGAACTGCATTTTGAATGTCGAACGTCGAACTGGTTTTGAATGTCGAACGTCGAACTGCATTTTGAATGTCGAACGTCGAACTGGTTTTGAATGTCGAACGTCGAACTGCATTTTGAATGTCGAACGTCGAAAAGGTTTTGAATGTCGAACGTCGAACTGCATTTTGAATGTCGAACGTCGAACTGGTTGTGAATGTCGAACGTCGAACTGCATTTTGAATGTCGAACGTCGAACTGGTTTTGAATGTCGAACGTAGAACTGCATTTTTAATGTCGAACGTCGAACTGCATTTTGAATGTCGAACGTCGAACTGGTTTTGAATGTCGAACGTCGAACTGCATTTTGAATGTCGAACGTCGAACTGCATTTTGAATGTCGAACGTCGAACAGCATTTTGAATGTCGAACGTCGAACTGGTTTTGAATGTCGAACGTCGAACTGGTTTTGAATGTCGAACGTCGAACTGCATTTTGAATGTCGAACGTCGAACTGGTTTTGAATGTCGAACGTCGAACTGCATTTTGAATGTCGAACGTCGAACTGGTTTTGAATTTCGAACGTCGAACTGCATTTTGAATGTCGAACGTCGAGCTGATTTTAAATGTCGAACGTCGAACTGTATTTTGAATGTCGAACGTCGAACTGGTTTTGAATTTCGAACGTCGAACTGCATTTTGAATGTCGAACGTCGAACTGGTTTTGAATGTCGAACGTCGAACTGCATTTTGAATGTCGAACGTCGAACTGGTTTTGAAAGTCGAACGTCGAACTGCATTTCGAATGTCGAACGTCGAACTGCATTTTGAATGTCGAACGTCGAACTGGTTTTGAATGTCGAACGTCGAACTGCATTTTGAATGTCGAACGTCGAACTGGTTTTGAATGTCGAACGTCGAACTGCATTTTGAATGTCGAACGTCGAACTGGTTTTGAATGTCGAACGTCGAACTGGTTTTGAATGTCGAACGTCGAACTGCATTTTGAATGTCGAACGTCGAACTGGTTTTGAATGTCGAACGTCGAACTGCATTTTGAATGTCGAACGTCGAACTGGTTTTGAATGTCGAACGTCGAACTGCATTTTGAATGTCGAACGTCGAACTGCAATCTGAATGTCGAACGTCGAACGTCGAACGTAGAGCCAACTTCACACACATAATCTAATTAATGGTTTGTTGTCCATGTCCCACCGGTCTACGTATTCTACAAATTTTAATGAATTGTACAATGCTAGTGTAATCAATCTTCGACGATTGTTGGGTTGAAATCAGAACAACTCGTCATAAGACTGAACACTCTCTAACACTACCGGCTCATTACATTCACCTCTGTTAAAGGCTGGGACTATTTTCAAATACTTTTACTTTAGCTCAAAGAAATAGTTCACCAATAACATTTACAATAGCTTGGGTTTCTTCGGTTTTAATCGAAGATAGTGATGTGTGATTTGTTTTACCTCAAGCTTTCAAATTCATAATTATGTCTGTATAAAATAAGGCTGTCGAGTTTGATAAAAAAAATCTTGACATTGAGCCTTTCGCAGAGATTTAAAGTGAGTGTAAGGAACGAAAACTGACCAATTAGGACGCATGTACGCACGGAAACAGACACATACACTGTTTGATACGAAGTGATCTTGCTTGCTTTGTTCATCTTCTAAGTCTACCGAAACATGAATAATAAAATGTACATCAGCCAACGACACTTTCGTTAAACTTTGCTTTTGAACTACGAAACAAAAAAAAACCCAACCCCTTAATTAAGAGCAAGATCTGAAGAATAAAAAGAAAAAGGAAAAACAATTTTCTTGTTTTCAATTTCTGTCATCATAAGCAATTTATACTGGATGTTCTTCTTCATTTATGTCAGATTTTAGCTATATTTAATGTCGCAAGATTAAGTCAGTACCAAACTATTGTTTTCACGCCTGTTAGGACCGTCTCCGTGCGTCTGGCCAGCGCGCAAGGGTATCCGGTACAATCCCTGAAAGGCGTGAAATTTAGAAATAAAATTGTTGTAATTCTGTATACATTTGCTCCAAGGACTAAAATTATATTTATGCATCTGTTATAATTAAAACTGTCTTACGAATAACCATCAGTGTTCAAGAGTGATTTGGGAAAGTAATCGCGCGTGTGTTTACCTGAGATACACAGCGACATCGAAAATCTATTCTCTGTTTTAAGATCGTCTTGTCTGACTTTCCTTTATGATCTCGATACTTTATAATGGATTTTAAAACATGGCAAATTCTCTTAAAATACCAGGAATAATTCACAAAATAAACAAAAGACGTGAGTATCATGCATATTTTAGACTGATTATTATTTTTCTTTAGAATGGCAATGGTATGGGGTTTTTTTTACAGATAATGACCAGTGTCATACAAATTGTAAAATGTACTTCAGTGGTTGAAATTATATTTTTTAAATGTCATTTCAGTATTTTTTTTAATTGTTAAATAGATATTTCATTATGTAAGTCAGCATCGATACATGATTTACTGCACATGTACCGAGTAAGTAAACTGATCTACTAAATATAATTTCAACAACTAAGTCGGTTAGTGTTTATTAGCACCGGTCTCGCAGCTATGCCGCGCTAAATCAATTTAATATTGTAAATGCTTACTAATAAACAAAAATCGATACTTAAAACAACAATGCTAAAAAGAGCAACAAAGAGAAACAACGTGATTATTCTAGTTTTCAACATTAAGGTTGTCATCGCTTCACCAACTACCAGAAGTTAACGTACTAAATTATTTGTCAGATATTTTCAAAATAAAATTTACAAAAGAATTATGCAAAACGAAATCTCACAATTTTATCGGGCAATTATTTTGTAAGTCCAAAATAAACGACGAAAAATTAGCTAAACTAGACGTCATATTTCATCTCGAAAAGCGCTTTTCGGCGACGTCACAAGTAAGTCTTGGTTGAAGCTCATGAAAGTTACATCAATAAAAAGAGAATTTTATTCTGTATAATATTATAAAAACAGAAAACAGAACATCCGAAAGACATTCAAGTTATAGCAGAAAACATCTAATTACGGTTCTTTTGACGTCTTGTCCAAAAACCGCCGTTAGTGGCCATCTTTGAAGACCTCAATCTTTGAAACAAATCCAAATATGTTGACAAGGTATTCAGTTCCTTCTTATTTCAACAACACATGTCCTTATGAACAAGAAGAATACAATAAGACGGTATTCTGTTATCGTCAGTTTTGTCAACATTTTTTGTCATTAAAAACTGAGTTAATGATGTCACCTCGGGGACATGAAATGTTAACCTTCTTCCGTGTCGATATAAGAGAATGCAAACATTGTAAGAGATGAAATAGGTTTAGCCAGAAATAAGATGCATGAGCTCGGGGGACCCTGGCCACCGTGTAAGCGTGTTTTGTCCCGGTTACACTGTATATAAACCGATTGTATCATCTACCGGATATGTCACAAAAACATAGTAAACAGTTCAAAAATGAGAAAATTTTGTATGTATTGTAATGAGAAATCCAATCGACAAATACATGTTTAACAGGCGATTCTTGTAGCACTTGTTATGAAAGACGTTGTTACCTTTTTTTATGCAATATACTTTTAAAAACCGCTTAAAACACTCACACAGAGTACCGTTTGCACTGTGTACTGTTATAAAATCAGCGTAAATGTTTATGTTTTAACAGGTTTTGAGAGGTATTCTTATGCTAGCGATGATGAAACTTATCATTTTTATTCTTACAATACTAAGAATACCATAGCTGATCAATTAAACATCAAAACATTAGACCAAACATGCATGTAGCTTCGACCCAGACTGTATCATTTATTGAACATGTTAACTCAATCATTTGTATGTTTCTAGTGATCTATGTGTATCAGTTATGGCGATATTTAAAGGTGATTTTAGTAAATTTTTCGGATTTAAGAACAACGGCTTGATGTAAAAACATGTATTAAAAGTGCTTCGTACAGAAATATGATACGTTATGAAATATAAGGGCCTCGGTGTCTTTATACACTACGGCGACACGAAACAATTGGATCTACATGACTTCATTAGTTAACGCCCAGGCCGCTCTGAGATCTACAATTTACAACAAGCGATAATTTATGTCGTCCCAAAATGTTTTGGATTTGATAAACATAGTCTAAGATTTTTTTAAAGTAATAGTTTCGAAACTCAAGGTTCACGATTTTAAGTACATACACAGGTAGGCGTGACATACAAATTCTGAGGCAAAGTAAGTTATTTAAGTACTGATATTTTAAGCTGATGATAACCCTTTACTTAATGTACGACCAATTTAGATCATCGTCAGCTGGAACATCCATGTCATTTGATCGGAATATACAATGGCCACTTGTTATCAGAAAATATTCTAATAAATGCAAACAGTGTACAGCAAAAACAACGCGATCATATCCCATGGACTAAAAGGTCAAATGGAACTTTAGCAAAGTAATCAATGTCTTGTTTTCCGCCTAAGGATTGACTATCACAAATGTCTTCCCTTGAGAGTCAGGTGTGTTCCCATGCTGATTTCAGTTAAAGAAATTAACGCATTCGCTTTCTAATAATACATTTATACTAGTCACTAAAATACTGTTTTGACAAATGATTTGTGTAAACTATGTGTATGCCAATTTATCAGTTACAAAAACAGTTTATAGTTTATTTCGAGGTTTGTATGAAAAATTAAACGGTCGCCCAACTGCGTTGGGCCCGACAGTTTAATTTTTATACAAGCCTCCAAACTAACTATAACCTATAGTCACTATTGTTGTATCATTCTGTTTTATTATTTTAAAGTTCTTCTCTTCGTGTTTTTGTACGCCATGATTTATTATTTCTCCAAATATACCCGATTTGTATAGACATTATATGTAGACGAACTCCTCCATCTTACCTAAAAACATAAACTTGATAAAATCAGCAAATGCGCATCGACATAAGTGATACAGATTATTGGAAAATCATTCAACGAATATCGCAATAAATGATACAACAGAAATAGGTGTGTCTGCTATAAATGATAGTATGATAATGCTATAGCTGATACAGTCATTACGAAACACACCCCTCAAACATTTTAATAGTTTACACTATCTATACATTTAAAACAATATTGTAATGTAATAAGCTTTATATTAATGTCATAGAGTCATATAACTAGTAAGTATTCGTGCATCGGAGCGTTTATTTGTAGAGAATAACAGTATTTTGATACAATCATGTGGGTCATTTGCCAGACCTTCTTGTGATTAAATGCAATTTTGCAAGTTTTTTATCCCTATATATGCGCAAAACAAATGGTATTACAACAAATAAGGACTATACAAAATATAACGTACTTGTTTTTGTTGAAGGTATTTAAAATGATCCTAATAATTTCGTTTTCAATGTGTTAGTTACGAATTGTTTATATCGCAGCCATGCAATCAGCTTGCTATATCCGGCATATGATACAATCGGTTTATATACAGTGGGTTAGCTCAATTGGTTGCGTCGCAGGAATTGTAGGGCTAGGCGCTGTCGCCGTGACGGTGCGTGTTTGCTCCCAGCTAGAGGCACTATCATTTGTTAAGTAGCCACTCATAAATCGATTTAAAACTGCACATTATATATACTAGTGTCCAAAAGAAACGATACCAAACTTTCAACGAAATGTTTAAGACCCATCTTTAAATTCTGTTTATGCTTTTACAGGATTGATAAAATTGATCTTCAGTACACATGAATGATGCTGTTAAATGGCCTCTCGAATGAATTAGACAAATCCAAAATGTTCTATAGCCATTTGGTTTTATTGTATGTCCTTGCAAACAAGTGGTATCGTTTCTTTTGGATACAAGTATATCAGGACATGTTCTCTTTGTCGGATACATCGCAAAACATCGTTTTAGTTCCCCAATATTGTATCAGCTCGGACAAAGAGGTAGCTCGAAACCAAACCGGGGCACATGACCAGAGCGTTTACTCGTCTGAAGACTATGCAGCGGATGCTTCAAGGTTGACAGAACGGTCACATTTCGTTTAAGTTATCTATAAATAAGCGTGTATTTAGGGGGGGGATAAGTGTTTTCCTTAGACAGGAATTCCTGAGTTGGAAAACCCAAATTTGAAGAAAACACTTATTCCGATTTCGGCTTTTATATACCATCATAAATTAACAATTGGGGTGGGAAGAAAAAATATATAGATGTTCGGTGCGCTATTATAATATTGAAAATATGATTGTAACACTTGGTAAATACCTATTTTGTTTGAACCGATTAAGCTTGAGGATAAATTTATGACGTACTTTCCAACTAGTGTATATGTAATGATATGCAATGCAATAATATTGTAGGCAAATCGATTTATAGGTGTTTATAGGTGAAAAGGAAAACAAGTACATAACACTCGGTAACGCTGTCCAAAGTCTTCGACGAGCTTATACGAGCACCATATTTCTGGCGTCACAAGTGGCTGATGCGCTGTGTCTCGGGGTAGATGCAATACTATGTAATGCGAAATGTGAAAGCAGTAATATTGTTTGCGAATCATTTTAGAATAGACTATCTGAAAAACAAGAACACTCTGGAACACTAACCGTTAATCGTGTTTATAACTTGATTAAATCAGAATATGAAACTGAAAATTATTTGAATACGTACATAAACACGTCACAAGATAAGAGAACATATCTCAGGCGGGATCAAGTTAGCAGAACAACAGAATGATAACAGTTTCATTCTGCCAGCAAAATAAGCAAACTAGCAAAATGAAAATACTGGTAGCAGACTGTGGAAAGCGGCAGAATGAAAATATTTGTATTCCGCTGATCTGTCCAGTCTGCTGGCAGAATGAAAATATGTTCATTCATATTTTCATTCTGCTGGTCTGCCAGGTCTGCTGGCGAAATGATCATTGTTAAATTGTTGATCAATTGTTAAAAGTTGTTAAGTGACAAGTAATTGTTGATCATTTGTCAAAGTTTGAAAAAAATAGAAGTACATAATAGAACAGATCGTCTACTTGAAATAAGCATAACAAGCTCATCGTCCTAATACTTAATAAAAAAACTGTTTAAAACATTATATTAGCATAAAATAACCTGATTAGTAAAAAAAAAAATAACTGCTAAAGCAAGAGCAACGCAACTGGTAACATTCAGGATAAATCTCACACGTTCCCACCAAAAACAGTCTTTCAAACATTCGAATAGAACGTGCTATGCGGATTAATGGAAAGAAAACAAACGTCAGTGCTTTCAATACAATGGCAAAACTCGTTAAAACTGCCTGTCTTACTTATTGTTCGGCATTTGAAAAATACATCAGGGGATAATAGCTCGTTAAGATTAAGCAGATTAATCGCCATTGTTAAACTGATTTATTTCAAATCAACCGTACGCAATATGGCGTAACCTGGCTATATAGCTTTGTTACTTTCTTGTGGTCTCTAATGAGATAAAAAGATTTTTTGTTCAACAAAAGTTCAATCTGACATTTCGAGGTCGTTGCATTACTTAAAATTAAGTGCACAATAAATAAGTTCATATGTTCATTTAAAATGCAACCGAAACACACACGTTGTTGTTATATGTTCTTAACAGTAGTGAGAGAAACATAAAACAACGGAGATTCTGCATCTGTAGTATTGATATCAAGGAATAAAAAAAATTGGAATATACACTTACTGAGGTTCGTCTCCAAGAATATTCCATTTGTTTTAAATTCACAGATGAAAATAAAAAATCTTTGTTGAAATTTATAAACTATATTCATGATATTAAGCTCTCTCGATTTCAGTTAAGAACCGTCAACAAAAAAGTTTGGACCAAACATGGATCATTTTTAAAATATTATTTAGAACTTTTAACTTTTATTGTCGGACATTCACTTATGTTCTCAGAAGGTCGTTTTTATGAACTTTCATCCTGTTGTGAAATAAACTTTAAAATCCAAACATCATTATTGTTACAGAGAATTTATGCTGTGCTCATTCTATAACATATAATGTATGTTTTCTTTTAAATAGAAGACGTTAAGATGAAATTGTCATCAAAATTAAACATTAGGAATGCTGCAAACAAGATATACAATGCTGTTAGATAATAAAGGGGAATTTTTCAAGTTTCAGACACTATTTGGTTAAGGACGCAGGCTTCGATGAATATCACGGTAAAGTCAAATTGGCTTATATATAATAAACCAGTTGATATCTAAAATGTTACTACAAATGAACTCATAGACCAACGTTTGATAACATATATAAGACAAATCAGCATTGGTAGGCCAATATAAGGCCTACGACATTCTATGGTAACTTAAGAGTTCGTGGGCTGACTGCACGTGCCAATGGCATTTGCTGAATGTACATAGCAATAATATGTTTTCTGAATGTTTGGGTAATTAGTATAAAAAATTTTCTAAATGTTTGGGCAACTAGTGTAAGAGATTTTCTGAATTTTGAGTAATTAGTATACTCCTACTTATGGGGCAAAAGTTTCCTAACGGAGCAGGATAAGCAAAACTTTCCCCGGTGAACAGTTTCTCACCGCCGAAGCAACAATTCGTCGATGGTTCAAAATTTCGTAAGCAGCAAGTTATTCGAATAAGTCAGAAGTCTGCACTGTAACTGTCATTCCACTGGCAAGGCAATAGTTTTTTAAGACGGGCAATACTATTCTTAAAAGTTGAATATAAGTTGGCTAAAATGACCGCTTTTCGGCGCAGCAACCGTTCTTTCTCCGGCAAGGCATCAACACTCGCGCTGATGGGGCAGAACAAATACGTGTATAAACCCGTCGAACCCCTTTCAGCGTTTTCCTTGGCGTCCGTTGCACTCCTTTCAACGTTTTATTTGGCGTAGCACAGCTCTCCAAAGTGAGACAATGAGACAACAACTTTCAAACTTTATTTACAAATACTAAGGTTCATAACAATGAACAGCAAAAACATATAACAGTTCAATATAACAAATATAAGAGTCAATGGTGTAAACGGGAAATGACATGCAAATATCAAACGTTGCTTCTGTATCTACAGTGAAGCAGGTCACATCATAATTATAAATACTTAATAAACATATACAGTTCATGCATGTGATAATGCATTATAAAATGAAAAAGAACAGTTGAATATGGATGCCTAGATTATGCATAATACAATACAGAAATGGTATAAACATTACAGTTACTGATAAACGGCTGTAATAATTAAATATTGAACAGTCTCCGCACTTCTTTATCCTACAGATCGGGTTTATCCTCATAGTTACTTTTATATGATACTGTAAAACGCTTTAATTTCGCGTGGTCAAAATTTCGCGATTTTCGTCAAAAATCAGCTACATGTAATTTTTATTCGCGTATTTATGAATTCGCGATGTCGTTTTTCGGATATACTTTTTCGGCGTTAGCTGTCTAAGCTCACTTTTGACCTAGTTTTTCGACCAATGAAATGTTGTAAATAATACTCGTGTTCTATTATTATGCAGAGGGAAAATGAAATAAACTATTTCGATTGGTAGCTATTTACACCAGAGAGGCATCTAGCAGGGTGGAGAGGTATCTAGTGGGATTTTTATTGTTATGCAGCGGAAAAATCAAATAGATTATTTCAATTGGTTGTTAGTGGGTGTTGTATTGGAGAAAAAACATATTTACGATTTAAATAACCAGTTAAGTCAATATTGATGGCTTAAATACAATTTTATATGGAGTATTCTTGGGTGTCAGGTAAAAACTTGCGTACAGTACACAGTGTAAAACGAAAAGGAAGTGTAGATATTTCTAGTTCTTACTGGTTCCTTTCTAGTTCCTTTGATACTGATTGTTAATTTCAAGTACAAAATACAAGTTCATTGTAGGGTAGTGGCTAACACTCTCGCCTCGCAAGCTGGAGGCCCCGGGATCAATACTCAGTACTGTCACTTTTTTTTAAAGTTAATTTACGTAAAAGTTGGTAGATTTCGCTCTTGTAACAGGATGTTTTTATTTATTTATATTAAATTTCAAGGACATTTATTCATCTTGAGTTCTAACTCTACAAGAGGTATTTTATTGAAACTGAATAAATGTAGATCAAGACTTAATGTAATACATTGCTTCTTTAATCGACTTGGTATCACTGTATGAAATTGTTGCAACAGCTTCAACATTTTTTTGAAAGACAATTTCAATGAATTTATAAGTTGTCATGATTCGGTCGCTTAATCTCTAGGTCATACTAAGAAGGCAGGGAGGGTTCGTCAACAGCTATAACAAGTAAAATAAACTAACTAAACTGTGTCTGCTTCGCCTCTCTGTATTTCTTTCTTTCTTATATACATGTATATATAAATCTTTTCCATCAACGCCGTTTATCTTTTTTAAAGATATTTCTTGTTTCTGATAAAATCATCATGTATTCGCGGTATTTATAAATTGGCGAGGTTAGCGATTCACGAATATTAGCGAAAATAAAACCAGTTTTACAGTAATTAATTTAATGAACAGAACAGAACAAACTTTATTTACATCTCAGGCATACAAGTATGCAGCATGAGGAACTGTACATTAAATGCATATTTACATTGACGTGATCACAATAAAACAGTAACTTAACAACTACACAAAAAGACTAAGTATGTATACATGTAACAAAGACATGGCGACAATGTACGACGGGGGAGGTGATGAGTGAAATATTAAGGTCAATTATTAAAGAATCATATTAACAGTAGTTAATATTGTAATAATTATAGTAAATTTACAGAACAATAATAGTAGTTACAGCAAGTACGACGATGACAACAACAAAACAACAACAAATTAAGATAATAATATGTCCAGTTGGTAGTGGTTAAAACCACCTGCAACACGTGATTTCATTTCAGGAATCTAGAAAACAAGGTCTAGATTCCTGTTCATTCGAAGAAGTGAGAAGACCTTTTTACCACTTTGCTCCGCCGAAGAAAATATTGAAATGGGTGCACCGCTTATATAATATTTTGTTAATCTTGTATTTTAAGTAATCTGTGAACGGGCTTAGAAATACTCTGGGTGGCTTTAGCTATGTTCATTGACCGAATGGTTGAACTTTGATTTGTGTTGGCTTTTATGAATTTCATTTATTTTCTCCTTTTTTTTCTTGCATTTTAAGGTGGTTGTTAATACAAAAATTATACTAAATTATGTTATTAAATATCATTGGAAACCCGCTAATAAAATATTGAAAATAATAATAATACCAGTCTTTACTTTTCATTTAAATGCATAAATGCATAAAGTTAGTAAAAATAATTGTATTTGAAATAACTGTCAAACAGCATGTTTTATGAATGCGGAAATATGCATTCGATACCAATACATTTTTCATGTTTGTTAATATTCGTTTTTCTAAATACACATTTATGACTGGCCTGTCCAATATGACAGTATGCAGTCTGTAGATTCGTGGTTTTCGAGTCGAAGGCCGAGCGTGATGTGGTTTCCATACGCAACGAGAAGCTATACGAAAACAGTATAGTAAATTTATGAATGGCGTGAGAATATATAATGGTTTTTGAACAGCGACGGAAATTTCCTTTTTGGAGTTCGGAAAATTACAACCAGAATACACTAGTGTTGGGATATCGGTTGCAAATCACGATCAATCTTCAGTTGGAATCGGTTGCCACTTCCGATATGATTTCACCGATTATTAATCGGGTTATAAATCATATCTGTGTTACATTAACAAATGGTTTCTAATAAGTAGCTTATATAATATCCCTTATTATTGTGTGTTTGCTGCTACTTTCTACATAAAGGTTGGTGTTCCAATTACAAAAATAAAACTTTTTCGCGTGTTTTTAACCAGCGAAGCTGGTTTTACTAATCACAATGCTGAAATCGGTATCAAACCAAAACGAGGCACTGGCAACCGGCGATTTACGCATTTCAGAGTAACCAGAGCAAGCAAAGTAGTCCAAGTTTCCTGTTACGTGTTAAACTTGGCTCTTGCCACGTTAGTATCGCTAAAAGAATACTTGACTGCTTCACTGCGCTGTCCCTAATTCAGAACACAATCGACAACAGAAAACCAATTTTATCTAGCGGTTGTATCCGCCAGGGATTCTCTAGCGAGCCACAGATATGTTACCTTTAGGTAGAGATATAAACGATATTCCCGATGTTAGGATATTACAATAGCTTAATATTAATTCTGAAATATTTAATATATCTTTTCTGCTAATTCGAAGCTCAAAATAACAGTGAAAACATTTTCTTTATTTTGTCATTTTAAAGCCTTTTCAATATTGGACGTTTGTTCCGCTGCTAAACTGTTTGTTTCACGATTTTTTTAATTTTTATCATTAACAATGACGATAATGATAAATTTCCATCTTAGCATATTTTTCTTCAATTGTCCACTTTATGAAATAAATGCGCAAATGCTTTCACTTTAAATTTTCAAGACATATTGCGAACATTTGTTTATTATTTGATGATAGGCGTTCATGAGCGTTGTAAATCACTGAACATGAAGCAATCATCATTGCTGAATATTTTTATATATTGGAATTCCTCATATAAGCGTGAACAGTAAACAGTAAACTATTGAGATGTGTAAAATTTTACATATTAAAACTAGTATACCGGATATTATTCGTACAGAAATAGGGACATGTAAGATTTACAGATCTATGTATTCGAAACATGCTTCGAGCAAGCGCGGTACGTGTCCGGCAATCACGTACGTGGCAGGAGACACGTCGACAATAAGGCCATCAGTGGTCCAAGGAACGGACTATGATTTGTTTCAGTAATAATGCATAATTTACATTTTTCCAAAGGTGAAGATGTTAACTAGGTTTACGTTTTCGATTAAGCTAGAGATGACTATTATTTTTGTTCGGAGTACATGAAATCATAGGCGCAGTAACACAGTGAATATGCAAATGTCAGTGACGTCACAATTTCCCGCGTTTTGAAGAAAGCCAAATAACAGTAAAAGTACGTGTGAATATAGAGGACAAATCATGATGAAGCATAAAATTAAAAACGACACATCTGTCTGCTGAAACTGATGTTATATGAACGGATTGTAAGCTAATGGACATTTATCCCATCTCCTTAACAACCAAAACTCAATGATATGTTTACGAATGTCTTAAATTTGGCACCTTTTTCTAATAATATGCTACATGAAAAAACCATCGAGTCCGTTATTATATACAACTTAATACGGTGGAAATTTATGGTATAAGCTAAAGTAATTCATTTTCCTCTGAAATTGTCTTCAATTTTACATGTGTGTTATCTAGCATTGAATTCCAATGCTTTCGGCAATGTTATGACTCTCGGTTGTTTTATCTTAATATGTAGGATTCTCAATTCTATGATTTCCTTTACATGTTATTCACAATGAAGGAAACAATTATATACTTCTTATTTCAAATAAATGCATAATCATTCCCATCGATCGGGTCTCACTTTTTATATCATTTTTCGTGTTCATTCTGTCTTTGGGATGTCAGCACACATATTTCACTATTATAATTTCTTGCTTAAAACCCTTTACTCAATATATACGTCTTTCATCACATAGGTGACTAGTTCAGGTCCCAGTCAGCTGGCACACAAGTGCCATCTGATCTGGATCTTAAATTTGTGATTACTGGTCAGAAAAAAATTAATGATTCTAAAAGCGAACATTTTAAATCCAAATCAGATCGCAAAGATGTGCCAGCTGATATGGATCAACTGTTTGCCCAAGCTATGAAGGTATATATATGGAGTAAAGGGTTAACAGAAGCCTTCATCCAGATAATACATGGAAACCCTTATTTCCACTATCATATAGACAAGATGAAGGTCTTTGCGAGTGAAACAAGTTCTTTTGCTTTTTCGTAAATGGGTACATGTATGAGAATCATGGCACTGGTTATTCTCAAGAAGCAAAATCGCTTCGCTGGTTTTCTATACTTTCAGTACTTTGATTATTAAATATGCACTGATTAGAATGAACGAACAATGCTTAACAAAGAATACACTACCCAAAATACGTTGTTGATAGCACTTAATGCCCAAAAGGCCCTACCAATTATTTTCAATCATGACTAGTACAAATATTGACCAAGATATGTTTAATTGTGCAGTAGTTACAGCCGGGGTTATACATCGGTTTAAATCGATTATGGGATAATGACATCGATTATCGACATCGGGAGGTTCTAACTGATGATTAATCGATGTCTTTCGATCATCGGCACATCACTAGAATACACAATGAAGTGAGCCGTAGTTATGACGTCACATGTCGGTGTTTGTTATATAAATCTTGCGGATACACTCTGTAGCGTCCACACTGGCGCAAATAGACGCCCCACCCCACCCCCTGCCAACCGCTACTAATACATCCTTGGTTTCTTGTAAAAATGGTGTCAAGTCACTGATAATCAAAATATAGATTTTTTAAGAACTACGATTTTGACGTTGAATTTTCGCATATTTTGATTGAATGGAATAATATCAGTGATTTGACACCAATTTAACAAGAAAACGGTGGGGGTATTAGTAAGGGTTTACTATACTAAAATCATTCATCAATATATTATACAGTAAGTTATCGATAATTTGACAGTCACGTGATAGATAATCTATTTTTAATATGGTTATGCACTATATAGTTTTACAAATGGGTATCGTCATTTGTTCTCGATGGGTATTTAACACTGGAAAAATATTAAATTCGACAATAAATGCCATATTTCGTTAATGTTTATATACACAGAGCATCACGTGACTGTCTAATAAATGAATGACGTGAAACCTAAAGGAAAATAACTGCAAGTAGATCTGAAATGTAATTCTAGTATTTTGTTACATTTAGAAATGACAAACTGGAAAGAGTCTGGAGGCAAAAATCGCAAATCGAGCGAATCGGAGAAGAACCAAACGAAAACAAAACCTCAGCAAGAATGGAAAAAAGTAGAAAACATAACGGAAGTGGTATCAGCTTTGAAGAGGTCAACCAAAGAAAAACGAAAACCAAAATATGGTACGACTATTTACATACGTGCAAAGAGGTACAGTGCCACACGTGCAACGGAACCTGGAAAGAAGATGGTTCCCGAACTGGAGGACACACTCTCACTTACACAGGTGGCAGATATTACTAATGAAAATCAAGAAATATCAAATCACAATGAAGTTGATAAAAATAGTTCGCACGAAAATGAATCAGCTGATTGTTCCACTTCTTATCAGTCGGAAGGTAGTCTGATATCCGAAGAAACGAAAACGACAGTAACCGCTAAAGTAACCGCTAGAAGATCAAAAATAAGGTCAAGAACAGCCCTGAAACAGGTATGAATTTTGGTTATTAATTAATGTATTTAAGACAATTGCGAAAGTTTCCGATTTCACATTTTTACATTTTTATGAATTTTACGTGCGCACAGTTGGTATAAATGGATTTAGAAATGGACGTAAAACCTAAGTAAAACTGCACTGTGCTTTTGTCGATTATTTACAGCAAAGCTTTCGATTCGGTTCATAGAGTTCAGTTTTGCCGTAAGTTAATAATGGATAACATTGATGGCAAATTCTTACAAATTACTGTAAATACTGTATGTATTCTAAAGCCAAATATGTGTCAAAGTTGACAATTTATTGTTTTATTTTTACCAGTTTTAATGGTGTGCCTAAAGGTCAAAGTCTATCACCAATTTTGTCACCTCTTTATTTTTATCTATTTTGTTGTATGGAAGTGAGGTTTGGGGTTTTGAAGATATTTAAATTTTTGAACCGATTCAATTGAAATACATGTACTTCAAGTCTATTCTGAATTTAAAATCCTCAACCCATTATGACATGGTTTTGGGGGAATTTTGCGTTTTTCCTGTAATGATACTAGCAAAAACCACGGTTACTAATCTACAGGCTTAAAGTCATTAACGCCAAACATGACAAGATTTGTAATCTGTTTACAGAATAGCGTTTGCTTTTTTATAGTAATAATGTAATGAAATGATCATGGATTTATTTTATTAAAGATTCGTAGATAGTCGGTTTATTTGAATATTTTCAAAGTCAAACTGTTCCCAGTTTTAATATTTTAAAAGTATCGAGGGAAGTCCCATTCATGACCAAAATTGGCATGAAAGTGTTGATAGCTCACCGAAAAGCTTAATGTATAGAGCTTATAAAGTGTCTCATGGTTGTGAGGATTATCTTGATTTAATACCTAGGAACCTAAAAAAAGTGAAATCGGAAACTGTGGCAATAATCTTGACCACACAGATCGTAAAGATCGTTAAGCTACTCATCTGTAAGTCAGATGGAACTTGCATATGATATCTATACTAGTACAAGCGGGGTCATTTGGGTCAGGTTGGTTTTGAGCCATTTATTTAATTAACAATATTGAGTACAAATCTTGTCCGCCATAGTTTAACCTAAGAAGGGATTTCATGAAAGCGTTGACAAGAAAGTGTTGGCATGACCGTGTGACGTGACAGTCATTTAAATGTTGCTACCAAACATCGCCTCACAATGTTACGTACTTTGTTCATGATATTATTGTAGTAGAAGTAGTAGAAAAGGAGTAACAGCAGCAGAAGCAGTAATAGAAGTAGTAGAAATCGTCATATAATAAAATGCTATTCTTAGTGTAATTCCAAATAACCCTTAAGTTAGAGTTACAATTTGCGATAAAGACCAAATCCTATGTAAACAACTCCAATCCTAGCTAAGAAAGGAAAAGAGAAGAAGAATCGGCAAAATACTAAACTTAAATTTTATATACATGTTGTATTTCTGAATTTAGCTAAAATATCTGAGATTTATCTCCCTCTGATTACATACAACTTCTAAAAATCCCTTTTAATTGTGATTTCTCAACACTTATCAGTGTTTTCTTACCCAAAGGTTGAAGTCAAATTTAGTCACCTTTTAAAAACATAGCGAAGGAACAATTATATGCCACTCACGTTTTGTGTGAAAATAAAGACCGGGCTTTCCCGTATAGAAGAACTACGCGCAAAAATAGGTTTAATCATATCAGGGTTTTTTCTTTAGTAAACTTCCTTTAAAGTCACTATGAAATATGTTTAATCTGACGAATTAGAATTAGAAACTAATTTCGGAGTTCACGGAACAAAACTAATTGTAGATGGGAATTCTGGTATAGGTTTTAGTCAATAAATTAATGAAGCAATCATTGTACAATGATCCACTATAAACTTCCTTGTATTTATTTGAAGTTATGATTCAGATTTGACAAAGTTTTCAATGGTTTCATCCGCCCAAAAGTTTTTGAAAGGTAGGTATTCATTTATCAGTATACCAGTTCTATATATGTATTATTTGATTAACTATTTATTGTATATAATGCGATCTTTGAAAGACACCGCTGCAAAAATATATTTACTTTGTATGATGTTCGAATCTTGAAACCTGCTGTAAACATATTGAATATCATGGCCCAAGATGAAAAAAAAACTACAACTGTAGACCAGTCCCAAATTTAAAGCATCTGATGGGCTGAAATTTCTCCAATCTTATTTTTATGGTATATAAAATGAAATAACGAATTTTTTTAATGCCATCGTGGCTAGAAAATTAACATTTCTGTGATTATGTATATCCGCCAGTCTATGGAGAACATTCAGATCTAATCAAATTGGTCGATTTGATACAGATAGCACAGTCCCATTACGCAAAAAATACGTCAAACCTAGGCAGTTGGCGCATCTTTTACACCGTATCACAATAACAGTGGTTAAATGTGCGGGTGTTTTCAAACAAGTGTAGCACTTTTGGATGGTACGGGTTACGACCTGGGATGAAGATTATTATACTGAAATTATAAACCAGTCTCAAATCTCAAGCATCGCAATCAGTGCCCAAGATCATAAAACTAAATCTGGAGATCAATCTCAAATGTAAAGCATCTGATTGGATGAAATGGCGACCAGTCCAATCAGATCCTTAAGATTTGAGACTGATCTCAAATTTTAGTTGTATGATCTTGGGACCTGATGCTTGAGATTTGATACTGGTTTCCATTCTCAGTTTTATAACCTTGGGACCTTGTATAAATGCAATGCTGATTGGTAACTAACACTGTTCTGAAAACTGATGTTAACAACCGTTTAATCCGGTTCGAAACTCTGGTTGTTCTTGTTTAATGTTGTGACTTAATATCTCTTTAAGAGGGTATATTTTTATTCATTCTTCGAGAGCCTACACTTGACGGTTATAACTTACATTGTGCTGTGCCTTTATACAATTTACTTAATAGACTATTCAAACATTACAAATCAACGTCGCACCTTCCGTGCGGCTGTATGTAAAGATTTAAAGCAAGCAAACCACGGGAAATATTAAAAGTTAATGAATGATAATATTTTGTTAGATTCTGACATATAATTAACGTTAATGGACCATAGTCAAAGTGCCTTTATAGACTTGTACACAGGGATAAAGGTCAATTGTTGAAACGGAAGTTTAACAGCCATTTAGTGAAAAGACGGCTTTTTAAATGGTAATAATTGAGATGAAAATCTAATGTAGATGGACAAAAGATACCTAAGGTTTAAAATAAGGAGAGTGTCAACGGGTAATTGATAATATTAATGCTGTACGGGTGACGTTTTTGTATGGATGGCGTACGTGATAAGTGTGTGCTTTATTAGAACTTATTATTTGAAGAACACACACGATTTATTACATCAGTATAAAATAAGCTATCCAAGAAATACTGGTACTGATTAAAAAAAGCTGTAATAACTAAACGGTGGTGTCGCGAGAGAATAAAGACCCGAGTCTTTTTAAATGGATTAGAACATGTTTGTGTTGTAACATCAGCCAACACAGGTTTTGAAGCCGACTTTATTCTGCTATACTTTCCGATCGTTACCATTTCTCGGAAATAGTAAAATGTAAGCAAAATTTTCCAACGTTTGGACTCTTGTGAAAGGACAAGTACGATTTAAAGGAATTAACGGAACTTCTGTGAAATTTAATGTTTGAAATCACTGCGAAAACTCACGAAATAACAATTTGAAGCCAGAATGGTTGTTAAATAGAGTGTATAATATTTCAATATTTATTGGGTTAATCGCAATTTTTGTCTGATTTAAATACTGACAACATAAACTTTTACATCTATATCTCGTTAGCTCGAATCTATATTATAAATCCGACAGCTCATAACATTTTATGGATTAATGAATAAGAAATGTTGATTTCATTTTAAATCACTCGGATATTAAAGTATTCGGCTGTGTTGTCTATTCGGGTGTCTCTACAAAAACCTAAGGCTGTTATCTTGTCCCGTGCTGATTTACTGAAACAAAATCGAAATATTTAATGCAAGCTAACACCCCTAGAATCAATTCATCAATATGAAAATAAACACCATAGGAATTATGTGGATTTGTACCAGTAATAAACTGACAAATTTGATGGATATATTGCTTAGGGTATCACATGTGGCATAAACCCGTTATGTAAAAGTTTGTGTGTAAAAAACATTGGTGTCGGTGCTTAAAGGGATCAAAGAAAATGAGTGATGTGTGATGATGACCTCTGACCAAGAATACTAACATGCGAGAAAAGCTGGTTTTCCGCTTTGGCGAATGGAAAATTGTGGAGTTTGAGGTAAGCTTAAGCCACCTTGACAACTTGTTGCTTTCCTAGCGGAAGCCAGTTGAGACGTGAAGCAGGGCCTTCCCCAGAAAAATGTTAAGGCATCCTGGCAACCAACGTGTGAAGGCACGAGCACACCAGAATGTAGTCTAGGTCAGCTATGCTTCTCTGTTATTTTAGGTTGCATCCTATAACCTATGGCTACAGGTTTAAACCAGCTAGATCTGGATTTGCCTTGTGAACTAGTTTTTATTTCAAAGGTCAGTCAACGTTGATTGTACCCCAACTCTAAACACATGGAATAAAACACATCCTAAATAAAATTGTTATTGATAAGAATGTTTATTAGCACGTTGATCAGGGGTGTACACGTGATGCATACATGTACATGAATACCCAGCTAGGATATGGTTAACACATTGTTGTCTTCCCTTGATTCATACGAGAATTCTGATCAGGATCCACACTGATCACTATTAAGTGAATTAATTTCTCCTTAACAGAGGAAATATGGACTGAAAACCCCGAAATCCAAGAGAGACAGGTCGATAACACCAATTCAGTGGATTAAGGGATAATAAAAGACGAAAGTCAACTTAATTATCCTCTGTTTTGCTCACGTAAAAAAATGATTGATTCAAAACGGCAATCATTTCACCTCTATATTGTAAAAATCGATTTAAGAATTTAAGCTTTTTGATTTATGACAGTCATTTCATAAGCTAGCTACCGAGTTATTACAAAAATTAATAATTTGAACGATGACGTTTTATGTCTGTACCAATTCTATTGAAATGAATTATTCAAGATATTAAAGGAAAGAATCACCGAAGACATTCAACAAAATACTATTGATGAGCGGTAAAATTAAATCCATGTTTGTACTATTATTATTGGATCGCAATTTACATTCAGTTTTATTTAAAAACATATCTGCCTCAAAAGAATATCAGAGAACAAAAGTACACAAAACGCGGTAAGGATATAACTAATTAAAATCTATTACCTGAAGTACTAAAGCACCCACTTGTAAAAGTTCATAGCGTTTGATCGCATACAATGGGGGAATAAAATATTGCGCGGGAGACAAAATGGTACGAGGACTTGAGAATGAAAGTTGTCACTTAAAGGCGATTTATTTACATATGAAGTTAATTTAACCATGAACTGCATAATAATTAATATCTTCTCAAAAATTCAAAGACAAATTCACACTTTCAAACAAAATTTGTCTTAAAATGTTGGAGTAAAGGCAACCGATTGATAATGGGGTATCAAGTTAAATAGGCCACAAGTCATATAGGCCACAAAAATGTCAAATGGGCCACAGAAAAAAGTCAAATAGGCCACACATTTTATTTTCCTGGTCAGATAGGCCACAAAAAGTCAAATAGGCAACAAAAAGTCAAAAAGGCCACAAAAAAGTCAAATAGGCCACAAAAACTTTTTTCATAAGAAAAACAGTTTTTTGATTCTTTTAGTTGTTAAATGTGGATGAAAATGCCTTTTAACAGGAGTACGGTACTCTTTACCTGATCGAAATAGTTCCAGAAATTACTGAGAAATAAGCAAAAACCTACCTGAACCGAGTGATTCTGTGTGTGCACGACATCCAAAAAGTCTACCCTGAGTTATAGACATCGGTCATTTTGGTTGACGGTCAGTAGAATGTGAAGGATAAGGCATGACACAGCTGTTACTGATTTCTTTTTATCCCCCGCCGCATAGCGGCTAGGGAATATAGGAATGGTCTTCGTCCGTCCGTCCGTCCGTCCGTCCGTCTGTCCATCCGCCCTTCCGTGCGCGCACATTTCGTGTCCGGTCCATAACTTTTCAACCCCTAAAAGGAATTTCATGAAACTTTAATAAATGTTATCCCCATCAAGGCGACGTGGTGTTTGAAGATTTTAACCATGCATTTCGTGTCAGTTCATATCTTCTGAACCCTTGGAATGAATATCATGAAACTTAATGATATGTTCAGTTCATGTTCCAACCTGGCTGGCTCAAGGTCAAGGCCGCCTGTGGTGTTTGAGCATATTTCGTGTCCGGTCCATAAGTTTTCAACCCTAAGAAGGAATTTCATGAAACTTAAGTCAAACGTTCTCCCTATGAAGACGACGTGCGTTCTGCAACTTTCACACCATTAAAATATAATTTTCAACATTTTCGAACATGGCCGGCTCAATGTCAAGGTCACCAGTGGTGTTTGAAGATTTGAACCATGCATTTTGTGTCCACTTTATATCTTCTGAACCTCTGGAATGAATATCATGACACTTAAGTGAAAAGAGCTATTGTTTAATTTGCTCTTAACCATCCATAACCTTTTTTCCACATTCGCATCTGCGGCGGGGGGGGGGGGGGGGAATATTGCTGTCGTACCAACTGACTTGTAATTGTTGCAATTGAGGCCCGACTGCTTAATTTGTTAGCGTAATATAATACTATGAGTTTATAAGTGAATGTTAATTTAAAACAATGAAACCCAATCGTCACATTTCTTTTGAAACATTTTAACAACAGATTAAATTAGCGTTATATAGCGTGATAATGTGTTAAGAGTGACAGTGAAAATGTAAGTTTACTGCATACAGTCAGATGGGCCTCCTAGAAATATACCAAGTATATAGCTAGATGTACTCTTAATAGTACAGTATGGAAACTGTTTATAATTATACAGTATAAATTGATCAGCCCGTACATGTTCCTTTAAAAAATTCTTTTCTGGACCTGTTATTCCGCTCTAACGATTTTAAAGAAGAACCACTTCACATGTATCAATGGTTCGGTGACAGATCTTGAGAATCGCATTCAAATTAACAAATATATTCCTGGCACTATCCAGTCATTGTCGTTTCCGGGTAACCCGTAACTGCAGTGTTTGTTTTTTGTTGTTGTTTTTGTAGACTTCCGCTATAAAGTCGGATCGAATCATAAGAGGAGGAAACGTCTAATGTAACTATTGTACCAACTGACTCTTTAATTGTATGACATGTTTGAAGATTAAATGTAAAACCTGCTCGAATCGCCGTATAATAGAATAAATCTTTATTTATGATCTATGTCTATTTAAACCTTTAATACGTTGACATGTAGCGATCGTTAGTTAATTGGAAAATTTAATGCAAATATTGAGTTGCATTTCCGGTTATTTCCTACAAAGCTGATTTATCAACAATGATAGAAACTGTAAAGTCACTTTAGGTCCATTTTATTGCTCTACACAATGAGATCGGCTTAGCCCAATATTAATGCATTCCACCGCTGTACAAATTGGTATAAAAGTTGACAAATATATTTTGAAAAACCTCATTATTTATGTGATGTTAGCATTATTCCTCTAATTTATCTATTTCTGATGCTATAATATTACGTAAATATCAGTCATTCGTTTGTATGTTCATTTTATCTCTCTTTACCCAATAACAAAGTACGTTATTTGAGTTTTGCTTTACGAAACAAAAAATAAATAACGTCACTGTGCTGCTATGGAATTTTTCAGGGAGGAAAATTCCATGGGGCAGGCATTAGTTTCGTTCTTTGGGTTCCTGGTACTTTGGACCCTGTCGATTTTATTACTAAGTATTGAAGAAACCCGAGAATTAAATGCAATAAAATCATTTTTAATCGTATCATTTTTTTAAATAATTTATAGTATATGAAATATGAAATCTGATCACGGTGGCCTAGGTGCATGGATGCTAGCTTTGTATTTTCTGAGTTGAACAGTTGTCGGATAAAAATAACACTGTCTGTCGGGCTGAATTTGAGAAAGAATTATGCGGTAAGGTATTTCAATGGCAAATGTTTTAACAAAAACGAAATGTTTGTGATATACTTTTCGGTTGGAAACGTTTGATTTGAATATTCTTTGCAGTTTTTCAAATTTGAAGAATATCGGCCAAATTTTGCATGTGAAAATCAGGACTTGTATGACTTAAGATGCCTGCAAAAACATGACTGATTGCTTCCGTAGAACAGCTAGTTGTGGTTTGCTTGAAGCTAAGCTAGACCCTCGCTTTACAGAATGTACAACAACACAACTTTAGCTGTACAAAGTATTCATTTTCAGTCAAAATAAGCTTGCACGGGGTCCCTGACTCGATGCAGCCTCGGAAATGTCCCCTGCGCCCTTACATGACAAAAATTTAAGCAGAATCTTCAAAACTATTAAAATAATGTTAACATGTAGTCTGTTCTACGATAGCATATGTTTTCAATGTTGTTATTCGAAATTCTTACATCTTTTTATTCCAACAATATTATTTTTCAGATTTCTAAAATAGCTTACATAATTTTCTTAAAGAAGAATAAATAAGGGAGATAATTAAACTGCTTGATCATGTCAATCTTCTTTGATCTTTTTGAAGTGAGTAAATGCAGTCCATTATTTCATCTTTTTCTCAATAAATTATTCATTCAAAAGGCTTTTCTTTTTAAAAAGAAAAGACTTGTTGTCTGATATCGTTCTTCTTATTTGTACGGAGATATAGATCTATATTTTATCAATTAGCACGCAGATGTGTTGTCATTTGTATTGATTAATCTATTAAAAAAGGAAAAGTTACTTGTAAAATATTTGCACAGAGATAAAATGCAAACCATGAAGAGTTTACACGAGACAAATAATTCCAACGATCTAATCAATTTAAGACTCCATTCGCTTTACGAATCCTGTAAACACTCCGGAACAGCTCGTGTGCCGACAGGGTGGAGTTTATTATGAAAAATGCTTTCAATATTGAAACACAAGATTCTTGCCAAACGATGGATATTCAATTATTTAAAGTTTCATATTGTTTTTAATTAGTTTTGGAATTAACAGGGGCTCCGAATGAAGAAGGTATGTTCGTATTAACTATTACAGATCATACAATTATGATTGAAGACCGGTCTCAAATCTCAGGCATCTGATTGGCTAAAAAAAGTCTAGTCTCCATTTTAGCGAATCAGATGCTTAAGATTTGTGACTGGGTCTCCAGGTTTAATTGGGCACCTTCATTTATCTGTTAGAAACTGAATTTGACAATAGAATAAACGGAATTTCAAGTTATTTATCGTCACTACAATAATTTCATTTAGTCTGCAATGCTGAAAAATGGATGTTTTAGATCAGATGACCTCTGAAATGAAATTGCGCTGATTGCACTTTACGTGTGTCAGTTTAAGACCCAAACATTTATGTCTGAAAAAAAGTACTTCTAATACATATTTACACATGTTTGAATGTGAAATGTTTTAACCGCATATTTACATTAAATTTTATACAATAATACTACATACGTATAATATACAATGCTGATGGTACAAATTGGGTGGGTGTGTAACAGAAATTTAGATTATAAACTTTATTATACTTGTCATAAGTTCATTTCACTTACCATACTTTTCTTACCAAGTTATGAGTTTTTGTGTATAGTTAAGTTTTTGTACACATAATTATACTTATCAGGACAGATGATAATCAAGTTAAGAGTAAACAACTCGTAAAAATGAGAAAACACATGGGAAAAAAAACTGTCGTGGATAATGGCGCACAATATGTCTGATTGTCTTATCAGAGAAATATACAATAAGACTTCTCTAAATGCAGTACTGTTGCAGTCAACCGTGTCTATAAAGATCACTCAGGTAAAGACCCAAAAGTGTCTCTTAAGGCAGGTGGTCTTTGTTCACAGATGAATTTATGATTAATGTCAGTCAGTGGGACAAATCAAATGTGGTCTTTATCCACAGGTGGTCTGTGTTTACAGGTGATCTTTAGCACAGGTTTGACTGTATTGTTTATGTGTATCTGCATTTAAATCTCAAAGAAGTTTAATCAGCTACTTTTCATTTGACTTGTAGGCACATTTCTTGCGGTTTAGTGAGTTCACATCTTGTTGTTAAAATCTTTGGTAAAGAATGTTGTAGCGCCGGGAAATGTCGCATCGCCGGGAAACGTCATAAATCTACGGAAAATGTCGCACCGTCGCCGGGAAATGTCGCAATCTGCTGAAAACGTCGTAAACCCCACTGCCGGTATATGTCGCATTGTTGACGGGAAATGTCGCAAAAAAATTCGCTGCCGGTATATGTCGCAACATCGACGTGAAATGTCGCAATTATTATTAATAATGCATCTTGATAATCTTCTAAAGAGAAAGAAACAAGTCATTAAGTATACATGTTTTTGAATAGCGTATATTAAATTGAAAGTGTTATTATAGCATACACATGTAATTGATTAAATTGAAAGTGTTATTATAGCATACACATGTAATTGATTGTCTCCGCCTTACAAATATCACAGCTATAATTTACATGTACAAATGTATATGGCTATTTTTGAATACTTTCAATATTTTATTCAATTGTTCAAAGAACATAATTATGCAGATAAATATGATAACAAAATATTTTTATAATGAGCTTTGAATATACATGTTTCTGGTATTGTTTAAACCCCCCCCCCCCCCCCCACCCCCGATCATTACCAATTGTAGTAGAAGCTTTGTTGGGTCTTCATTGGCGTAGTAGGGTCGAGGTAGTGTCTTTATGATCGGGGAGCACTACGCTCCTAACACGCTTATTTTGGACATGTTCAAAACAAGTGTAGTAGGATCGTAGCAAACAAGAATCAGGGTAGAAGCGTACAAGGAGCGTGGTAGACAGCACAATCCGTCGGGGGAAAGCACTCGGCTGCGAATTGACCAATGAAATCAATTTCGAAGAAATATGACAGGTTTCAAAGACATGTCATTTACTTTTAGGAATAGGGGTCACGTAGGTCTTAAATGACACCTAAATATATTCATCGTTTGCACTATTCGTTTTAACTTAACTCCCTGTGAACCTCATTTTTATTTAAGTACACTTTTTATCGATGTCAAATATATAGTCTATTTGAACTCCACCCCTGCTAACAGGCTACATTATTTTTTTCTTGTAACGGTTGACTATATTATTTATTATATCAAGGTCCCGATGTTTTTTTAGCTGTTACGGAATTTAAGAGGGTGTAACCCCTTCCCCCATTGCGTATTGCGTGCTCTCTAATTTTGATCCCGAGTACTGCACAAAACAAAACTTGCTTGTTTCATGACAATTTCAAATTCCTTTAGATATTACACGAATTTTATGCAAAAATATTGCTTTTCAAGTTCTGCATACTAAAAGACAGAAGTTTTTTCGTACTGTGTACCGACCCTTTGCGTACTGCGTACTGCATACGGCCTAAGACAAGCCTAACTACTGCGTACCAAAAAGGGGGTTTCACCCTCATTTAACGAATGTTCAGTCAATTATTAGCGGGAAAATCACCTTACTTCATTTCTGTTTACACTTGTATTTCACGAACCTTTCAAAATTTTATAAAATCAAAGTGCTAAACTAAAACTGTTCATAAACTGTTCATATTATTGAATTTTCGATAAATTAAAAAATACAAGTATATGTAGTATTGTATTGTATTGTATTGTATTGTATTGTATTGTATTGTATTGTACATGCACTAAAATTAAAGCTACCGGTAGCCGTTCGGACTATTAAGTGGGTTTTTTATGTAGAAAACTTATATTACTTTGGGTATTCCAAGATGAAAAAAGGGCTAGATTTTCTATACATATTAATCTTATTCATTTTATGGCCATTTATGAAGACATCAAAATGACTTTAAAGATTCGAGGAAAACCATGACATTATGTGTATGCCTTGTCCACGAAGCCCGTTAAAGAGGAAAGACACGAAAGGAAATTTGAATTTCTGCATATGGAGATATGGCAACAAGAGGTATAATATTGATTAATATCTTATACAAGTGCGGATGATCACTAGCGAATTCAGAGGCCCAGGGCGCACCCGGCGCACGCCCCCCCCCCCCACCCCACCCCCCTAAAAGTGCCGGACGTTTCAACCTTGATGACAAACACTTATATAGCGTTTTATATCATAATTTCCATTTAAAACCCTATTTTTACATAAAAATTAAAGCACAACATCTATTTCAAGTAGAACAATCTTTGACTTTGCAAGCATACTAGTGTCTCTGGTTGAAAAAAAGGTTATTTATTGTTCACGTTCCTCTAACCAGAAATCCACACCCCCTCTAATCTGAGATCCTGGATCCGCTACTTATGATTTCCCTAATTCAATCAAACAAACAAAAAATCCAAATCACACGATCAATAAACATTTTACAAACATTTAAACCAACGAGTTTACATTTAATTCAATAAAAATCGTTATAATCGCATATAAATTCAAAATCATCATAATGCAATATTAATAATAATTGCGACATTTCCCGTCGATGTTGCGACATATACCGGCAGCGAATTTTTTTGCGACATTTCCCGTCGACAATGCGACATATACCGGCAGTGGGGTTTACGACGTTTTCAGCAGATTGCGACATTTCCCGGCGACGGTGCGACATTTTCCGTAGATTTATGACGTTTCCCGGCGATGCGACATTTCCCGGCGCTACAAATGTAACACAAAAATGTTGACAAAAAGAGGACATAATAAGACATAAACTATTTAAGATTTTTAAAAGTTGGGAGATTGCTACAATTTCTATCAGATAATACAAAGTCCCGCTTTAGTCATACATGTTAATGAGTTTTTAACAAGCACCGAATACATGTAATTTGTTTTGTAAATGAAAGAAATGTTCTCACTATTGAGACATCACAATACGGCATTGCGTTCAAGTATACTTAAAAACTGAAAACAAATATACACACCAAGGTGAAATATGGAACTACATCTCCGATTTGACCTTGGTGTGCAGAGTTTAATAATTCTTTGAACTCGATTAACAACGTGTTTTTCTTGTGAAGAAATAAAAACTGTACAGAGGTAAACCAAATAGCGACCACATTTAGACTAGAGCTCTTTGCGTGTTTTTCCACATTCACCTTAAAAGAGACCAAAATAATGGCTAACCATGGTAAAACGTCAAAGACTCGGTAAGTGATTCAATGCTTTAAAACACGACAACGAAAACACCAAGAACAGTGATTGTACCGTTTGAGTTATTATGCACTTTTTCAAAAGTTTTACGACTTTACTTAACTTGTTCGAGCTGTATTGTACTATGATCAAAGTATTCAACAGTTTTAACAATTTAGGCATATCATGTACCACAAAAGTAAACTACAATTAGTGTAATTTTAAGCATTTTAAAGAATGCAACAAAAGTTTCGTGAAAATCAAAACTGAAAGCTCGGGGGTCACGTTATCCAAATAGTGTAGCTCTGAAATGATCATTATATAAACTTTCGTTTGTTTCTGAATTGCATTTCGCAGTAGTGTAATAAATCCCCCCACCCCCAAATAAAAAAAAATTCGTAACAATTAATTTTATTTTCAATCCATTTACCGGCATGGAACTTTTTTTATAAGAAATACAAGTGGATGGCAGCATTTGATTATTAATATTGTCTGCAATATCATTTTCCATTAAATTTGAGTGTTGGCCAATTGTAAGCAAATCTGAAAGTCAAAAATCAAAACAAAAGGGTAACATGATGCAAAATAGGATTTCAATTAGGGTTGGGATCAGTTTTAACTAATTTTATTTAAAAAATATCACGATTAATAAAGTTTATGCTACATTATGCATATGTCAGGTTGAAAAGTGTGTTATTTTAAGTAATTGAGATGTTTTATTATTATTCATAAAACATGATGTAAGAAATTTGATGTTTTAATGTTTAATGTTATTTGCAAGAAATGAATTCTTAGTATTAGTCTCTTTGACCTCAAACAAGTACCGTCGGTATGAATGGGAGACATAAAGACAATGCTCCTTCATTCTTGGTAAGAAAGGGCGACACAACGTTAATGCTCCTCTATTCCGTGTAAGAAAGGGCGACACAACGTTAATGCTCCTCTATTCCGGGTAAGAAAGTGCGACACAACGTTAATGCTCCTCTATTCCGGGTAAGAAAGGGCGACACAACGTTAATGTTCCTCTATTCCGGGTAAGAAAGGGCGACACAACGATAATGCTCCTCTATTCCGGGTAAGAAAGTGCGACACAACGTTAATGCTCCTCTATTCCGGGTAAGAAAATGCGACACAACGTTAATGCTCCTCTATTCCGGGTAAGAAAGGGCGATACAACGTTAATGCTCCTCTATTCCGGGTCAGAAAGGGCGACAAAACGTTAATGCTCCTCTATTCTGGGTCAGAAAAGGCGACAAAACGATAATGCTCCATTAAAACATGTATCGGTAAGAAACGGCAACACAACGATAATGCTCCTTCATTATCTGAAAAAATGGGCGACATAACGATGCTGCTCCTTTATTATCGGTATGAACGGGTGACATAACGACAGTGCTCCTTTATTATCGGTATGAACGGGTGACAAAACGATAATGCTCCTTTATTATCGGTATGAACGGGTGACATAACGATGCTGCTCCTTTATTATCGGTATAAACGGGTGACATAACGACAGTGCTTCTTTTTTCTCGGTATGAACGGATGAAAAACGATAATGCTCCTTTCGTCTCGGTAAGAAATGGCGACCTAACGATAATGCTCCTTTATTCTCGGTATGAACTGCGACATAACGATAATGCTCCTTTATTCTCGGTATGAACGGGTGACATAACGATAATGTTCCTTCATTCTCGGTATGAACGGGCGACACAATGATAATGCTCCTTTATTCTCGGTATATGTATGAACGGACGACATAACGACAATGCTCCTTTATTCTCGGTATGAACGGGCGACATAACGATAATGCTCCTTTATTCTCGGTACATGTACGAACGGGCGACATAACGACAAATCTCCTTTATTCTCGGTAGGAACTGCGACATTATGATAATGCTCCTTTATTCTCGGTATGAACGGGTGACATAACGATATAATGCTCTGTTAGACCGTATAAGTCACAAAACGTATATGTCACACGTGTGTGACATATTCGGCCGAATTAATCACACCTGTCTTTATGTGACATATACGTTTGTGCAAATTAGCGATAAAATTTCTGAACGTATATATCACACATTTCATGCAATGAACCAATCCTAAACATCTTTGTCCGCAGCAGCAGCAGCTTGCCCTCATTAACTTCAACGAAACATCACCATCAACATCATCATAACGAGTGATTTTTTTATCGTAACGTTTTAGAATTGCATAATATATTATATGCAATGTACAATAAGGGGCCACAAGAACTTTAACACAAATAGTTTTAATAGATGAGAAACTGACATCAAGTTTTTAAGTCAAATTAACAACATTAGGATTTTTTTATAACTATAATAAACAAAATACAGACATAACTTTAACAGTTATTTTAAAGAACACCACATCATTACACGTAGAATCTCTTTTATGATTTTAATAATTTTAGTTATTTTAAAGAACATCACACCATTAGACGTATATTCTAACTACATACTTTTGAAACCATACAACCGTTTACAGGAAAAAATCTGCAAATATGCTGTCGCCGTCACAATTTCGCTATCAACAGTGATTTAAAAAACACCACACCATTAAACGTAAATCTAGCAACGCACATTAGAAATCATATAAAAGTTTACACGAAAATATAATATTGTCGCATCGTGTTGTCGCGATGTTGCATGATGGTGATGATGATATTCACAATTCCAGCACAAGGTTAAGGTTCTTTAATATATTAAATAATTGAATTTTTATTTATCACACCGTTTTCATTTTTGACACATTTTTGGTAAGTGAAAAATACGTTTTGATGAGCGTAGAAAAACTAATTCCAACCGAATATGTCACATGTTCCATATTCGGCTGAAAGGTGTGACGTATTCGACCGAATATATCACAACGTGTGATGTATTCGACCGAATATATCACACGTGTGACATATATGTTTTGTGACATATACGGTAAAACAATGCTCCTTTATTCTCGGTATGAACGGGCGACACAATGATAATGCTCCTTTATTCTCAGTATGAACGGATGACATAACGATAATGTTCCTTAAAGTCTCGGTTAGAAAGGGCGACATAACGATAATGCTTCTTTAGTCTCGGTATGAACTGCGACATAACGATAATGCTCCTTTATTCTCGGTATGAATGGCGACATAACGATAATGCTCCTTAATTCTCGGTATGAACGGGCGACATAACGATAATGCTCCTTAATTTTCGGTACATGTATGAACGGACGACATAACGACAATGCTCCTTTATTCTCGGTATGAACGGGCGACATAACGATAATGCTCCTTTATTCTCGGTACATGTATGAACGGGCGACATAACGACAATGCTCCTTTATTCTCGGTACATGTATGAACGGGCGATATAACGACAATGCTCCTTTATTCTCGGTACATGTATGAACGGGCGACATAACGATAATGCTCCTTTATTCTCGGTAATAACGGGCGACATAGCGATAATACTCCTTGATTCCCGGTAAGACAATAATAATTTCTTCATTATTACACAATCTCGGCATATAACAGTGAATTTTTTGCGGGGGAAAAAATTTTATTTACGCAGCCTTGGGTAATAAAAGGTTTTGCGTTTATACGTTATCATGTTTATGTGAACATTTTGCAATGCTTTTATGTCAAAACAATACACTAAGTTTAACTAATAACAAATAAAAGTCCCTTTAAATGTCTCTTTAGCTAAACGGATTAATTCAGTTAGGACATGTTAGCCTCCTACGATATCCGATAATACGGCGTGAAATTACCGCATTAAGTAAGATATTTTTCTGTTTTGACTACCCCACCGGAAAAAAAAATAAACAATAAATATACAGATAAGATACACAAAGCACGGACATTAACAACTGTTGTAACAATAGACCACCGCACACACAACTCTTCCTTTTGAATAGGACAATTAAGTAATTGGGTAGGATAGAAGATATGAGAGGAATTTATATTTTACCAACGGCTTTTAACGAAAGCAAAATGTAAATTTACCCATGATACCATGAATTCACGCAATAGCCTCGTCTTTCTAAGGATATGAACCGATGCATTAGCTGTGCATAGGGCTGTATTGCATAAGTTGATTATATACCGAATAATAAATGGTGAAGACCCTGATTAAACAGAGCATCGTTGTCTGGTACTACAATGGTAGCAAATGTAGCAAAATTCGCATTTAGCCGACAGAAGACGAATCTTCTTTGGACAATATCGCGCCACAGGAACCTAAATTTCTTTCAAAAATCACCGCAATTCAACATATATGTCGTCTGACCCTTATATATCTATATATTTACCACGAGGAATCCAAAGCAATCGTACCCCACCCACTAACTCATAACATGAATCTTCCGGCTACAGAGTTAAAACAGCAGCGAAAACCCCGTGTCAGTGATATAGCTGGAAAATGCTGGTTACTTATTTAGTTGTCGAATAAGCTTGATTGGAGGAGCAGGGTATAACTAGGACAATTCTCCTAATAACGGTGACTACTGGCTTCCAATAAGGAACCTGAATTTCAGAAAACATCAAGAAACCATATATATTTTATAACATTTCCCCCTATTTGCCTATAAACATCAGAAATGCGACACAATCGTCTCTTTATTGGTATACAGGGGAAATGCCACATAAATGATACATGTATCTGGATGTTTTCTGATGGAAAGTCAGGTTGTCTTGGGCGAACATATTACTACATGTTAAAAACACTCGTGTAACACAGGCCAGATAAATGCATGTATTTCTAAACTGACATCGTTTGATTTTTGTAGAAACACAATGTATTACCAAACAGGAGACAGGTAACTGTACAAATTACTGCTCAGTTTAGTAGTGAAATATTATTGCACCCGTTTCTTAACAGTAACTGTTTGTGTCACACGACAGTCAGTTCATTTTACTTGACAGATTTCTGAACGTGTCTTGAATTAGTTCATGTCGTGCGATAGATTATTGCACATGTTTTAAATCAGTTTATATAGCGTGATAGATTCTTGTCCGTGTTTTAAATCAATATATATAGTGATAGATTATTGCACGTGTTTTAAATCAGTTTATGTAGTGTGATAGATTATTGCACGTGTTTTAAATCAGTTTATTTAGTGTAATAGATTATTGCACATGTTTTAAATCAGTTTATGTAGTGTGATAGATTATTGCACGTGTTTTAATCAGTTTAAGTAGTGTGATAGATTATTGCACGTGTTTTAAATCAGTTTAAGTAGTGTGATAGATTATTGCACGTGTTTGAAATCAGTTTAAGTAGTGTGATAGATTATTGCACGTGTTTTAAATCAGTTTAAGTAGTGTGATAGATTATTGCACAGAATTCGAATCAATTCTTGTCGTGTAATAGACAACTACACGTTTTAAATCAGGTGATGTCGTGTGAATGAAAACTTAACGTGATTTTAATCAGTTTATTTAGTGTGATAGATTATTCCAGATGTTTTAAATTAGTTTATGTAGTGTGATAGATTATTGCGCGTGTTCCGAATAAGTTCCTAACGTGTAATAAATAACTGCACGTGCCACGAATCAGCTGAATTCCAGTCATTGACTATTGCACGTGTTTCGAATTAGATCAAGTCGTGTGAGAGTTAACTGTACACAGTTCGACTTAGTTATTGTTGTTAGACAGAAAATTATGCTTGCTTCGTATGGCTTAGCTTTTATCTGCACTTTCTTATCAGTTCTTGTCGTTTGACATATTACTGCGCGTCATTCTAATCACTTCATGTCGTGGGGCAAATAACTTCGTCCTTCCCGTGCTTCTAGACCAGAACAAGGCAAAATAGAATAGAATAGAATAGAATAGAATAGAATAGAAAAGAACGTTAATAACGACACGTTGCAGACATCATTTGATATGTTGAAAATGGTGGGTAAATAACAGTATACCTGAACACATTCCTCAGACAGATTATCAGACGTTTTGCAAGCATTGAAGAAGTAAGCCCCGACATATTAGGGCGTCCGCCCACCATTGAAAATGACCCTACAGTTTCGTCAGCACGGCTTTACTTGTTATCATCTTGTTTAACCAGCCAAATTAGACTGAACATTCCGCAAGATTTATGTTCATATAGATTTTGTGTAGTAAAAGTCTGGTTCGGTATTTGTTTAAGTAATTTGTTTCAATAATTATTTACTGAAGAGCTGTCATGATATGCCTTTATAAAAATGATTTACCTTATTATTTCCTTAAGTGGTTCTTTAAAAAGACAAGATGCGTTCATGTCTTCATTTTGTTTACCTGCAAGATACGTGCAGTGTTTGATTTATTCATAATGTTTTGTTGGTAGTCATAATTTTTATTCACTAGCCGAATTTTCATATGACCCTCTAGTCGTAAACTCGAATACGCTGACATAATTATCTTGAAGTATTTCTACAACATATTTACCAATTTCAACGATGCAATCATAAATAGTTTCACTTAGAATAAAATAATTGTCCCGAAGAAAAACGCTGACATAATTATCTTGAAATATTTCTACAACCTAGTTAAATTTTAATGATAAAACCATAAATAGTTGTACTTAAAACAAAATCTTTGTCCCGAACTATAGTAAAGATACCTTACGTAAAACTTCGGCTAACTTTATGATGCTTTATCATTGTAACTTATGATATGAACTCACTACTATATTAAACATAAAAAATAATATATTTTAAGTTTTTTTTTCATATTTTGCTTAAACGCAGAACAATTAAACGCATGTTTATGAGTAGTTCTTTAAGGGCTTTGTTGGGATTCGAACCGACACGGATATAATATAATTTTGCTTTGCAGTACCGACGCATTAGCCCACTCGTTTCGTGGCGTCCTGGCGTTTGTTTCGGGATATCTTTTGCTACCTCTGATGCAGGTTTGGCAGAATTCGTATAGCATGAATTTCTTATTCAATATACTTTATACAGTTAATAGCAACATCAAATTTCAAATGACGAAAATATTGTTAAAATTCTGACAATCGATAACAAATATTGACACTTGTGCGACATACACCCGTGACAAATGGCTGTCTGACTTTTAACCTAACTGTTTAACATAATCATTAAGGATAAATATAACATCAATGATTTCTCATATTCCTGATACCAAAATCATAGAGAGAAAATAAGAAATTAAATCCTATCATGCAATTGCAAATTTTGATCATCAAGGCCAGGTATTGTCTGGCTGACTACAGCAATGTGGGGGTACTGATCAGTTACTGCCTAATCGCGTTAGAATATCAAAATCACCTCAATTTTTGATTGGTAATAAAAGTGGAGGGTAATAGAATTACAAGCGATTTAATAAAAGTTCGTGGTTTAATAATAATATAATTAAATCACACGGATGTGTTACTTCACAACATGATGCGAATGTGTTTTATCGACATTGTGGAATAAAAAAGCAGTGGTTTTCTGGGAATATTAAAAACACCCCTGGTTGACGTTTTGTTTATGGGAAAATCGTAATCTTTAATAAAAATACTGTTAAAAGCATATCAGCAAGGACTATTGAATCTTCTTACAGATTTTTATACTTTATACCAACACTTTTAAATATTTTTCGCATAAATGCACTGATATACCATGAGACTTAAATATTAAAAAAGTGACATGCATGGAGAGAATTATAAATATGTGAAATAAAGAATATTATGTGACATAAATAGCGAGTGTAAAAGTGTTCTTATGCGGAAAACATAAAGAAAACGTGATTTATATCTCAGTTTAACAATGTGGTGTTTAGTGTTTTGAAAATGGTAAAAAAGAGATTGAAATCGAGCGTGAAATCAACAGTGAGCAAAGTTCGAGCCGCTGCCAATGCTTTCAGTGCTGTCGGAGCTCTGCACCAAGCGGAGCCCCAGTTCTTCAGGGTACGTTTCCATTATTTATACCAAGCGGGGCACGTCAAGGGATCCGTGTCTCCGGTGATCTTTCATACATTTTAGTTGTTACTATATTTGAAAAGGACTTAAAAATTATCTATTGTTTTCTCAATACTAAAAAGTGAATTTTTTTTGACATTTTGACAAATATGCTATTTTTTTGACCGGGAAATGCATACTAATCAAGCATTTTTCAAGCATTGACGTCTAACGTCCGAAGGTGCTTTGCCCCGTTACGCACCCTAAATAAAATTCTTTAATGAACCAATTTCAGAATTATCTTTAAATCAGTTGTAGTTCATTATTAATTTCAAAGAATATTACTTAGATTTAGATTGAAATTATTTCCAAATTCAAAAATACTGGTACGGATATGTTCTCATTTTCTTTACTTCAGTTATGGTACGGGTATGTTCTCATTTTCTTTAGTTCAGTTATGGTACGGGTATGTTCTCATTTTCTTTAGAACAGTTACGGTACGGGTATGTTCTCATTTTCTTTAGTTCAGTTATGGCACGGGTATGTTTTCATTTTCTTTAGTTCAGTTATGGCACGGGTATGTTCTCATTTTCTTTAGTTCAGTTATGGTACGGGTATGTTCTCATTTTCTTTAGTTCAATTATGGTACGGGTATGTTCTCATTTTCTTTAGTTCAGTTATGGTACGGGTATGTTCACATTTTCTTTCATGCAGTTATGATACGGGTTTAATGCAGTTATGATACGGGTATGTTCTCATTTTCTTTAGTTCAGTTATGGTACGGGTATGTTCTCATTTTCTTTAGTTCAGTTATGGTACGGGTATGTTCTCAGTTTATTTAGTTCAGTTATGGTACGGGTATGTTTTTATTTTCTTTAGTTCATTTATAGTTCAAATGAGCTTCCATTTAGATTTGAATTGAAATTCTTTCCAATTGCAAGAATACTGTGGTATCAAAAAAATTCGCGGAGCTGAAATTTCGCGCAGATGTCGAAAAATGACTTTTTTCCACATAAAAATAATTCCCGCAGTTAAATTATACTTATAAAACACTGTAGTGCATAATTAAATTAATTGAGTGTTTGAATTCGAACATTATAACATTATTCCGAGCGCGAAATCAGCTTTAATTAAACCCACACGAAATAAAATTCATTAAAACTAATGTCATCTCTAGTTTCTTCGTTTATGTTAGTTACTGTAATAAAAACAATTTCCTAATTACGAACAAATCATGGTCAACATTTCACTAGGTTGTGTCGTAATTATGACGTCTCTGACACGTTTACATGAAAGGACAGGATAATTTAGGGCGGTGCTTACCTCGTCTGAATCTTTCCTAACCCTAAATCTCTTTATAGAAGAGGTGTTAAGTTCTTGAAAAGTAGTTTGTTTAGACCCTGGCCCCAATATCACAAAAAAATTTGAGTTGGATTTTAAACTCAACTCAAAGTAATTATTTTTTTAAATGTGTGACGATACAGTGATTACTTGATTGATTAAGATTTTAAAAGAAAGCTTACATAATATTTCTTGTTTTAAATGCATATTTCAAAATTTGTTATCTGCTTAAAAATAAAAAAAAATGTTAGAGTTAAAACTTAAAATCTGAGTTCGTACAAACATTAATTCTAGATTATCTCAGTAAAATTATTTGAAAAAAAATCCATGATAATAGGAAGATTTTATTTCAATTTATGTGGTATTCCAAGTAAACAACTAATAATTACTCAGAATTTAAATAAATTTGTTGAGTAAAAATTTGAGTTAGAGCATAAGATTGTTCGTGATATCGGAGCCAGGTGCCCGAACATGCTTATGTAATGCCAGAATGTGTACCACACATGTATATTTCATCACACGGCTGTGCATCTACAATAGGAAAGGCAAGACTCCAAGCATATATTTGTTCGTTTTTTTAAATAAATGTTGCTTATCCCAGAAAGGCGGCAATACCATCATCTGTTGTTTGTACAACAGTTTTATGATATTATCCAAGTATTCTATCATTAATGTTGATTCTTTCTAAAATCGTCTGTACATGTTTTATGTCTTACATGGCCGTTTAGGTTGATGGTCGTTTTGTTCGGTCGGACAAATGAAATGGGATTCAACTGATTGGATTTGGATTAAGCGACAGTTCTGTTGAGCGTGCATATGTTTGGAATGTTAATCGATCTATCGTCTGCCCTTACGAATAGTGCACATGACGTTCCGGTCACAAGATTATTAAATTGAGAACGGAAACCAGTCTCTGATCTCAAGGATCTGATTAGCTGAAATGGCGATTGTTTGTTCGCAGTTGCTTGAGCTTTGAGACTGGTTTCAAATCTCAGTTTTATAATCTTCAGCTCAGTACATTAACATTTTAAAATCTTATATAGCTGAATGATATTGCTTAGACAGTAGGAGTAAGAACTAATGAGAAATCATGTTGGATTAATTATACTAATTAATATTTTGATCATTTAATCGTGAATACGAATTTACCCCTATAGCATAAATTTAACGGTCTTTCTTTAACAATATATAATGAATTCATAAGTATTAATTTATTTTACTTGCATGCCAGTCTTTGATGTCTGCGTTACAGTGTGAATGCATTGATTACATTAAGCAGATCATAGATGAACATAATTTGTCAATGATTGCTGGTGAAATTATGTATATTTGCACGGTTTCATATTTCGCTGCATTTTAACATATCGATCACTACAATTGAGAAAATGCAAATGTAACGCTCGAACATTATGCCAAGAAATTTGATTTATATGGAGACAAATTAAAACTGTTATATAACTTTTTTTACTGATAATCGTTATCAGTCATATTTGACCAGTATTGACCCATCAGAGCAGCATGTGCATCGGCGCAGTCTATTCAGGGTCTACAAGGTTCGATATTTATTTAGTTTAAAAAATAATTTATGATGAACAATTAACGGACAGACTCAAAATCGAACCACAGCGAGTCCATGATGAGTTTTAGCAAGTTTTGGGGAAAACGTGTCTTGAAACGAATCCTCTTTATAACCGTCGTCTTCGAATAAAGATAATCATTTTAAACAACTTAGTTACTAAAGTTAGGTAATGTACACACCCATCTTTCTATCCATGCAATGTTCATACTATGTAATGGTGTTGTACAGAAATGTTTTAATTAACAGTGAGCTTTAAAGAAAGGCTGGTCTGGGTTTACACTGGTCGGAGATGCTACATAAGCTGTGCCGAGCACTAGAACCAATCACTATAAATACATGAATATACGAGGTCTCAACATTTAGACCATTTACTGATGTTTTTACCCTTAAAAATGCCTGTTCTGTCTTAAAAATAATTAAAAAAAACTATTAGGTTTTTATAATAAATGAAGCTAATAAACTTTAATAAACCAAAATTATTAACTGTTCACGCCCAAAGTCAAAATATGTTATTGCAGTGAAGAAATTCTAGAACACAGTTCTCATTATAAAAATTATAATAAGTTGCTTATTCAAAAGCAAAAACTATCTCTACCGCCACCAACAACAGCAATACGTTGTCCTCATTTTCAGTTCCTCTATAACTAATGCCATGCACAAGTTGTCCTCATTTTCAGGTGTTCGATTACTCATGCCGTGCATATATTGTCCTCATGTATTCTATAACTAATGCCTTGGAACAAATTGTCCTCATTTTCAGGTGTTCGAGAACTCATGCCGTGCATATATTGTCCTCATGTATTCTATAACTAATGCCTTGGAACAAATTGTCCTCATTTTGAGGTGTTCGAGAACTCATGCCGTGCACAAGTTGTCCTCATTTTCAGGTGTTCGATGACTTATGCCGTGCACAAGTTGTCCACATTTTCAGGTGTTCGATAACTCATTCCGTGCACAAGTTGTCCTCATTTTCAGGTGTTCGATAACACATACCGTATACAAGTTGTCCTCATTTTCATGTGTTCGATAACTCATGCCGTGCAAGTATTAATGTTATCATATTTACGTTCAGTTTAATGGCAAGCGCGATGAGATCTTTATTCAATACCTTATCAATAACCTTCTATCTGTTAGTTTATGTATTACCATAAACCTATACGACAAGCAAATGATTTTGCAGAATGATATCTAATGATATTGTCAAATAACGACAAAAAATCAAAGCTGATTTAATAATTGGGTGCGGATTTAAGAGGTATAGGTTTGTAACCTTACACTGCTAACTTTAGGTCTACTTTTTCTTGCTTTTATATAATCACGACGAGATCTGAGCCATCTGCTTATTTCATTATACACGAAACATTGAACCCAATTCCACTTAAATGAATTTAAATTATAAACTGTTCACGCCCGAAGTCAATTTTTTATTGCGGCGTAGCAATTCCAGAACATTGCCGTTTTGCAGTCCTATTAATTTAAGAGGTCTCAAACATTGCAAATGGCGAAAACTAGCTAAAATTTCAAAAATGAATTTTGGGGGAAATACTTATTGCCACCTAGATTTTAGTAAAAAAATGTATTTAGCTATGGATGTAGTAAATATTTGCAAGCTCAATTTAGTCTAATTCATGTTCTAATTACCAAGCACATACTAAAACAAAAGAAAAACCGTTTGCATGAGAACTCTGAAATTCATGAACAATATACCAAAGCAACTCATACCTGAAATAAGTATATGCTGATCTACAATGTTAAGTGCCAATTCGTCAAAATAATGATAGGGTTTTCAAGAAATTCAAGGAAACCTTACTTCCTGGTTCAAAGTGAAAGTAGAATCTAGTATAACGAAATACTGCATAAACCACAAAAGCTGGAAAAATATGGAATACACCATGCAATCTGCCTTCGTGTAAGGGGTACTTTAGTGTTTATTTCATTTCAAAAGGTCCAGGAATAAGCGAGAAACAATTAAAAACTCACCTCGAACAGAGAGATATTTTTGGCTGGCGGCCTTGTTTTTGTCACGCGATTCCCCACCCTGACAGTGCTAATGCAGCACAGCAGTATTGTGTTGTGTTTTTTATTCGTGTTGCTTTTATTTTTACGTATTGGGTGGCATTGGGCTCAAAATGACATCTAAATAAAATTGAACAGTTTTGTTTGGTCTACTCAAAGTTTGTCTGTTGTGCGAATTCGAATTACCTCGAAGAATAATTTTTCTTAGCTCCTATTGCGCACATTCAGATTATCTGCAAAAAAAAGAATTTTTACTTTTTACCATTTCTTAAACCAGGGCGTTTACTTAATGCTATGTTATATATTAACTTAAATGAACTCCAAATATTTATATAGGTTTGACGCAAAAATTCATTCGCATTTGAAAGCACTTGTTCATTATACGCAATTAAATATCAATTCAATCTACAATTTGAATCTAAATGATCACCGAACTTTCTTTAGAACCGAATTATCCGCCATTGGGATCAATCGATTATCGGACTTAAACTCTATTCTGCCGTTCTAATTTGGACAATTTTAATGATTTAATTTGATATAATAATATTGAAATAGTAGTTTCTATGCGTAAAGTACACACCGTCTCGTGACATACGTCAGTAGCGATGTCGGGTTGTATGTTATAACAATGATGACCGAAACAGTCCGTGTATGTTTGAGAAAATAATTGTTATAGATTATATATTCACAATTATTTTAAAATAATGTGTCAAAATTGTTATTAAAGAAAAATTACTGACGTCAGGAACCTATCCAGGCAGTTCTAATTTCACTCCAGACTCACTTCATAAATTTCTGAATTTATTTTAAAAGTTTAAGTAAGAATTTCCGTTTAAGAGAGAGCGCACATTAAACTTTTATTGTATGAACTAAAGTTTTTACCCAACGTAATGGTAATGCATAAATTTTATTTACTTGAACAAATCATGTAATTAATTTTAAAGCAATTAGTTTGCTGCTTGGAAAGCGCTGATCGCTTTGCATTTTATTCTAAACTTTTAGAAAGGAGCAGTCTACTTTAATTTCTGCCAAAAATATTTTCTAATTAGCAAGAAAGGCATTTCTCAAATATGTGTGAACGTTAATTTCTTATTCGCGCAACAGAACAAAAATTATATAACATAACGGACACAGTCAACGACAATGTTATAGTTTTTCTTCATTTTTTAAGTTTTACTGCCTTATTTTGATACGAAATAGAGAAGTAACCAGTCAACATTATCACAATGGTAAGCAAAAACAGGACACAATGGACATAGCCATGGCGTAGTAAGTTGGAAAAAGTCATAGAGTAGTAGGTTGGACATTGTTATGGCGTAGTAAGTCATGAAGTATTAAGTTGGATAAAGTCATGGCGTAGTAAGCTGGACATAGTCATGGCGTAGTAAGTCATAGCGTAGTATATGTAGTAAGTTGGACATAGTAATTGGATAGTAAGTTGGAAAAATCATGTTGTAGTAATCTGGAGATAGTCTTGGAGTAGTAAGTCATGGCCTAGTAATTTGGAAAAAGTTATGGCGTAAAAACTGGACATAGTCATGGCGTAGTAAGTTAAAGCGTAGTAAGCTGGACATAGTCATGGCGTAGTAAGTCATAGCGTACAAATTTGGATATAGTCATGGAGTAGTTAGCTGGACATAGCCAAGGCGAAGTAAGTCATGGCGTAGTAAGCTGGACATAGTCAAGGCGAAGTAAGTCATGGCGTAGTAAGTTGGACATAGTCAAGGCGAAGTAAGTCATGGCGTAGTAAGCTGGACATAGTCAAGGCGTAATAAGTCATGGCGTAGTAAGCTGGACATAGTCAAGGCGTAATAAGTCATGGCGTAGTAAGCTGGACATAGTCAAAGCGTAATAAGTCATGGCGTAGTAAGCTGGACATAGTCAAGGCGAAGTAAGTCATGACGTAGTAACTTTGAAAAAATAATGGCGTACTAAGTTGGACATAGTAAGTAAGATCATTTTGTCCGCTAGATAACGCTTGGTTTTGTTTTCCTTTCAGGAACCTGAAGAGCCCGAAGAAGACGCAATCTCCAGTTTCAAGCACAGTGTATATGAGGGTAAACACCATGTTTTATTTTATTTTTCAAATATACATTTAAAAAAAATCTTGTTAACACTGTAAAAGTGATCAAATACATTGTGTTTTTATCCAAAGAAGTAAAAAAGACACTTAATATAAATATCTAATGGATGGAAAAAAGAATTTAGAAAAGAAAATATTTATGTATTAACACTCAACTCCATATATGCAGATGTTACCGCATGAGCGACCAGCGTAGCCCAGCTGATACATACATGCCATCTGATACGGTTCAAGACTGGTCTCTTCTCGGCCAGAAAAAAAACTAATCAAGGGGCGAACAGTCAAGATCCTGATTCATGTCACAAATAATTTATATTTAAAAAAAATGATTGCTCTGTACTTGATTGCTCTGTAACAAAAAGAGGGACATAACCAGCGCTTCTGGTGGGACTTGATTGGTTATCACATTGTAGATGCCAACATTTTATCACCAGATTTGACGTCTACATGGAATCAAAATAATTAATTAACTTAGGGGAACCATTCAAAGGGACACAACTCCAGCACATGCTCACAATACAAACAAAATTAAGAAAGGAATGTACCGAACCTCAACAAACTATTTTCGTCTGCTTCCACATTAGTTCTTAAAATATATACCGTTAATATATGATTAATACATTATCATTATTCTACAAGAACGATTGAGCCAACTCAAATCCGTAAAGCTCATTTAAACTTGATGCTGATTTCAAAACAATATTAATGCAAAAACAAGATGCCTTGGCTTAAAACTCTAGCAATATTTCTATTAAATGTCTCTATATAGCGATAACATTGTCTTTTTCAGGTGTTTCGATTATTTATTTAAAACTTCAATTTTGTACAGTTACCCGTTTGCATTAGTATATAAAGTTACATATTATTAAAAGCGCACACTGGGAATCGAACCTGTACGGCGACAGCGCCTATACATCATGTTTAGCTATTTACCGATTGAGCTAGACGGGACCCCCCCCCACACACACACACAGACAACAACAACAACAACAACTAAAAAGTTGAGCGGATAACCCTGATATAGTACTCATCATCGCGTTACACCGGTAACCGATTATATACTAATAACAGTACAGACAGTATTTGTACGGGGAAACTTTTTACGACCGCCTCACTTCACAACTGTGAATTTTAAACTATTATAAGCCCGCGCTCGGAAGTTGCAATCAAAGATAATGCAATTGCACTAAGCGAACCAACCTTCTGTTACAGAATGCAGTCATGTTAAAGTAAAATCGTAGAAACGAACTCTAGGTATTGCTAGTTTCAAATAAATATGTTCTATATTTGACAGCGATAAAGAATGCATTTGGTCTTGCCTATGGGGACGAGAAGGAGTTGAATTTCAATGTGGATAATATATTCCCACTTCTGAAGACACTCGGACTCAACCCTCACAGTGAACGCGTCGTCGATCTAGTCAGGGAATCCAGTATTGAACGTAAGTCTTTATCGATCTAGTCAGGGAATCCAGTATTGAATGTAAGTTTTTTATCGATCTAGTCAGGGAATCCAGTATTGAAAGTAAGTCTTTATCGATCTAGTCAGGGAATCCAGTATTGAACGTAAGTCTTTATCGATCTAGTCAGGGAATCCAGTATTGAATGTAAGTTTTTTATCGATCTAGTCAGGGAATCCAGTATTGAACGTAAGTCTTTATCGATCTAGTCAGGGAATCTAGTATTGAACGTAAGTTTTTTATCGATCTAGTCAGGGAATCCAGTATTGAACGTGTCTTTACATACAGTAAAACCCCTTATGGAGACCACCCCAAAATTAAGACTTGCTTGATAATAAGACCACTATATCAACGTCTATCTTAATATTTATGCAGTATATTCTACCCCAGAAGTGTGACCATCCCACTATAAAGACCACTTTTGTCAGGTCCCAGACTAGGTCTTAAATGAGTGGTTTTACTGTAATATGCAAAAAAGGTGTCAAAACGTGCATTTTGTTACAGTTTTTACATTTGTAATTGGTATTGGTATTCTTTTACAAACCATTTTCCTTCAATTTTGTCTTTTCTTTTGAGTTCTTCGATCCTTCTTTATCCGTTTGAATTAAATTTCATTGCCATTGCGATTGTAAATTAAAATTAAAAACGCAAGTTCGTTTGCTCAACAATATGTTATCTTCAAGCTCCCTTGATGAACGCCCATTCTGCATTACATAGCAATACTTACATTTGTGGCCACAAATCTGATCGTTGGACAAGCAAGACTAACATTTAATACTACCATCGGCCGAGAAACTCTATATTCCGTTGTCAAATTCTCGCTGAAAACTGAACTTCTGGTGGTCATTTTTAATTAAATTATACAAGTGTATTTTGTTCATAGCATGTACAAAACAAATGCTATTTCGCCTTATTTCAGAGAACATGAATTCAAACATTAATCATTACCATGTTTTCAAATACCAAGTATGCCAAATAAAGTCTCCTATCAGTTTAATGATTAAACTCCTATATAACAAGTATCTGATTTTTTTGTGCATCCGTTTCAAAGGTTTTGGTGAAATCGATCCATCAGAATTCGAAGATGTCGTCCTCAACATGGTCAAAGAGAAGGACGAAGAGCTCTGGATCAAGCGTCTGGAAGAAAAGGAACACCTACGTCATGAAAGAGAGGCGGCTCGGGCAACAGCAGAAGCTGAGAAATTTAGACTTGAACAAGGTATCTATGGAGTATCTCTTAAACTACCTTAGGGAAATCTTGTTAAAGAGTGTAGATCGGTTTCTATTATCCCTGTTGTCGTGTTCTTGCTGATTTGACTTCAGGGCTCCGGTCTCGGTAAGGTTTAATTTCTTCATTTCTGCCAATCAGGTGCTTTAAATTTTAGACTGGTCACCAGCTTTATGAACTCATGTCCGAATTACGTCAGCTTAGCTATTTCAGAACACGTCTAATATTCTGTCGGCAGGTGACATCAGAGTATCTTCCCTGAGTTAATGTGGGACTAACATTTCTTAATGTTTCCCTTCTGACGATAGTTTTAACAGATACACCAACACACATATATTAAAAGGAAACAGAAACTTTGAAACTTTTCAACAAAAACGATATATTATGTAGTTTGATACATTGCATAATAAAGCTTCTTCAAGTAAGAGGGTTTGTTGAAAGCGGCATAAACTTATCATTTTAGTATATGTATTTATCTTCAGCGCGAGCGAAGGCTGGCTTTAAAAAGGAAGATGAAAATACCGATGAGTGGGCGGAATATGAAAGGAAAAAGAAAGAAGAGGAAGACAAACGAGAGAAAGAAATGAGAGACGACGAATTATATGATAACATAAAAATGGCTTTCAAGTAGGTACAATTTAGATATAGATAATAACGAAGCATTTATTGACGACAAGCATATAGTACATGTCAGTCGGGTTCTGACTTAACTTACAGACTAGTTTGCCTAAACACCTATCATTTATTCCTGCTATCTTGTCAAAGCTGAATTAACTCTAGCTTAACTCTAGCTTCACTTATCTCAAGTAGCCAAGTATATTGAGCGCCAATGAAAACGCAACAATTTATTATGCATATTTCACCTTTTTATTTTTATTTTTGAATATTTTGATGTGTGTAAAAGGTTAATAAATTGTTAAATGTAGATGTGTTTTAAAAGCCATAAGTAACTAATCGATACAATAATGTTCCACACAATTTTTGAACTTTCTCTTCTACAGTAACCCCGTACAAACTCACGAAATCTTCGTTTTGGCATGTAGGCATGCATGAACAACCCCCAAAACATGTCCATTCGTTTACCTTTACTTACGGTTACATAAATCCCATCTTCAGTTTTCAAGTTTTACTCTATAAAAATCTGATAATGCTAAAAGCTTTTAAACAACCAGTGACATGAGGTTTTGGGCATGATCCAATGTAGGAGGTCTCGACCTGAAATCGCTCGTTGGATGCATTGTTCACCGTCGACTCGTTTGGTCCAACGACATCTGGTTGATTTTAAAACACACCTAACATATGCCAATTTATTAAACTCCTACACATATCAAAATATTCCAAAAATAAAGTGTTGCGTTTTCATTGGCTGTCAGTATAGCATTCCTGTCTTCATGTGAGCACGTGTTGGTAATTCACCAAGGCAGACTGTACAATTTCTTTAAACTTTATGAACATGGCAGGGCAAGTGTTAGGTTACTACAGCATGGCAGGGCAAGTGTTAGGTTAATACAACATGGCAGGGCAAGTGTTAGGTTACTACAGCATGGCAGGGCAAGTGTAAGGTTACTGCAACATGGCAGGGCAAGTGTTAGGTTACTACAACATGGCAGGGGAAGTATTAGGTTACTACAACATGGTAGGACAAGTGTTAGGTTACTACAACATGGCGGGGCAAGTGTTAGGTTACTACAACATGGCAGGGCAAGTGTTAGGTTACTACAACATGGCAGGGCAAGTGTTATGTTACTACAAAATGGCAGGGCAAGTGTTAGGTTACTACAACATGGTGGGGCAAGTGTTAGGTTACTACAACATGGCAGGGCAAGTGTTAGGTTACTACAACATGGCAGGGCAAGTGTTAGGTTACTACAACATGGCAGGGCAAGTGTTAGGTTACTACAACATTGAACCTGGAAAGTCTTCTCTACTAATTATTTAACCTTGTCAAACGTTTAGGCTCTGAAGTTTATTTGGATACATGCACAACAAATAGCGCTTCTATTTCTAACATGATACTGATATGAACTAATGTCAAGCTAAATTGTAACAAAGTTATGGAGCTGTAGTTCCATCTGTCAGTCTCCTAATAGTTGGTTGCAAACCCCAGGCGGTGAGTTCCTCTATGATTCGCTGCAGAAATGTTTAATAGTTACTTTAGTTTTATAACGACCCTATGCCTACAATGTTTGTCATATTGTACAAAATGAATTACAGAAAGATAAATCTTGAAATTTAAAATAACGTTTAAATGTAATGGGTAACAAAATATCATAATCACGTGACCTTGTGATGGCAGGTATGGGTGTAACATAACTAATTCGGAAGCAAGAATGTGTTATTGGAACCTTGTGACAATACAGATTTTCCACAACCCTATGATGACAGGAATTTGTGTCAAATAACCCAGGTGACTGCAGGGATTATGGCAATTCGATTAATGTGTGGATATCGGTTGTTTGCTGCACAATTAAAATTGTTCAGTATGAGTTTGTTAGATCGATATTCATTTTGTTAACTCGCTGCTGCAGGTTTATTGATGCCGATGACGATGGGGTGATCTCCACCCAAGATCTCTATGTTCTCATGATGGGTATGGGCGAAATGTTGACTGATGATGAACTCTTCGGTATGGTGAACATGGCCGACACGGACTGTGATGGCAAAGTAACATTTGAAGGTAAGGGCCAAAAATCATAAAACTATATTAGGATAACAGTCTCAAATCTCAAGCATCTGATTGGCTGAAATCGCGACAGGTCGCCATTTCAGCCAATCAGATGCTTGAGATTTGAGACTGGTCTCCAATCTCAGTTTTATAATCTTGGGCTAATGATTGATTAGCATATTCGGATGGTTGTATCAGTCCAAGCATGTCAGCTTCGGTTAGCACGTCAAAAAATGGTACATGTTGATCTGATCCTAATTTCCATGTTGTTTGCATGGCCGATATGTCCCGAGAATTGAAATCGACGTTGAATGTGAATAATAGTATTATGTGTTATGAAATGATTTGTATACATGCCAGTTGTGATAATGATTCAGGGGCCAATTTGCATTTGAAAAAAAATGTGAATGACTTCGGCTTTTACGTTTTAGGATTATAAACTCGTGCATTTTGTTATATCAGTGATTTGGTACTATGGAAGAAACTCAACTCTTGATATGAATTTGTTGTCGAAGTATTTATGAGTTTGTGCCCTTGATTGTATCAATGTACACTACTTTTGTTAAAGAGCGAATTTTTGATAGTTTATGTCATAAATTGTTATTAAAGCTAAAACATTTCTTTGAGATATTTTAATGCTGATTTTTCTTTATGTCTGGATTATTCATGCTGTCAAAACTGATGTCAAAATAGAGTTTCTCTCACGCAGAGCTTTATAATATGTAATAATGATAATCATCGCTATTTAACATTCAAGCCAAGTTAAAGCCATTAACTTGCGTTTGTGTCTGTGTGCATACGATAAGCACCTGCCAAATAAATGACATGACAATATTAAATTGTATAATTGGTTGATTTGCAGGAGGCATATAAAATTAAGTTGCGTCTATAAAATGTTTTAATATTAAAAACGTGTGTGTCATCTCTTGTAGTAATTAAATTTGTTGTGTGAGTTTTACGATTTATTAAAAGTTGCGTTATAACTGAAATTACTTGCAAAAATGGAGGAAAACTTATTGCTTTGGTAACTTAATTTTGCTAATTAAGGAATTTAGAACTTGTAATTGTGGAATAATTACCTTTAAGAATTGAATGCTAAAAAACTAAAGGAGCTTCATTATGGAAAAATTGTCGCCTGCGAAATGTTTTTTTAAAGAATATAAGTTCAGTTTTTCATGTTCTTGTTAACAACCCATAATGTTTAAAACTATGTCGCCATTATATACGTATTTATTCCCGTGCAAAGCATAGTAAGTGTTATCTTCTGCTTAAACTTCGAGAAATAGCGTCTACCACCCAAACACAGTTTCGTATGACACGACTTGTTGAGGTAGAACGACTTTTTTTAGTTTTGTGGAAATGACATGGTATTCTTCCAAAATGACGGTGTTGTTTGCTGATCTGTTTAGCAACTTTCAGAAAGTGTGAATATACGACAGATTAGACAAGTTTATGCCTCGGCTCTTGTACAAGCTAATCTATCATTTGTTTACCACAAGTGATCGCGACGTTAAATTGACAGTCCAGTGCTATTTCTACATTATTATATCTTTATAGAACAATGGGCCTAGGATGCCGAGTGGTTAAATATTGACTGTCAGTCACAGCCTCATCAATACTGTGAGTTTGTGTGTGAATCTTTCATCGGCGTAAGCCTTCCAGTTAGTGTTCGGAAGGTCGATGGTTCTAGGCAGGTGATTTCAAAACATTTCAAGAAGGCATCTGTATTTCTTCCTCACCCACCGGCTTAAATGTTACAAAACTTGGAGACCAGTCTTAAATCTCAGCAATTTGATTGGTTAAAATTGAGCGCAGTCTCAAACTGTTTATAACATTGGAGCCAGTAAGGTATTGTAGTAAGTAAAAATAATATCATAACCATCCGAAAGCACGATTATATACGCTAATTTAGCAAAACTATCAAATGTTTTAATAAATTTATTAACAGTCACATTAGACAAAGCTGACTCCATGTTCAAACACATTTAAGGGTAACTCGATAAAGAACAAACATTTAATCCTATTCTTTTAACAATAGAGGGTAGATCTAACGTGATATGATGACGCGTCAGATAAACGGTTCTTATATTTCCTAATGTCATCGTTACACTAACCCTATCTATGTTACACCATATCTGCATATTGTTCTTCTATCACTGCGGACATTTGATACCCTTCATCGGTATGATTAGCATTATGCAACGTGAGAAATATGTCGTCGGTATCATTAATCAAACGAGCAATTCGTGTACGGTTTAAAGATATTTATTCAGTCTTTTTCAAAATCCCTTTAAAACCAGGGTGTTATAAATTTTAAATAAGCGTCGAGATGTTCATGATCTCGTTCAAGTATGTGATTATGTATTGTGACACTAAAAATAAATTATAGTTTATTGTGAGTAACAAAAAAGTCACGTGGTAGTCTATTTATAGAAGCAATAATGGTGTTATAGCGGATATAGGTGAATTTAATGTATTTTTCCACTGACCATTACTCGTTAAGGGAATATAACTGTTAATACCTTTGGCTGATAAATCATAATGAAATTAACAAGTCGGTCACGTGATAGTCTAGTTGTTGCTAGCCTACTCTAGTTTGCGACACAACTTGTATATAATACTGTTTTTCATTTAACATATTTTAGACTTTCCGATCATATAAATCGAACTTTATAATATCCAATTTATGATGACTGTTGAAGATTCCAAGATAGTTTATCGCAGCTTACTTCAAATTTAAATTATTCAATAGATATAACATATTCGTAAACAATTTATTATGTAGTTATTTACCAATAGCACAACGTCTTTAAAATGTTTATAAGTTCATTCCTTAAAATCATCAAAATAAACCGACTGCATTGCAAGGGTTAAACATTTTGGAAACATGGATATATCCTTTACTTCTCAATGTAAATATATTTTCTGATTTTCAAAAAATTGGAGAAATCTTAAATAAGATTTTAAATAAGACGTGTTGTATTCTGAACAAATCCTTTGAGATAAATATAGTAAACCGTTCACATTGTTTAAAAATATATTGACTGCGTACGCAGGTCATCTTGTAACAGCTTCATAATGCTAATTCAAATTACAACACAGGATAATATCCACTTTTTCAGAAATTTGTAAATAAACGTTTTAAAAATAAATGAACGTTTTCTAAAATACAATTGCAAAAAGCAAACATACAAACAAACGAAAACAGACAGAAATGCTAAGCGAGACGATAAAATAACCGGATAGTTTTCAACCGTCTTTAACGCCTTCTAAATAAGCACGTTTTGAAGTAATTACATTGCGGGATTCGTGCAATACAAAACGAATAATACCAAACGCCACTTTTATCTGCCAATAAGTTTTCCGTCTGGGTGACTGTTGATTACCGAGTGCACTTTTTGTCCAAAAAGATGTTCTGTTGGAATTTTATTTCAAACAACTTGTTAATTGAAAACTAGCAATTATATGTATTGACACACTTAACAATATTACGTTCGACCATTTAAAAGGTGTCTAAATAACAAGCAAAGATTTGTATTTACATTTTGAACATTAAATAATTATTTTACAAATGAAAGCGCGAGACGCATTGACTAACAGAATGAACGAAGGGGTACATTCAAAACATAGTGATAATCGATACGTGGTGAATAGATGAATGTAGGAAAGCTTATCAAGGCTACAAAGAACCAATTCGAACCTTTTCATTTTTATCTTCAACGACTGACAAGAGAGATAGTTTATTTGGTTGATAATTTTCAGTTTAAATGCTATGTGTACACATGGTTAACGATAGCAATCAGATACCTCTCTAGCCGCCGACGGGAACTGATTAACTGGCAGAGTAGTGCGTTTATCTCGGTCGGTAGATACACGGTTCTGGATATTTCATAGTCGATTCATAGTAAGTTTTGAAGAAAACTAAACTATTTGCTGAAAAATGTTTGCTTAATTCTTTTTGCGCTTAAGGGTCATATTTTGAAGGACGCATGTTATGGACTATGTTTTAATGAAGCCGTTGAAATCGTTTTTTTTTTATGTATAAACATGAGATTTATTTTTAAAGACAAAAGGCCCTACGCATGATCTTTGTTTTTGATCTGCGGATTTAATTTTACACAATTCTGATATATTTTGTTATGTTCTGCATGGAAAATTATCACACGGCTTTACTTAACATGTTCATTCTGGAGGTTAGAGATTTAATTCATTCGTATTCCAAATCAAAGTAAATTAAACTTTCTTTCAGATCAAAATGTTGGTTTCTATATAAACATCTGATAATATTTATACAATTTCAGACTTTAAGAAATTTCTGCTACCCATATCTGGCAATGAAAGTCTGATCGTGTCACCAGCTGCCCTCGCCCAACTACATCTACAGTCCCAGCCTATCATCGTGGAAAGCGTCGGCAATTCAGCGAAAACACCCGAAGCAGCTAATGAGTCTGATGCCAGTGATAAAGAGCAAGCTGATGCATATCAGAAACTAGTCAGTGACAATACTCAACCATCTGTAGACAATACTCAGAAGGAGACTGGAAAGTCGAAAGGACTGGAAGTGTCTGAAGAAGAAAAAGCCAGAATTCAGAAACTAAAAAAATCTATGTTATGGGGATATATGTCATCAGCGAAATCAAGCACGGTTAGTCTATTTTCAAAACCAAATTTTCCGGTTTGTTGATTTACCATATATAGCGTTTTCAATTGCAGTTTAACGAATGTGCTGTTTTGTCGCGTTCAGTTTCGCAATTATTGTAAATAATTCGAGAATTGCACGCCAGACTTCCGTAACCCCTTATTTACTTCATTGTAGTTGCCACAGTCCTGCATGCAACATCGAAGACAATATCCGACTTTTAGTCCGTTTTTTAATATAAAGGTTTCGTGTATCTTTAACAATTTCTTGCAATTGTGACCTTGAAATAGCGTCACAATTGAACAGCTATCATTCCTGATTATGCAGGTAGTTTTTACGGCGGCTGTAAGAAGTCTCCCCGCAAACCCAATTGGTACTGTTGACCCTTATTGAGCGGCGCCCATCCCTTGGACAATAATATACAATGAACAGACTCAATTAAACCGAGCCTGCAAAACTGTGATATTTGTCGTGTTCGGTAGCTTTCATAATTCTCTTTTTTAAAGATCTGGGTTGAATGTTTTAAAGCTGAGATTGGAAACCAGTCTCAAATCTCAAGCATCTGATTGGCTGAAATGGCGACTGGTCGCTTTTTTAGCCAATCAGATGCTGGAGATTTGAAACTGGTTTCCATGCTCAGTTTTATAACCTTGGGCGCTATTCTCACAAAAACAGTTAGAAATGAAATGCAAAGTTTAGACAATTTATTTCTTTACTGTACAAAAGTGAAATATACATATCAGGAATTGCCACACTCACAAAACACAGCCTCTCCACGCAGCGAAAAGGAAGAGAAGAGGGTAAAAGATACACAGACGCGCTTTAGAAAAGCATCTGTTAATTTCATTGCATTATTACAAAAAAAGATTTCGCAAAAATATCGTAACTGAAATTGTATATAACACTTTTCTTTTTATTTTAGGATTCCCGGCAAGTCAGTCTCTCGTCCATATCTTCTATTGATGACGAAGTCTTTAAAGACAAGTCATCCCCTAATACACCAGACACTCAAAACAAAATATTGATTGATACCAAAGAAGATTCTGAAGGTGTTGACGAAGAGAGAATTGAACAAACCGTTCAAGAGGCGGCTGGTAGTCTGCATGCAATTCGCGAAGAAGATGAACATTCAAATTACGATATAGACCAAAACGACAACAAGAAGCTTGCTGCAAATGATAAGTCAGAAGCAAAGTTTATCAGCGCTTTAGAAAGTAAACGAAAAGTGTTCTCTAGACAAAGCTCTTCTGCTTCACTGACTAAAAACACAGATAGTTTTGGTGATTCCGGCGTAGAAACAATGGATTCTGTGAATTGTTCCGAAATTAGGGACCAACCGGATGTATTTGATTTGTCTGACATTGGGGATGAAGATGGTGCCAGAACGCCGCATGTAACAGAGAATTCATCGTCTGTTGTATATAACAATGACGAAGATGACGAAGACATGATAGATCCTTTACACGTGCACGAATCTTTGTCACGTGTTTCATCATCAGAATCGCTGGCAAAACTCGATCTAGATTCCGAGTTACTTCTTCCATCAAATGATTCAGAAGACTATACAGAAGAACGGGTGATGAATTTCGTAAATGAACATACTTACATGGAAATAGAGCAGATTCCTTCTGAACCCACCAAAGAGGAAATAGAAAGAATAAACGAAATGAAAAGGAGAGCAGATCAGAAAATCAACAAGGCAAAGCACCTGGAGCAGGCCATTTTGCAACGTTCATTCACAGTACCATCTTTGACGATGTACAAAAGTCACCTAGAACGTCCTCAAACAGCCCGGCCATCAGCGAACGGTATAAACTGTTCTCATATAGATATTGATCTAAGTTGTGAGGCCCCTCCTAAAGCTGAAATAAAATCATACAGGATGTTCACGGAAAGAGTGAAAAGTGCCAGATCAAGCAGACGAGAAAAACTGTCAAGCAACGATAAAAGCAGAATGAGCGTTATAGATATATGTAACAGTATTAACACTGATGAGTCAACATCCAACTCGAGCAGTCGGCAGAAGTGGCCGATGAGACCGTTAACTAGACCTAGATCACCCATAATGAGAAGAGTATTCTCTCCAAGTGAAAAACAATTTAGTTTAGATTTAGAAACTGACGAACTTGGTAGAGAAAACAGTGGCAGAAAGAATCCTAGGCAAAGGCGGACAAGATCTGCTGTGTGTGCAAGACGATCTCAGTCGCCGTCTTTAATTATCAGCGGGGAATCACGTAAAATAGAGAGACCAAAAACCGCCTTGCCGTACACCAAATCAAAACTGGAAAATGATGAAAAGCGCGCAGTTCTTGTTGTTGAACCGCTAGCAAATGCAGATGAACTTTATCCTAATAAGTCGGCTTTGACCACTTATCACCATGGATTTAAAAGCATTTGGCCGATAGGAAGAAAAATTAATATGATTCAAGCAAAGAGACCATTCAGGGCATTTGAAATGAACTCTTATTCTAGAAGTATTGAAAGATGCCAGTTCCCTTTCAAAGGCAACAACAATGTTAATATAGTCACAAAATTGGACGAACCGTTTAATCGTATAACAACACCTAAAATAGTCGGTAAAAACGTGATAAAACTAGAAATGGAAACAGAAAAAGTGAAAAAGCCTGCTATAAGAAAATTGTCTTTGTATATAACACCAAACAGCACACCTAGAGCGGTTAGATGAACAAACAATTTTGAGGTTAACAAAGGAGCGGAACAGTTATTAAAATGCAGCTAGTCTAAAGTTTTGTGGTCAGTCACAATCGTGTTTACAAGTTGAATAGTGCTGTGATATGCTGTTAAATACATGGTCCGTTTTACAAAAGAAATGGCATTACTTAATCGCTTACCACTTTTATCGATTCTTCATATTTATTTTTTTTTATATTTTCATTTCATTTCATGTACAGGCTCAAAACACCGAGCCTGCAATATTTTCTTATTTCTTCTGAATCTCGTTCTGTGGTTTCTAGAGTGCTCTTTTATGTACGGTTATCATTATATTTCGCGCTGGTTTAATTTTTGTATATTTCGCGCTAGGCAGTGCGCGCAAAATCAAACCCTAGTGAATATTACCACATGGTATCATATTCGACGAGAATAATATAGCAGCGTTAATTTATGTTTGCGTGTCTAATGTTATTTGAGTCATATGCGCGAAAATTCGGCCCCTCAAAATTAAATGATACCACAGTAAAGTAAAAATCCGAGGAGATAAACTTTATAATAAACTGAGCAATAGGCTAGAAACTGCAGTACTGTGTAAGCATCCTTGTAAGACATTTTCATTTCTGCTGTCAGTATCCAGTTACTTTTTCTGCTGTTTTGTTTTGTTTGTTTCACAATCAGACATTACAATGTTGAGTTTTTAGGCAATTTGCGACATTAACTGCACAACAAAACATCTTTTAAGATAAAAAGGAAGTACATTTTTATTTATTCTGAATCGAAATTTTAGCACTTTTATTTTAACTTTACAAATATATGAACAACAAGCAATAACACTTTTTTGTGTCTAACTGTTGAAAAAGGTTCGAAGAACAATGTAAAACCAAGAAACTTGGGAGGCAAAGCAGTCCTGTGACATAATTTTACAAACTTAATTACAGAAATTTACTGCTTATCTTCAACCGAAACTTGATTTCTTTGGAAAACATGTTCTGTTATGCTTTCTTCTGTAAAGAAAAAGACAGTACCCAACCCTCAGTATCGCTACGTGTATATGTTTTATAATAGTTTTACGGAGCTTTTGTGAAGAGGTTTTGAGAGATGCAAATCTCTTAGGTCTGTTATCGTTGATTGTGTTAATTTATTTTTGTATTGGTCCGATTTAACAAGTACTCATAATTGACTGTTATTTAAATGCCAGGGTCATGATAATAAAACTAAGACTGGAGACCAGTTTCAAATCTCTAGCCAATCAGATGCTTGAGATTTGAGACTGGTCTCCAGATTAAGTTTTATGGTCTTGAACACAGTTGTTCGATTTGACGACCTGTTTTTTTCCAACAACTTTACGTTCGTCACTATAATGTTGACGGTCGATAACATTTGCAAAAATACGTTTGCCAATTGAAACTTGGTAATAGAAGTAATGACAAGTGATTCCTGTTGATAAAATATTATCATGAAAAGGACGAAGCTTAGTATAACCACAGTTAAGAATAGGAATGGATGCCGTGATCCCAATCCATATCTCGAGAAGCCTATGCCAATGACGTTATTAACTACATTTCACGTCATTAGTCAATATAACCTTTCGGAATAAACATAGAAAATCATAGAATTAACAGTGATTCTGTGATTATCTAAGTGTCTAGATAGATTATTTTTACCTATTACAGACATAACCCCATTGAATTTTTATCGCATATTTCGACTGTTTTTGATTTTAACATAGAATATTACACTGGCTTACTTGCCGTACACACAGCTACGTCTAACACGAACTATTCATTTAATAGGGAAAATTCTAAAAAGGAAGAATTTGCACCCCCCCCCCCCTTCAATTCAAAAAGAGGTTGTCTTAACAATAAAATGCCTTGAAATGTCATGTTAACTTTCAAATTCCCTTTAAATAACGATTGATGTGAAATGTTGGCTGTTTTGCAGACTGATCTGCTGGCGGACACAGTCTGTTTCCGACAGAAACATCTTACTAGAAATAAATTAACAAAGTACTCAGTCTTACTTGATCTCTGTAGTGAATCCTGTGACGGAGGTTTATCTTTGACGAACTACGATACTGCAAAATTGAAGCTTGAATGTATTGTGTTGTTTTATTTTTCTGTGAAACGTGGTGTCGCGACGACCCTTACTCGGCCCAAGATCATAAAACTGACATTGGAAACCAGTCTCAAATCTCTGATTGGCTGCAGAGGAGACAAACTAAGTCTTGAGATATCCATTTTATGCCCACACAAAATGGGAGACATATAGAGTTGCACTCGTCCGTCCGTACGTACGTCCCCAAATCTTGTGGCATCAACTCCTCCGAAACTTTCAAGCGGATTTCTTTCAAACTTGCACAGTTGAACAAGCATGATGTGTAGATGATCGTATAGATTTTTTTCCTGCAACCGTTTTTACCAGATTGATGGCCCTTTGTTATTTTAAATTTTGTTGCAGCAGTGGGGGCATCAGTGTCCGGGGACATATTCTAGTTAGTTTGAAGATATTGGGCCTTGAACTGAGGAGATCCGTTTCAGTACCTCGTAATGTGTAGCGGACTGGGAGTTAAGTTACACGGACACAGACTGTTTACAGTAGCGTTCGTCTTAAACTGGTAATTTATAGTGAGTTGCGGGCCAAATACGTTAACACAATTATATTTGTATTCGGTAGCGCCAGACTAGCTACTGGTTATCATTAGTGAGTTGAAAGGCGATTTATTATAATAAACTGTAGACAATAGCAACACGCTGGTAACTGATGTTTATAATGAGTTTGCAGAAAAGCAGTGTACTTTGAAACAACGTCCGACTCGAATCTAAAATATTCGGTCTTTGATTATAGTAAAATCCTAAGCCAGTCGCCAAGACAAGCTTATTGTCGAAACAATTGTAATTATGCATTTTAACCACTGATATCCTAGTTTCCAATGGTCCAAGATTTTAAAAAGTGATCCGCATTTACGGCCATTTGAAATATTCTCATTAAATGCGGCTAAAAAACTCACTTGCTTGCAGCAGTGTATGCGTATGTTAGACTTTAAACTTCCATGGGATAAACTTAGTTTTAGTATTTCTTATTCGGTCAATTTTATCACATCAGTCTCAGAACGTGTAAAGATCACGGGAAATTCATATGGTGAATACTGTGTGACTTAAGGTTCCATTTGGTATTAAATCGTTTATTACACGTCGGACATTGGTAAGGTAGGTTTCCCTGATGTAACCTCAAGTGCGCGCGCAGGCTGTCACTCCTAGTCAGTTCTTTCCCACATACTTCACATGTATAGCTTCCGTAACCTCTTCGGCGACTTCTACTGGGACCTGAAAATTAAAAAAAATTCAGATTCTAGAGGTTTCCGAGTGAGAAACATATCAACTATACTATACATGTATAAAACCGCGTCGTTAGTCCGGTATTCTATAGTTCCGTGATGCGTTATCCGTGATCCGTGTCCGTGTCCGCGTCCGTGTCCGCGATTTTTCACTCACCAAAGATATCGTTGGGTATATTCCATACCTCTGTGTCCGTTCCACGTCGCGGACACGAACACAGACGCGGAAGGATACGGAGGTATGGAATAAACCCAACGATATCTTTGGTGAGTGAAAAATCGCGGACACGGACGCGGACACTGACACGGATCACGCACCACGGAACTATGGAATACCGGCCTTAGCTTGGTTAGGCCGGACCTCCATAGTTCCGTGAACGTGGTCCTCGTACGTGTCCGTGTCCGCAGCCGCTAATTTTATTTCCGTGAAGTGCTATTCCATACCTCCGTCACTGTGCGCGTGAAACATAAGTAAGTGCTATTTTCAGTCGTTAAATATTCATAAAATGTATCTGAGTAAATAAATTATAACATATAATTACTTATGTTAAGAGGTGTGATTGCAAATCAAAGTATATTAAATAGAAAACGGCATGATCATATATGGTAGCTACGGGACATTTATAAACATCGGTAAAAACATGGAGCATTCTACCATCTCGTTAGAGAGCTGAAATGATCTTCAGGGGAGTTCCATTCGATAAAAAAGATCATTTTAAGCAATTATCTTGTTTGCTGCCTTTGAGCGAGGCATGTAGTTTCCTGTACAATGTTCATCCGGGAACTGTCCGTGTACATGAAAAATCGCTCATTGAGCGAAACGTCGCGAACACGAACGCGGAACGGACACGGAGGTATGGAATATACCCAACGATATCTTTGGTGAGTGAAAAATCGCGGACACGGACGCGGACACGGACACGGATCACGTATCACGGAACTATGGAATACCGACCTTAGTCATAGTCTCGTTTTCAAACTTCATGCCAGTGCGTGAATATATTGGCCAACGTCTTATACATGCACCTGAGCCAGTGGCGTCTGCACAGTAAACAAAAATCAAGGACAGGTATACAGAAAACTAGAAACTCGGACCTGAAGATCCAATCATCTATCACTTAAAGATTCGAGTGTATACTGCTCAAAATTCGATAAGGATCACTTTAAAATTGTGTTCATTCCTTACATAAGGTTGCAACAAAAAATATTTGTTTTGATTCAGAAAATTTGTTCATTTGACATCAGCTTTGTGCCTAAACAAAGGAATGAGCCGTCAAACTGTTGAAGTGAAACAGCGGTTAAAACCTGGTAGGGGCAATAATTCGGGATGAAACGGAAGGTGATCTCTTTCAAAGTTTGAGTAGTACATATATTACCTGTACTTCAACAATAATTATTTAAAACAAAATCTGTTTCATACACAAACGTTACTAATATTAGACATAAATTAATGATACAGAATTACGTGTAAAAGGAACTTGGAAGCGAAAAAGTTAATAACTGAAAAACGACATTGCCCGATACGGAATTGCTTATCTGCACTGTGCTAAAATTATTCATGGGTATACATGTATAATAAATGTTAGTATAAAATTCGTTATGTCACATCAGTATCTAACTATTTTTGGTGTTCCGCATAACATCTGTCGCCTGCTTCCAGGAAGTTTAAAAAGTTGATAAATATCAAGAAGATCAAGAAACGAGGCCACGCCACAAAACAGCATTTTTACACTTCAACAGTGTTCTTTCAAACTAAAGTTATTGAGCACGTCTGGACCCAAATCTAATCACAAGCTAGGCTTGCAAACTAACTGCCTACAAACCAAATTATAGCAAATTATCCCCATTTTACCTCAAGCTATTAAGCATTTTTTTTCTATTTTAGCAAAGGTATCCATGATCTAACTTGCCTCAAATGAAAACTTCAGCAAAATACCCCCATTTTAACACAAATTAATAAGGGGAAACTGTTCCTATTTTAAGTTATATTGACCTTAACCAAATCCAATCTAGATGATCATACAAGCTTGTCATATCCTAAGTTTCAGCAAGATTGGTCTATCCAAACTAAAGTTATTGACCAGAAACTGTTTTTCTAATTTAGTCACAGTTACCATGACTTTGACCCGACCGGCCTAAAATCCATCCCAAGCTAGGTCTTCACGTAAGCTTGCATTATTCAAGGTTTCAGCGATATTGATTTATGCAAACTGGTTTTTGACTGGAAACCCTCTTTGACGCTGCCTTCCCGCATGACCGCACGCCTGCCATACCCCAATCTAATAACTAGGATTTGTGGTTAAAATGGTAGAATTCAGGTTGCATTGAAATACTACAATTACTGAATAATTCACAAAAAACGCCAATTATGTATAACTTTTATTTCATGAAACTAAATCAATTAATTTTATAATACATAGGTTTTCGTAGTATTTATCCTTACAAAGTGTAAACTATGACAAAGTTTGCTTGAAAGGGACAGTACTTCAAATGTTGGCAACCATGATGACAACACATTTCGTGTTTGAAAGCAAAATGTTAACTGTATAAATTTAAGTCAAAGTCATAATAAAGTATCAGGTTAAGTCTTTTGAAAAGTGTTTTACACAAATTTTGGACAGTAAGGACTTAAAGATGGCTGTGCCTAAGGTTATAAAACTGAGCATAGAAACCAGTCTCAAATCTCAAGCATCTGATTGGCTGAAATGGCGACTAGTCGCCATTTCAGCCAATCAGATGATTGAGATTTGAGACTGGTTTCCATGCTCAGTTTTATAACCTTGGGCACTGGTCAAGTATCAGGACAAAAAAAGTGTTTTCAAATACCATGATTTATTATTTACATTGTTTAAGATATGCAGACAATGTAAACATAATATAAGCTAATTTCAACGTACATATTTGAAAGCCGAAGTTGTAACAACGTTACTGAAGCAGTAAAATTCATGCAAAACAGGGTCCCAGATCTTAAAACTAAGTTTTGATATCAGTCTCAAATCTCAAGGATCTTATTGGCTGAAATGGCGACTGGTCGCCATTTCAGCTAATCAGATGCTTGAGATTTAAGACTGATCTCCACATTTAGTCTTATGATCTTGGACACTGGTCCGAAAATATACTTATTAGTCCAAACTTTTAGAGAAATTCGCACCTTTTCAGTCATTTCTAGGCATTACATATCGGCACAATGGTTATTAACTAAATCTGAGACATTGAAGTATCCCACCCTGGGTTGAAGGTTATAAAACTGAGATTGGAAACCAGTCTCAAATCTCAAGCATCTGATTGGCTGAAATGGCGACTGGTCGCCATTTCAGCCAATCAGATGCTTGAGATTTGAGACTGGTTGCCATGCTCAGTTTTATAACCTTGGGCACTGAACTGTGAATAGGCAGCTTTAAGAATCGTTTGAAAAGAACGTAACGTAAAATGTGTCAATATGGAGTAACCATTGTAGTTGCCAGAAACAGCTTTGTGGACGATGACTATAAAATTTAATCGTTTCTATGACTGCTTTAAAATGTTTAGAAGGTATAAGCAATATTAAGTTTCAGGTTTAAATATTATGTATATGAGAACAACTTCAACATTGGTCGAGCAGGAGCTATCATTTCTTTATGTCAGACAACTTTGTGTTGATAATATATTCAGGGTTTTCTATCAATATTACAGATAATTTTAAATTTATAAGCAGCATTAAGTTTCAGTTCAAAGTTGGTTTAAAGGATCATGTTTGTTATAAGTATGTCAATTCAAATAAGTCGCCACAAACAATTAACGAAAATGAGAACCCTTTGGGTTACCGCACTGGAATGGTCAGTGGCAAAACAAATTGCCACTGGGGGCTTAAACCAGGTTCTGGGTGCACCAACCTCACACTTGCCCTAACAGGTTCTCAAATCAACACACAAATACAAGTTGTCTTGGTGAAATAACTCAAAGTTTTGGCTTCAAAGAACATGGTATGTTCCACGTTGTATCACATTTACTTCAAAAAGGTATACAACGGTAAGCTTTCCGGTTGAACACGTATAAACGGTAAGTTTTCCGGTTGAACACGTATAAAACGGTAGTTTTCCAGTTGAACACGTATAAAACGGTAGGTTTCCCGGTTGAACACGTATAAAATGGTAATTTTTCCGGTTGAACACGTATAAAACGGTAAGTTTTCCGGTTGAACACATCATACCAACCCATGGAAAGTTCAATAAATCACGAACAACCACTACCAAGACATGTCACCAGGCGGAAATTTTCTCTAACTATGTTATACAGTAACAAGGCCTTCAATCTGCTATACATTGGTTGGTTGAGAAAGCATTTGAAGCGCACCAGTTTACTATACGTACAGACATTTTTATATGTTTGACATTACAGTTTGTTACTTGACCAAGATTTGACTCAAGGCGGGATTAGTGTGACAGACTGACTAAAGTAATGACGGACAATTCCACAACAATATATATCTGCAAGAGATAAAAAGAAAAGGAACGCGACCAATTAATATTTCTTTAAACGCTGACGACCGCATTAAGCAACGGAGAGAAAGAACAGACAAATACGCTTTGCAACCACATGTAGTAGTTTTTTTTTTGTTGCTGTTTTTTTTGGTTTGTTTGTTGCTTTTTTGTTTTTTTGTTGTTTTTTGGAAGAGCGATTTTAGGGTTTTCATTTTGTAAATTGTAAGAACTATAGTATAAGTATACAAAATGCACAGATAACCCAAATCTATACCGACACTGCAGCAGCGCCTAGCCAACCATGCAAGAGAGGAACACAGTACATATCATCTGTATCGCGAAAAAGAACACTTCAAGTATGCCTGTATACAGTTACCTACAATGATTGACATTCAGCATGGTTGGACATTGGCACATTATTATAAAGAGAGGTAAATAAAACTGGGCTAAAGGTTATAAAACTGAGCATGGAAATCAGTCTCAAATCTCAAGGATCTTATTGGCTGAAATGGCGACTGGTCGCCATTTCAGCCAATAAGATGCTTGAGACTTGAGACTGGTTTCCATGCTCAGTTTTATAACCTTGGGCACTGCTAACTACAGTGAACAGCAACTCTAATCCATTATTGCAATCAACCTAATTCGAAGATCCTGACAGTGATTAAGTTTTCTTGCATATGCTATTTTCTTTATAGTATGAAATGGAAGTACATATTTCTGCTGGTATGACTACTTCCTTTCAATCTCACTAAAGTCAGATCTAACAAAATGCTAGGACGGCCCGCAGACACCGTACATAAGCACCAAACTATAGCGGTTTTCCCCGATAACTATTTTTAGAAATTTTCATCACATGAAGCATGATTTATAACTTTCGCGAAATGATCTGAAGATGTCATTACATTAGAAATGAATGCAATACTACATAAACACTTGTATCTTCAGTAAAATACGTCTTACGCAGGCTGTAAACATTTTCCATGGTTTAAAAAAATACTATGTTTACTTTCACTTTTGTGATTTTGTAGGCGACAATCTGATTGGTTCAAAGGGTTAGTGATAAAAGCACGTTTCAGTTACTCGTCGTCAGATCCTGATGGCGTAGCGGTTTTCAGGAGATGATTTTAATCAGATTGACTTCCTTTAGGTATCATATATATTAGTAAATCAAGATTAAGTCATCTATTTTAGAAGGATGGACAACCAAATGACCCCTTGTAAGTAGTACTTAAAATGTGAAATGATGCCATGCCTGCATTGTTTTTGGTGTAAATAATATTAATTACAAGTATAAGTAAAATGTATATAGAAAGCAAATTATAAATCAAGGTATGAGCTTTCCAGAACGAAATAAAACAATTCGTTTCCTTCCATGTCAAAAATATTGACAACGTACATATTCATTTAAACTGAAACAAACAATAGAAAACAATGATTAATTGTGAAAAAAAGTTGTGAGATCAACAGAGACATATTATTATGTACAGTTATAGAATGCAAATATTTTCTTATTTTAACTTTCATTACACTGGTTCATGAATCCAACAATTAATTTGCGTCAAATAAACACGTTCCGCTTGATATGTGTGTACATATGTGAAGTGAGATGACTTTTCTGGATAAACCGTTTTCTGCAGACCTCACACTCAAAGGGACGCTCTCCGGTGTGAATACGCATGTGATCGCTCTTATTTCTCCGAGTCTTAAATACCTTGCCACATTCTTCACATTGCAGCTTGTCTGAAAAAAAAAGAAATGTTCACATATGAGTTTAACTGGTGATTTTTTAATATATCGCATTCGTTTGTAAAGGGCGCATTTGTGCAAAAACAAATATATAGAAAGACATTACGTAAATAATTTTTCATTAATTGAATAATTTGTAATCAAGCAGAGGTAGTGATATTGTTCCTTCATTTTCGCATGCTAGGGAAACACCCTGCTTTTGGCTAGATGAAGGTGAATATAAATTCGTTTAAGTCGAAATCACATCAGTATCTAACTACTTTGGTTTTCCACATAACATGCGTCGCCTGCTTCCAAGAAGTTTAAATGTGGGCATTACGTATTATAATAAATGATAAAAGGTGAGATTCAATTAGATTATGAAAGTAACAAAGCTGTCTACAAGGTATAACCTTTATTTCATGAAAATAGGACAAATTATTTTCAAGTTGATTAATACATAGATTGCTACTTCCAAGCTTCATGAAGAGACATACTTGGGCACCTAGCAGGTATAACTTTAATGAAATTATGGCATTTACTTTTAATGTTGCTTCACAAACAATGTGACAAAATGCATATCAGGAATTGCCACATCCATAAAACACAACCTCCCCACGCAGCCAAAAGGTAAAGAGGATAAGATCAATTTCAAATAAGACACCAAAACAACCAAAAAGATAACTTCTCGGTTTACCGCCTTGGAACGGTCAGTAGTAAAACAATTTGTTACTGGGGTTTAAACCAGGTTCTCGGGTGCACCAACCGCACAGTCGCCTCAAAAGGTTCACATATGAACAAACAGGTACAAGTTGTCTTGTAAAAATGGCTCCAACTCACCCAATAAATAGACAGTGCTTGCAAAAGCTAACAAACATAATTATAAAAATTAAGACGCTCAGCAACAGGGCATACTTTAAAAAAATTCGAAAGGGCGACACAATAAAATGAGAGCCTAATGGGTGACCGTTTTGGAACGGTCCGTGACGAAACATTTAGCCCCGTGGTTAAAACCAGATACTAGAGTGCAACAATCTCACAACTGCCCCAGCAGGAACTCATATGAAAAACCAAATACCAAAACAAAGTTCTGTCGGTGAATTAGAACAACCTATCAACTCGAAATGTTGCAACCAAAAGCACACAACCAAGTAAAACATATAAAGCTCATGGCATTGCAAGCACAAAGGGTGGGTACTAAATGAGCTTACTGATTCCAGATCCCATGGAGTCAAATCGGTAAAAAATACGATCCTACTGCACATAAGTATTTCAATTAAAAGTCAATATGGCATTGACGTTTGATCTGTTATCTTCAAAATTGATAGTGATTATCTAAGGACCAAAAGCAAACTAGAAACCAAGTTTTGGTACTGTACATTACTAGTATACAGTTCTGCAGTTATTTGCTAGAAACTAATTTTTAAGTTGCGGTCACCATGACCTTGACATCTGACCTACTCAACCCCAAAAATTAAGGCGACACTAATCTCCCTACCACGTTTGGGGTTGTTTTGTGGGGAGGGGTGTTCAGATATTGATAGTAAATTAATATTGAATTAAAATTCACTGCGATTTGACCCCTTCTGAACGCAAAATCAATAGTCATCTTCTGACTGTAAGATATTTATTCACCAAGTTTAATGTTTGATGACTGTAGGTGTAACAGTTCTTGTTATTAATTGGAAACTGATTTTCAATTCCAATAAGATTCTCACCTTTTGCCAAATTTTATCAAATTCGACAAAATGTGATTTACAAGCTATAGGCAATCTAACCGAAGGCAATATACCGATTCTGGTGACTGTAGATAACGCCGTTCTTTAGTTATTTACTAGAAACAATTTTCCATTGAATGTCATTGTGACCTTGGACCCCCAAATCAACAGCAATCATCTACTGCCGATGACTAATTTGGCGCCGTTTCTTCAGTTGTGGATTGGAAAACAATTTTAAAATAATGGTCCTTGACCTGTGGACCGCAAAATCAGCGGACTTGTTTACACAGTGTATAAGCGTACAGTTGCTCGAAACGGAAGTTGCTGATCTGTACGCCGATGATCACATAGTTGCTTACAGAAAAACACTCGACCTCGAATGATTTATTTGTAAATAAAACCAAATTTAAAGTCAATTTGGAAGGAAATATTTCTGGGGTAAGTACAGCGTTAATTGTTAGTCCTGTTGTGATCATATAGACTTAAAGGAAGGTCTACTTTAGTTATAATCCATCATCGTTCCCGACTCGATCAGTGAAAAAAATGAGCAAAACATGGAACAAAATCGGACTTTGTTGGTTCAAATTTCTTTGTGTCAATAGATTTTTAGACCATATTTGTGTTGGTATGGGAGAGAATTTATATATTCAACTTGTGCACTTCGTTGACCTGAGTTTTAACGACTTAGCAACGAGAAAATGATTATTTATGTCAGTGAAAATGAAAAGACTGTACGGTTAGTTGCAACTGTACGCGATCGTTAGTTGTTAACAGATGCCTAACATCTGTAAGCATAGTTGTCAAAATAGATCATTAACAATTTATGGTTCCAGTAAATGCTTTCAGATTGCATCGACAGGTTATCATATTAGCTTCAATAAACCCTAATATTTCGTGCAAAAGAACCTGATTATACATATTTGTCAACAAATTTGCTCATAATAATGCTTTTAATTATATAAACAAAAAACAGGTCCTAGCTTCTGTTTCTTAGTCAGATTTGTTTTTATTTTTCAGATATCTTAAAAGATGTACCGGTGCTTATTCTACACAGTACTGTTTGACCTTTTTTCGGCGATAGTCGACCATTGCGTATTCAAACACATTCACATCTCACAGATGAGATGAAATTTCAAAAAATATTCAACGTACATGCAAATCTTCTACACTATGGCAAACGAATATCTTTAGTATTATTCCAGCTGATATACAAATGTCCGGCTCGTATATTTGCAGCGAAAATGATAAAGAAACCATTAAAATAAAGAGCAAACATTGGAAGCCTTACCATAGCTGGACAAATCCGCGTTCGTACTTCAACCATAATTTCTAAAGATGTAATAAAATTCTCCCAACAGATTAACGTAATGAAATTTAACTCGAAATTTAAACGACATTTAACATGAAATTTTTAGTTGTTGCAGACAAAATTGGTAGACTAACTTAACTAATAAGTCACGAAGTGGTGGATTTCAAATACTGAAGCAACTTAATGGAATTCTACTGTCAAATATCAGATTGTTTGATTCATTATGATATGGGATAATATTTGTGCATAAAGTATGTCTTTGCCACCACAGGCAGGGATTTCAGCAGGTTTATACCAGGTTTTATTTAAAGTCACAATCAGGTGATTCAGGATTTCTCCGGGATTTCTAGAAATTATCGGTGTCTTATTTTGACTTGCAAAAAAGTACGGATCCGTTCATATGGTTCAACAGTAGACCAGAGTAAAAAGATTATCAATTATTGCATAGCTCAAAACATGCTTGTCAGTTCTAAAATATGATCATATGAGGATTTATTTTTTGATAAATAATACATTTGATTTCATTGATTCCTTTAATTGATTCCTTAAACAAGTTCTTGCTTCATGAATGCTTTTAAGTTGACCAGTATCTGATGTACTTATGATCGCAACTGTTCGTACAGTCTGATATTGAAATACTGCAACTTTGCGTACAGTCTTCTCGCTTTAGGTTGCTGCACAGAAAGACCATTTTCTCGGCGCTTATTCGTTCAATCACCGTTCAACGCATTTTGTGAACGAGGGAAATGATTTTTCTTTCACGGGAACTCAAATATAGACCTTTCCAATATTTACATTATAAAATATGAGGTCACAAATGCAGATTTTCTTCAATCTTTTTTTTCCTATTTTGTACTGATCAAGTTTGGAAAGATTACAAATAGCAACTAAACTAGACGTTAGTTCAAGATTTCAATATCACAGTAAGACTTTTAATCAACGATGTACTTATCTTGGAAATAATTTCTGCAAAAAGCACGTTTAATTTGAATATATTTTACAAAGAAAAAGCCGATGTCGCGTGTTTTTCTGTAAGCAACTATGTGATCATCGGCGTACAGATCAGCAACTTCCGTTTCGAGCAACTGTACGCTTATACACTGTGGTTTAAAGCATAGCATCAAGTTTGGTGACTTTAGGCCCGTTGTTGGCTTTTGATAAGAATTTTGTCGTGTTCGGTGGTTTTCAAAGTTCCCTTTTCCTGTTGCCATACCAGTATATAAATGCAATCGCTATCTATTCCTTTAAGTTGAGTAAACATTGAAAAAAGTGCATGTTTTCAAATTTAATATCGTAGTTTTCGATAAATATGTTTTCATGAATGTGTATTCTATGCCAAATATTGTTTTAAACATATTAACAAGATCAAAGTTATTGAATATGAACAAAGTAGTTTCATATCTAAAAAAAATAATGGTAAGCATGTGAAGTATACCTGGGTCATTTTTACAGTGAAGAAATTTGACTCATAAATTATATTTACTATCATGAATATCAGATTTTCCTTCAAACAAATTGCAAAAACAGACCTGTTTAGACAGAATGAGGGCTCAGTGGTGTAAACCAGTTACTAGAAATGACAGCTCCGTCTTATAGGCGTTGAACCGTTTCTTTTAAAGGGTTACCACACTCCTCCCAATCACGTTCATTGATAAGAAGAAAATTACCAAAATCTCAATAATGGCATAATGCCGTTCAATGAATTTTGCACAATTGAATGTTACTGATGTATCTTTATTTTGCATATAGTAAGACACTTTAGAAAAGTAACGAAAAAAGCTAGACCTAAAAATTCATTAAAATTCTATTTACATAAATTCACAAAAACTAAGCGATACAAAACATAATTTTAAATTCCCACGTGTGTGCAATGATACTGACAAGAAAATGTTGTGAACTTTGTAAAACATTATCAACTACTATAAGAGAAATCAGTGATTGTCATCCGTTTACGCGACCAGGAATTTGAAGGTCAAACACACTTTTACTAATATCTCGTTAAGTTTACATATGTAAGTCACGAGGACACAATAAATTGTTGTCAGTATCATATTATTCATGTGGGCATTTAAAGTGATGTTTTGTGTTTAGTTTTTGTGAATTTATGTAAATAGAAGTTGAGGGAAATTTTAGATCTAGCTATTTTACTTTACTGTTCTAACGTGTCTGCAAAATAAAGATACATAAACAAGAAAAAAACGTCGCCACGCGCTGAAAACCAGGTTTTCATTTAATACTTGTATTTGATATCAATAGATCGCAGCTAACTCAAGTTATTATGCAGAAATTGAATTTCAATGACTATACCCTTGATCAAAGAGATCTGAGGAGCAACCCCGAATTGCGTCTTGGTATAAGCTATCCACACACCAAGTTTGGTGTCAATAGGTCAAAGAAAGCTGAAGTTATTACATGGAAACTGATTTTCTATTTTAAGCAACAAGGAACAATGACCTTGACCTTGATCAAAGACGCATGCGAAGCAATTCCAAGTAGCATCCCATATAAGCTTCCCACACACTAAGTTTGGTATCAATAGGTCATTGAGCAGAAACTGAATTTCTTTTTTAAGCAACAGTGACCTTGACCTTGATCACAGACATCAAGGTAGCAATCTCAAGTTATGTCTTGATGTAAGCTACCCACATACCAAGTTTGGTGTTAATAGGTCACAGCTTACTCAAATAATTATGTGGAACCTGCATTTCTATTTTTTGAACAGTGATCTTGACCTTGATCACAGACAGCAGGTTGCAATTCTGAGTAGCATCTTGATATAAGCTACCGACACACCAGTTTGGCGTAAACAGGCCAAAGCAAACTCGAGTTATTGAGCAGAAACTGAATTTCTATTTTTATCAACAGTGACCTTGACCTTAACCAGAGACACCTGGGTGGTAATCCCAAGCTGCCTCTTGATATAAGAAATCCACATACCAAGTTTGGCAACAATAGGCAATTTGGCGTCAATAGACAACTTTAACAAAAACTTAACCAAAATTCTAAGTGAAAAAGGGGCATAACTTTGGCAAAATACAGTCAGGGGTTATGAAACTGATAATTAGTATTGTGATCTCAGATAACTATGTTAAGTTTTAAAGCTCTACCTTGAACGGTTACTGAGAAAAAGACAACTTTACAATAAACTTAACCAAATGTTGACGACCGCCCGCCAAACGACATACCACAATCTAATAACCAGGATTTTTCTAAACTGTATTTAAACACAAGCAATTCTATGGCATTAGTATAAAAATTTCATATTCAACACAAAATATCTTTGGCAAAGACAAAGTTCGCCAAAAATAAAGAAAACATTTAATTAGTTCTAATTAGTTCTTACTTTTTTCTCAAATCTAGGAGCACAAATCATAAATCATAAAGAGCAAATATACAGTTTATTCTATTAATGTCTGTAACATTGTCAACGCTTGATTTTGAAATTTATAATACTGACAGTGTTCAATGGGTAAAACTAAGTACATCAATAAACTAGACTTCTTCTGAATTTACTGGTGTAATGTTCAAGTATCGCTCTTTTGGTTTTATATAGAGTCAAGTCTGTCTTCTTGCATCCCCTTGGTAACTTTCAAATGTGTGATCATATGTGATCGGAGATTGGACTTCTGGTTAAACTTTTTGCCACACACTTGACATTCGAATGGAAGCTCTCCTAAATGAAGGCGCATATGGACATCTCGGTTGTACTTCCGGTTGTAAATCTTCCCACAAAGGCTGCACTGGTAGCCGCGTTCGTGACCTTCATCTGGAATTACAAAATATACTGTAAGGAGCAATACACAAAAATGATTATTGCCGATCTCCAACTCAACCTAAGTACAAATACTGCATCTAAAACTGTTCAATGACTTTTGTGAAACTGCTCTTGTTTATTAACGAGAAGCCAATTTCAAAAGAAGGTCATCGCGACCTCGCACCTGCTAAACGGTCAACCTGACCTCCGAAAGAGGTTCTTGAATTATAAACCATAATTTCAATTTGTGAAATAAGGTTGATGTGTGTTGGGTTTTTGTTCGCAAATTTCTTCGAACTGGGCTAGAACAATAATTATTAGTATTGTCCAACAATATTGACCTGTCACTCTTGCATTCGACCCCATATTCGTTAAATTTCGTAATTGTTACGATCCATTTCAACTTGGTAGCCCGGCATCAATTCTAATACACCACACATCACTGGCGTGTAAAATGAATAAATATATGGACGTATTCGCTGATACCCGTGTTTATCCAATGACCTTTACGAAAATTAATGAAGTGCCAGGTCTATATTGTTGACAATCTTTATCTATAGATGAATTCAACACCTTTGTTTGGAGGCAAATACAATGCAAATCGCCATGGCAGTTACTTTTAATTTCTGTGTTATATAGCTAAACAACTTTTTGCTGCAATAACTTGTATAACTGTATAAAAAATTTAGAGTTTCCACTGGATCGTCTATTGAAGGTAACGTATTAGGACGAGAATATTAACTGTTTAAACAAATCAAAATTATCATTTAAACTGTAGAATATTCATCAACAATCAACGTACGAGTGAGTGTGTTTCTTAAAGCTAAGAATACAAATCAGGAATGACCACATCCAGAAAACACAGCCTCCTCAAAAATCGAGTTGCGCTCAACCCGGGGCTAAGTGGCGTGGGCAGTCATATGCATTTCCATTACTGCCCATGATGAACAGGCTTAATCAAACCGAGCCTGCAATATGTTCATGTATTTATAAGTCGTGTTTGGTGGCTTTCAAAGTTCTCTATTCATCTATTGGAACTGTCAGTGGCAAAACAATGCCAGCCAAAGTTGCTTTGGCGTTACTAACAGTAAAATTCACTTACAATAGGTTCCGAATATTGATTGACATAAGTTGAAATTTCGTGCCTGCCAGGCACTAGTCACGAAGAACAGGTTTAGTTTTTATTTTGTTTGGGAGATGTTTCAGAATCACAGAACCTGCACAAGAGTTTAATTAAAATCACAACTGTCTGCGATTAAGAGGTTAATAATCCTGCTAAAGCCATCAAGCAATTCGACATGCCAAAAATGTCACTAAACAAGATGGCCATATGTCCCTTATCGCTCACTCGATTCTTGTATACATGAAATAAAAGGAAGAACAAAGCACAAAGCTATGAAAAACTACTGGCTGCAAAAAGTACATTGCTGGCTTTATAGCACCACATCATGATTTGTTTTGAAGCAAATCTGAACTGATTTAGAAACTGTCAGAGCTACCACTAATACTTTTTAATTAGGAAGATGCCACAGGCCTTTTACTTGCATGGGTATGATACATGTAAACTCACACAAAGTTCTAACTTGTCATCAGTTACAAATGTTTACAATTTACTCTAGTTTGGGTGTTAAGAACGCGTTAAAAGGAGCTGTGTTGTCTTGTAATCATTTTTAAAATGTCTTCTAATGAAATGTTTATTTAATTGTTTTTCTAAATGAAATCAGTACCATTCATTTACAGTCCAGGCTCAAAATCTGAACAGTAAAGGGAGCTAATTATAAAATTTGACACTTTGAAAAAGGAGAAATGCTGTAAGAGGGTTCCTGTTCAAACAAACTTAGGATAATTTTCCGGTTGCTTGACTTTTACTTGCATAATATGTATTGTTATCAAAATGCACGATCACTCACCTAAGACTTTTCCCAAGTAAATAATTAAAATTTTAAGACAGAAGTGTTGAAGTTACCGGTAATGTCTATCTAAGAAAACATGTTATCAAACAGTTAATTAGAATTTTGGTTAAAAAAAACCAAACAAATTTAAATCCACTACTGGGGCCTGAACAACCCAATTTTGAAACAATTTTGGTAGATATAATCTATTTAAGAACTAAATAGTATACTGAGAATCTGATGAAAAATATGCCCTTGAATGTGTAAATAAGGTTTTCCTTTTCACTGATCTTTTGGCCCAATTTTTACTGGTCTGAGATATCATTAACAAATTGGAAACACATTCAGGATAGTTTAATCGTAATCTGCTCAAAATGTGGCCAAGAAGATAATTTGATTTGTCCTACTGATGAACGTTTTGACATAAGATGGTCCAGTTTCGAAAAAGGGACGAAACATTATCAACATAAACAGTGAGCAAATGTTATATTAATCGGATAGAAAATGTGACATCTGTTTAATATTGTCTTCGTTTTTTTTATCTAAGATGACACAGATTAAAGACACCATCAACACCATCATTCTGAAACTGTTGATAAAATCTGTGACTTTTATGTCGTTTAAAAAAGTAATATATGAATATCAGGAATCGTCACACAATCCCCACGCAGCGAAAAAGAAGAGAGAGAGAGAGAGAGAGAGAGAGAGAGAGAGAGAGAGAGAGAGAGAGAGAGAGAGAGAGAGAGAGAGAGAGAGAGCATGTTTTTTTATAAGTATGTCAAATCAAATAGGACGCCACAAACAATTAACGAAGAAGAGAACCAAACATTTAAGCCGGATTTCCTGAACCTTCGGCTCAGGTGAGCTAAGAATCTTCATTGGAAAACCAATGTTATACTGTAAAGCTTAAGATTACATCGAGTGTTTAAAAACTGTTGTTATCACAACTAAATAATAAATATTAGAATCAGCATGTTATAGCGATTAATTAATGGTTAAACTGGTGGCTGAACAGTTTCTACAGCAGTGATAGGTGGACTACGGTATGCAGGACAAGTGTCCATGATAATGGTTACATGAGGATTGCTAAAAATAATTCAAACCATAACATTTCTTACTTTTTATTTGTTTGAAACGTAAGCTTACACTTTTTGAGTACATTTTATAATGTTACCCAAAACGGTGCCGACAAAAACACAAGAATAAGAATTTCATCACAAAATAGCGACTTTGGTAGTTGTTAGAATGAACTTCAAATGACGAATAATGAAACAACTAACATTATAAAAACAAGAGCCATGTTACACATGGTTAATCCCCCCGCCGGAAAAAAGTTACCTGAAGGTTGTACTTTCGTATAATTTACCTGGAGAGGAAATCCTTTTAAGTTTTGGAGTTAAGCTACGGACAAAATTTATCAAGTAATTCTGATAAAGTGGAATATCTCTAAAAATCGGCAAGGTAGAGTTATTGATCTTGCACATTGCACTACCTACCAATGTGCTCTGTCAGTGTATGAAGTTTGAATAAAATCTCTCAAGTAGTTTTGGAGTTATGCTCCGGACCGGACAAAATGTATCAAGTAAATATGATAAAGAGGAATAACTCTAAAAATAGGCAAGGTAGAGCTATTGTTCTTGCACTCTGCACTACCTACCAATGTGCTCTGTCAGTGTATGAAGTTTGAATAAAATCCCTCAAGTAGTTTTGGAGTTATGCTCTGGACAAAATTTATCAAGTAAATATGATAAAGAGGAATAACTCTAAAAATAGGCAAGGTAGAGTTATTGTTCTTGCACTCTGCACTTCCTACCAATGTGCTCTGTCAGTGTATGAAGTTTGAATAAAATCCCTCAAGTAGTTTTGGACTTATGCTCCGGACAAAATTTATCAAGTAAATATTATAAAGGGGAATAACTCTAAAATAGGCAAGGTAGAGTTATTGTGTATGCACACTGCACTACCTACTAATGTGCTCTGTCAGTGTATTAAGTTTGAATAAAATCCCTCCAGTAGTTTTGGACTTATGCTCCGGACAAAATTTATCAAGTAATTCTGATAAAGGGGAATAACTCTAAAAATAGGCAAGGTAGTTATTGTTCTTGCACACTGCACTACATACCAATGTGCTCTGTCAGTGTATGAAGTTTGAATAAAATCCCTCCAGTAGTTTTGGACTTATGCTCCGGACAAAATTGTTTCGGACGGACGCACGGACATATGGCATTTCTAATATACCCCACGCATGTGGGGGGGGGGGGGGGGATAAATAAACGAAAGAAGAAACAATGTGATTAGTCACTTCAATGGTCGGTTGCAAAACATATTTGCCTCTGTGGTTTTCATTTAGTTTTCAGTTTCATCAACCTTACATTTGCCGCGCATTGTCTAAAATACCTTGACGAACTAACCGCACACTTGGGAGTGTTACATGCTAACGAACAATTAATCGAAGACCTATCCGAGACCAGAATACCATATCAAAAGTACTGGAATGAAGAAGTGAACAAGCCCATAGGATCTTTTTGAACTCTTAAACTTTTGCAACCGCCACACAATGAAAATTTTTTGGTGTTTCGTTTATTATTTTTGCTTTTATTGTTACTATCGCTGAAATTGTTTTGGTGTTTTCTTTTTATTAATTAAGCCTAAAGTGAATCTGTACTTAGTGAATATTCCGCTATCATTGTCACACAACGGACATGAAATATTGTCTAGTTTTATACGTCAAAATGATGCATAAGTAACGCTCAATAACATAGTACTGGTGAAATCCAGCCAAACGTATTCCTTTAACGTCATATCCAGGAACGACCACAATATTAACAAGACACTTATATAGTGAAACCTTGATAATTTATACATACAAATAAAACAAAAATAACTGACAGTGTTAATGAATGAAAAAATATACAGTCAACACTGACAAAATCAGAGATTTTATCGACATGTCTATAAAAGTCGAATTACCAAAAGTTGCGCAATCCATAGGCACGTTTCCATAAAAAGCCTTTATCTGAGTAGAATGATATAAAACAACGGTTGATAAGTAACACGAGTCCTTTCTGAAGGTGCTTGGTGGCTGCTTTTTTGAAGGATCACAAAAATGGTTTGCATATCTAGAGTCCGTCCAATCCCTTTTATAGCTAAACGACAGATAGTAGTCCGATACATGTATTCATATAACCATAACATGTTTAATATCTTTTTAGTTTTGAGTTAGATTCCAATCATGGATTTCAGGTAAAGCCAATACTTCTAGTGAATCCAGTGCTTCTGTGATATCGTTCTAACAATCGTTCAAAAATGTCTCACACGTTCATGGCTTAAACAGAAAGTTTATTTTCACAAAGGAATTTTATCTTTTATATGAATTACTAAATGAGATTTCATGTTTGCTTTCTGTGTAAACGACTTTCCGCATATTTTGCAGGAAAATGGCCGACTTCCGCTGTGTAAAATCATATGCCTCTCCATGTTTGCTCTATTTGCGAATGTCCTCTGACACACGATGCATGTAGTATTCAGATTGTTTTTATTGCTCATACGTCCTGTAAAAGAAATAAAAAGTGTTAAATTCAATCCCAAGAAAGGGATATAATCATGCCCAATTTCTGTGAAGAACAAACTTTCTCCTCATAGAAATGTGTCCACAACAAGATTTCAGATACCACATAAGCTAATCTACCGACAAAAACAAAGCTGTGCATACGACAATGTATAATGTGTATGTAACATTTACATTTACAATCTCTCATGCAGAGATTAGATCTGCATTGATTTAAATTCATTTAAGCAGACTTGTTTGTGTTCTACGAGTTCAACTGTTCCTCTTGTAAAACAAAATTAACATTTTCAACAGCAGTCACATGTTTTATGTAAGAAAAGTACAAAAAGATTTCAGAATGAGAAACAATACAGCCATCATTACATGTACAGAAATTTCCTGATATATACAGCTTTATATATACTGAACAAAAATAAAAAGTATCCACTTTTTATGCTTATATTCTCATTAACATATTTTCATTTAATCAGGAATGCTTTGAATAGTGTTTTGTTAGTTAATCTCAGTTGTTTTTAAGTTAAATTGTTTATGAATAAAAAATTCCACACCAAGACTTGAGGAACCGCCAATCGAATAACAATAAATCATGGATTACAAACCACTACATATTCAATTGAAAGGGAGGTAATTGAAATGGTTGGAATTTCTAGCGTTGTTTTTCGAGGACCAGTTATGTTTTTGATGAATATTTTGTGATTTTATTTATCCACAAGAGGTAGAGAAAGTGATTGAATTCAAATAAATGTGAATATTTCAAAGAATCGCTGACATTTTACTGAAACACTTGTTATAACAAAGGGAAAGATAACCAAGTTGTGGCTGCAGATTTTCAAGAATACTTTATCCCTTTGCAATGAATCAGAAAAGCAACTTTGTACACATATAGAATTTGGAGTTTTCGTTTTCAAATTTTACAAAAATTAAAATAGGAAAGTGGATACTTTTTATTTTTGTTGAGTATATATAACTGTCAATTATTGAATTATTTGATCGACAGACAGTTCACATATATCACTCAGATACATACATACAATGACTACAACATGGACTGATGCTCAGTGTTGTAACGACAAGATACGACGGTATTTATGGCATTATTTTTCAGATTTTGATCAAAACGATAAGAGACACGTATATATACTTAGAGGAGTGCAACAACCTCATATCTGTACAAAAATAATGTCTACAGAACAACTACAAGTTGCCTAAGTGAATTAATTATAACCCGACTTCGGACAGTAAAAACAACTTGAGTTATCACTTAAGGTGATTAATATACCCGAAATACTTCTTTGTCAGAAATAATGTTTGTATTTTTTCACATAACAGTGAATTAAATATTCAGAAAAACCTGATTTGTATGAAGTTAGAAATGTTTATTTGGTTGTTAACTGTAAAAAGAAGTTAATGTATAAAACCTCTAGAGCAAAGACATAGACCTTAGCAGCTCAACAGGTCAATGACAAGCAGCAAGAACAATGATCTCTGATAAACACATCTTAATATATATTATCTTAAGACCAGGAATGAATATAGTAATTCTAACAGTGATATTCTCACTTTGATATGTTCTTTGAGATTGGTACCTAGCGTTTGCCCACGACACTGTCTCACTGACGTTAACACGCATGCCAATGACAAACAACATTGCTCATTCCATGTAAAAGTAATGGCCGGACAACAACTAAAATTATCTTTAGCCCCCAACTTGACCTTTGAGATGAACACCTATTGTTTCAGCGCGACACTACGTCTCGTTGCGCTTATTTTTATGCATAAAAAACATGATTGCTCGATACACGTCGAAGTATCGGGCTTGAAATGGGATTCAGGGGTTATCGCGCGACACTCCGTCTCACTAAGTTTACCATTCATGCCAAAAATAAACAAGATTGCTCAATGCATGTCAAAGTTTTGGTCAAACCCTCACGAACGGATGAGCGCATAGACGCAAGGACGCATAGACTAAATTCACAGATACAGCGAGCAATAAACTTCAGAAAAATAAAGAAAACTCAAATTGTAGACGGATGATAACTAAGCATTTAGATGGATATTTAATATCTTTTTGGTGACCTATCTTTTGAATGTTTCACCTTTTAAAATTTTCAATGGTGTTTAGAAGTACCATGAAAAATGACATTGTTTTGCCATTTTGTAAATAAAATCTCCTTAAGGCATGGATGAGAAATTGCAATTCAAAATTTTATATTTGGATTAAAGGTATTGCTCCGTTTGTCATTGCTTAGTCATAGACAAAAAAAAGAGAAAAAAATATCAAAATCTCTCAAACGGCACAAAGCTGCTCAATGAAACTTTACACAAACAAATGTTATTCATATATGTTTAATTTACATATGCTAAGAAAAGTTGGAACAGGAAAGAAAAATAGTTAGACCTAAAAATCGCTAAAATTTCATTTGCAATTAATTATAAAATCTAATAAACAATAAACATCAATTTAAATGTTTTCATGAGAAATGAGCTACTGACAACGATATCTAAAATACTTCGGTCTAACAAATGTATACAATGTGAGTTATTTGTAAAAGAGTGTTTGACCTTCAATGTCCTGGTCGCGAAAATGGATGACCAAACATTTGTTTGTTTGTTTCGGGTTTAACGCCTGGTTTCAACAGCTAGGTTATATCCCGGCGGTCAGTCCACCTAACCGGTGTTCCTGGGTCTCCAACCAGTACTAACCAATTTCTCCGCAAGCGACTGACTGCTTCCTCACTTGAATCAGAGGTGAGGGACAAATGACTCTCAGACGCAATGTCCGAGTTCAATTGTTACGGAGAAATTTTTTCCCGCCTCGGCTGGGGATCGAACTCACGACCCCTGGATTGACAGTCCGATGCTCTACCAACTGAGCTAGCCGGGCGGGGCTATGACCAAACATAAAAGAAGTCGATTTCTCTCTTCATTATTGAAAGTTCTTTTCAAGGACCTAAGATATTGTGGTCAGTATCATTTCACACATGTTGGCATTTAAATTTTTGTTTTGTGTTGCTTCGTTTTTTTGTGATAAATTGCAACTAGAATTTTAGGGATTTTGAGGGTCTAACTATTTTTCGTTACTGTTATAACTTTTCTAAACGTATGTAAAATAAAGTTAAACACTTATATCATTGATTTGTGTAGTTTGATGGAACTGCATCGTGCCATTTGAGAGATTTTGGTATTTTTCGTTTTTGTCTATGACATAGCAATGACGAATGGAGCAATACCTTAATCAGTGTATCGAAACAAGGACTTAAAAGCTATTTCAAGAAAGTTTGCAGCCAGAGCCTAATGTTGCAATGAATTCGTTTTAACATCCTCAATTAAGCCGTCATGAAACATATGTCTTTGTAAGTATTGTGTTTATTATTTCATGCTTTTCTTACTAGACATTCCTAAGATTATTAGGCGTTTTCTTTTTGCGATTTGGTTCTTCTTTTTAGTCAAAATTCTATTTTCATTTTAAACCAGCATTCTTCATGTACATTTATTTACGAGATGATGTCCTATCTAATCAAGGAAAGATGATAACTTCTGCAAGACAAACTCCCAAAGTGGGGTCCTGATTATTTTTATATACATATAAAACAAAAACTAAAAAACAAACTGACGTTATGATAATGAATAAAAACGATATATACAAAATAAGAGATTTTTAAACCAAGTCCACTTTCGTCAAATAACAAACAGCACAAAATCCAAGACATCATTTTAAAAGCCTCCTTGTGAACAAAACTGTTAAACAACATTTGAACAAGTTACTCGTTGATGGAGATCAAGTGTTTTATATCAAATAATATTCCGATACTTTTATCAATATAACAATCACATGTTTTATTATCTATAGGTTATAAAATGTTGTCTAAAATCAGGTCGATTCCAATCACGATTTTTATGTAAGGACACGGTTACCAGCTGCAACACTTAAGTTTGGAGACACATAGTTCTAATATCTGTATCCGGTGCTACTGCGGTATCGGAAGAGTAAACTATCAGACATGTCAGAGACGTAAATGGCTTACACAGAACGTTTATTTTAACATCTGAATTTTATCTTTCATATGAATTACTGAATGGGATTTCATGTGTGCTTTCTGTGTAAACGACTTTCCGCATATTTTGCAGGAAAATGGCCGACTTCCGGTGTGTAAAATCATATGCCTTTCCATGTTTGCTCTACTTGCGAATGTCCTCTGACACACGATGCATGTATTCTGCCCAATGCTTGTGTTATTCATACACCCTGCAACAGAAATAAAAAAGTGGTAAATCCAATCCCATGAAAGGGGTGTAATCATGCTCAAAATTGGTGAAGGAGAAACATATATCTTGACAAGTAAAAGTGTCCACAACAAGATTTCAGATACCACATAAGTGAATCAACTGATAAAACAAATATGTGCATGTGGCAACGTATATACTTTATATGTGAATTTAAATTAACGATCACTCTGGCCCCCATATGCAGAGATTGGATCTGACCACCTATATCAGAACAGATTGTAATTCTTTACAGTAGTCTATTTTCAAATGTTGTTTACGTTCTACGAATCTAACTTTTAGTCTTGCAACAGATACTTCACATTTTCATCAGCAGTAATTAGGTGCTATGAATGTGATATCTGCAAACGTTACGTATATATAACAATTATTTTCATGTAAGAAAAGGCGAAATCAATACCGTCACGTGAACGGCAATTTCCTAAAACACTGACCGTTCCAACACGGTTAAATGGTTCTCTTTTTCGTTAATTGTTTGTGGCGTCTTTTTTTAATTTGACATACTGAAAAACAAGCTTCTTTTCCTCTTTTCACTGCGTGGGGAGGCTGTGTTTTGTGAGTGTGGCGATTCCTGATATGCATACATGTATTTCACCTCCCTCCCCCCTAAAACATGTACAGCCAAAATGGCAAATATTAAACATTTTCAAGCATGACCAGCTTACAATAAACATACATATATAAAAGGACTACAACATTGACTACCCTTTGACAATATTTGCCAGACAAGTTAATGTAAAATACTGTATTTATAGCACTCATGTTTAGATCTGAACTTTAAAATCGGTAATGGATACAAATATACATGAATATCAATAATGCAACCACCTCACAGTTGTTCCATCATAATCTCTAGAGAACAATTACAAGTTGCCTTGGTGAACTAATTATACACTGCCTTTGAACAGTTTTAACAGTTTTACACGCATCAAAAATTGTCTAAGAAAGTGGGTCTATATAAAAACAGAAGTCTGATTAACATATCAGCAACTTTATGATGGCAGAAAAAAAGCCTGACTGATCACCAAAGACAATTTATTTATGGGTTAAACACTGTGCATGCATAGAGCTGTACCTCCATGTAATAAAGGTGTAAACTGGAAATATGAAATTGATTTGTGCGTGCTTTTAGTAAATTCAGTCGCCATAAAGCAACGGTTGAAAAAAATCTTGTTACAAAATGACGTAAATATTAAACTGCCATTGCAATTTGAGTAAATCTGGGTATCGGTAACAGTACAGATGCAGTTTGTTTCTTCCGAGACATTCAATCTGAACGAATCTTGAAAATGAAACCATAGAACAGAATGGATATCAAATTTATTGCTATCAATGAATATCAAATTCATTGTTATCCATTGTCCAGAGTATACAAAACATAAGTCTTGTATAGATAACAAATCCTATTTTAATTTTGAACAGTATTATTATGACACATAAAATATTCAGTTTCAGACAATCAACAAAATAGAAGTCACTCATTTTGTGACCTCAGTCATGATCGAAACAAAGGATAAAATGTACATATTTCAACATAAGTGAATTTTTACTAAGACGCTAATTTGTGATAAGCTATCAGTGCAAATACAGCAAGACAAATACTATCCATGGAACACTAATCTTTGATAAGCAGGACTAGTGCCTCGTTGCTATATTCCATGGTTTGTATAATCCAGTATTACGATACAGTGCAACAACTGTTAACTATATAGAGAACAAAAGTTCGGAGGAGAAAATTGTTTTGTTGTTGTTTTAGCGGACATAAATGTAGGTGATAAACTATGAAAGATTTTGTCTGTAATCGCCACTATTTCATTTAAACTGTCTACGCTCTACATTACTTCTGCTTCATATCAGTCCGATTACATAGCAACATAATGGATTTGAACGTGCAAAGGATGACTTAAAATCCAACGCTTTACTCTACTCATAACTCTAAACATTTATGAAATACTGATTGGAGAGTTCTGCCTGTAATATAACGTTTTCTTCTGAGATTTGACAGTTATTTGCATTATACTGCGCTATTTCAATGAAAGCATAAAGTTTTTTTTATATTCAAGTCAGTTCTGTTCGACCCCATGTAACAATAAAGTAGCATGTACAACTCTATTGCAACATGCCCTTGTAATGCACTACCATGTGTGATTTTACACTTTCCTTCTGATTAAAGCTCTTGTGGCAAATTTCACACTGATAAGGCTTTATTCCCAAATGAATCAATTTATGACGTTCAACTTTTGCTCGACACTGAAAGACTTTTCCACACACTTCACACTGATTCTTTATGCTGGGACCAGGCTCTGAATTTTTGGTGCCGTGACCAGGATCTGAAGTATGTGCATAATCGATGGCTTGGTACGCGCCTGTAAGAAAAAGACGTATTTGATTAAGTACAGTGACGAAACCAAGTTTAAATCTATTAACTTATTACTGTTGTTATGTTTGACACACGATATAATAAATATCCCAAAAACAATACATTAATTCCAATAGATGAAAAGGGAACTTTGAAAGCCATCGAACAAGACAATTATGAAAATATTGCAGGCTCGGTTTGATTGAGCCTGTTCATGGACAGTAATGGAAATGCATATTACTGCCCACGCCGCCTAGCCCTGGGTTGAGCGCAATTCAATATTTACAACAGAAATCACTGAATACAGTATACAGTAGTTACTTGCCGCAAGCGATCCAAATTGACCTGCACTTCCAATTCAACTATAACATTGTATCGAATTCAGGGGTATTGTTATCAGCTAGAAGACTCGTTTCAGTATGGTCTAGTAGTGGGGTTTCTTTCTTCAGTTTCTATTGAAAATGTACATATAATGTTACAACCTAATCAATGACCACCAAGAAGTTATATTATTGCTTAAACAGTGTTGTGTATATGATTATTGATTGTCATCTATTAGTTTAAAGATCATGCGACAGGACAACCACGTTTTAAGTTTATGTTATATTAAATTTTTATCTATTTTTGACAATTTTCAAGTTTAGAAAATCATAAGTTTGTTTGTTAATTAGTTCAAAGACTGTCTTGTAGCAAACAATCGTCTAGCTGTGCAAGCTATATAATAACAATTATTATCTTACAATCTTTTATACACTCGAAATTCATTCAATTGTAACTGGGTTTTTTTTGTATTTCAACCAACATCCAAAGCCATGATAACAACCAACATCCAAAGCCATGATAACAGCCAAACTGTGTTATCTTAACATGAAGCTTTGTCGAATAAGCAAAAAACAGCCTTAAATTTCGCCATGTTTAAAACTAGCAGTCAAGATATCACTTCAGGGTAGCGATTTCACGACCGTGTTACAATTACAGAAATTATTTATGTAACAGCTGAATATGAAGAGTTTAAATGTTTAGCTACTCAAGTTGGGTTTTTTCTATTGGAGTTAAAATGAAAGTAAACCGAATGCCAAGACATGAAAATGAGAAAAAGGCTTTGAAAATCACATCACACTGTGGTTTAACAGTCAAATATCAAGGTCACATAACCTTCTATAAAAATTAATTTGCGAACATGTGAACAGACACCAAACTTTGTTAATAGATTGTCCTTGGTAATAAGATGACCCATATTGATAATGTGATTGAATTTCAAAAACCAAGGTCACAGTGACATTCAACAACTTATGTGGCCTAGTCACCAAAAATAATAATACAGATTGCTTATAGATGAAACCTTTTATTTTGACTTCGAATGGTTAAAGGTCAAGTTAACAACGACTTTAATTGAACCTTGTATCAGGACGCTTTAAACTCACATACCTTTAAATATTGATTATTGATTACCCTTATTGACTTCAGGATCAAAAGACCAAAAGTTAAGGCCACACTTACGTTTAAATGACAAATTAATGGTTTAAGATCATTATTTGTTGAATGGTTCGACATACAGTAACACAATTTAGTATATTTACAACTTGCTGAGTCTGTTGGATGTGGCCATTCCTGATATGCATATTTCACTTATTTGCATGTACAGTGTGAATACTTTGAACTAAGATGAACACTTTAAATTTTAAGGTCAATGTCACAATGACCTTTGAAAGAAATAACTATAGAACAGTTTGAGGATCACCATTGCTGCTCAATTAAAACTGCAAATTTATTTTAGTACATTAATTTTCAAATCATGTTCCAAGTAAGACTACACTTAAATCAGTTAATCTATACTTTTCACTTGATATTTTACATATCTCAAATATGCCTTCGGTCTGTTGGGAAATTCTATTCTCATCCTTTTACACTTCTCAACATTTTTCCTTTAAAATCATCTTGAGAGAAAAATTGTGGTATCATAGATATTTTATGGCCGTTGGAACAGTTACTATGACAACAGAGTAAATTACGGCACTTCTTTTTCAGCAACATGTGACAAAACATTGATGTAACGTCGAAAATTCAGCAAGGTCCAATAAATTGAGCATAGTCTAATAAGCGTTGGACAGAATAATTTTCTTCCAAAGGAATCAATCCAAAGAAAGAAACACTTTCATCACAACAAAGTGCAAGACAAGTGTAAATATAAATACATGTATGTGAGTTTTGTGCATAATAAATCATTCTTAATAGAAACTTGGAAGGTTATCAATGTTGGTTGCTCACTGTTTAATAAAGAAAGTTTAAATTATTACAAGTGCCTTTCCATATTTTTGGAAATACTGATTCCTGTATAAAACATCCAACAAGACAATGTTACAGACAAAAGCAGTTAAAAGTACATGTAGCTTTATTCTCATACATAACATATAATACAAGACATTTTTGTTTAAAATCAATACATGTTGTTTCATTCATGCAAGTTATATGCTGATATTTACAATAGAATCAATACAATTAAACATAACCCTTTACTCAATGAGATAAAGGTGACAATGGGGGACCAGTATAGATCCAGATCAGCCGGCACATCTGAGCAAACAGATCGGAATCTACACTACTCATTTTAATATCAATGAGGTTATTTCTGATTAAGAAGCAAACAGTGAAGATCCAGATGGCAAGGCTGATCTTGATCTACTCTGGGTTGAAGGTTATAAAGCTGAGTTTGGAAACCAGTCTCAAATCTCAAGCATCTGATTGGCTGAAATGGCGACCAGTCGCCATTTCAGCCAATCAGATGCTTGAGATTTGAGACTGGTTTCCATGCTCAGCTTTATAACCTTGAGCACTGGTTGCACATATGATACAAGGTGGATCCATGAAGAAAGGCATTTACAAAAATGTCCATGAGGTTATCATTGATGATACTTCAATATCAATTTATCTAAAGAATTAAAAGATATTCATACACATAGGTAATATGAATATATTATGACTTTCTATTCATTCATAAAGCCTCATGATTAGATGTTGCAACTTCTTTGTAGGCACTCATTAATGCCTTAGCATACAGCTTTCCTTCTGTCTGCTTGCATGCAAACAAATGTATCATAAGTTCTTCTTGTGAATGTTCAGGAGAGGTGCTTACAAACTTCCCATAAAATGTCACAAAATTTCCTGTCTCTGCCAGTCCTCTATGTTAAATAAGTGGACTCCTGTTTTCATTCTGCTTCATGAGAAACGACCTGGCGTTTACTTAAGTGCACCATCATATGTTGCATGAAGTTTGACTTGTTTAGAAAGACTTTAGAACACACAACACACTTCTGGGCAACAGAATGTTTCTTCTGTTTATGCACAGAAAACTCACTTGCTGTCATGAAAAACCTGGAGCATATTGAGCACCTAAACCTGTAGCGATCGTCATGTTTTTTGACATGCCTGACAATGTTCCCCTTGTACTTGATGATTATACCACACACATTGCATTCATACTGTGTCGGAGATTTCTTCTTGTACAACTCACTGAATGTCTCCATGTCGTCCTCTGTACTGCAATGGTTTGTTTCTGTTTCTGCCTCTTCTATGGCTGTAACAAAACAGAAATCACTATATATGATACGCATATTTCACTTTTTTATATGAGATAAACAGACTAACTAAGACAAGAAGCAGGGAATGGCTTAGAGGTGGACTCGGGTGAAAAAATTCCTAGATTTTCCCTATACTGAGCCAAAAAAGCTGAAAACTTCCAAAACTTCTCCCTAAAATTGGAAAAAAAACTTCTCTGTTCTCGCAGCCTATGCTGATTCCTGAGAAGACACAACAATGCGACAAAACCTGGTTTACTGTTGAAATTTATAGTGAAAAGGGCGAATAACAATGATAAAATACAGTAAATAGTTACAAAAGTTGGTTCTGAAAATTTGCTATCATGATGTCAGACAACTATTGGTAAGTTTCAAAGCTCCATCTTGAATGAGTATTAAAAAAAACCCAAAAAGTGAACTTAAACAAAAAACTTAATGAAATGTTGCTACCCAACTGCCTGTCCATATCCTTATCTAATAACCGGGTTTACCACAGAACATCTGGTTAAATATACCATAAGAAAACCAGAAAAGGACTGTACAAGAGAAAATATTACCAAGTCAAGTGTAACACAAAACACATAAATATGATAAAGTGCAGAGAGTTTTTCAGTTATTTATTTCGAAGGTTTGAGACAAACACTCAATGAACAATTTAATTACGTGGATTACACAACTGAACCTAATTATGTACAAACTATACTAGCCCAAATTTCTAAACCGCCAGACTTGTATATGCAAAATCTATTGATATGGTTCATTTTCTACACATATGTATCAAGAGTCATAACATCGATTCATCGTTAGACATGACTAATTCCTCGGGTATTTACATGTTTATAACAAAAAGGCGCGAAATGGCTATTTTGCACGAGATGCACGTGCATCTATACAAATGCAGTCGGCATGAACACAAATCAGTCCACATTGATCTGTTAAATAAGAAAAACACAAACTTTGGCTGAAAAATGCCTTGTTATCATATTGTTACAAGTCCATACAGCAACTGTGGCAGAAGTTCCACGTGACCAGAAGTGTGGCCGACATCGCGCGATGCCCAAACGAAGCGTCACTACTGTACATCAGGACAGACACATAAGACTTTCACACTGTCGATGTCACTTTACAACCGCAACGAGTACCGCACACACCGCTGTTGGCCGTCATGGACGTCACATTTCGTCCCAAACTGTTCTAACTGTTAGAATCCTGTCTATGTGCCCGATGACCATGATTGGGACTTGTTTTGACGCAAAGACGTCACCAGCAGCGTCAGCTTTGGGCTCGTCAGCACGTAAGATGGACTGGAGCTGACTGGGCTAATGTGTTGTTCACTGACAAGTCCCAATTTAATTTGTGGCGGTCTGATGGTCTCCCCAGGGTATATCGTCGCCGCCGCGAGCGATTCCATGATGCATGTGTGGTGGAGAAGGATCAGTATAGTGGGGGTCTGTTATGATCTGGGCCGGTTTCTCTCTACACACAAAGACCAACGCAACAGTGATTGATGGAAACCTTAACGCTGCCAGATATCAGAATGAAATTCTGCGCCTTGTTGCCATTCTGCACATACGAGAAAACAGAGGTATGATATTCATGCAGGACAATGCATGGCCGCACACAGCTAGGGCGACTCTTCAATTATTGCAAGACAACAATGTCAGGACCCTTGATTGGCCAGCTTGTAGCCCAGATTTCAATCCTATTGAGCATGTCTGGGACGAGGTAGACCGGCTTATTCGTCAACGTGGACCTCATGTTGATCTTGCCCACCTGGAGGCCGACGTCATCAATTGATGGGATAGCATTAGCCAGCGATACCTCCGTAAAATTGCGACGTCAATGAGGACCCGATGTTTAGCCGTCATTCAAGCGGAAGGTGGACGCACTCGCTATTAAAACTGTGTGCTTAAATGTTGATGGTTTTTGTGTGAAAATGAATTTCGGCACCTTGGTGATTTGCAGTTTATTTTCTAAATGAAATAATTATGATTTAATAAAATAATTTAACTGATGTGTGTGTCTTATATTCATTATTCCTTATCCCAATTTCTTTAGAATAGCTTACAAGACGACGAAAATTCCACTTATATTAGGTGGAGATTTAGAAATTTGGGCTCATATACATGATCTCAAATAATGAGATGTGACAAAATCCTGCAATATGGACTAAAGTTAAGTCTGAGCAGCCTGATTTCTAGTCTACTAACTTAGTTAACCCTTCACTCCATATAAATGACTTTATCGCTTGGGCAAACAGTATAGATCAAGTTTAGACAGCACATCCATTGCCATCTCATCAGTTGTTTGGTTTGAGATTCATTAGGTAATTTCTAACAAAGAAACCACTAGAGTAGACTCGGATCAGATGGCTGTGCTGCATGATCTGGATCTGAACTGGTTGCACATGGGCGTAAAGCTGAATATATGAAGTAAAGGGTAAGGCAGCTACCCAGCTTATACACTTGGTAATACACTAACAGAGAACTGTTATATTGCTGTGGGCTGAAGTTTAAGTTTGTATCAGTTTTATTAACCCTTTCCTCCTTGTATATGCATTTTTACGCATGTGCGACCATGTAAATCCAGATCAGCCGGCACATTTATGCCGTCTGATCATGATCTGCAGTGGTCGCATTTTTGTCAGATATAACCTAATGAATCAAAAGGCAAACAGTGCAGATCCTGATCAAACTGCACAGATGTGCCGGCTGATCTGGATCTACACTGTTCACCCACACAATAAAGGTGTGTCTATGGAGGAAAGGGTTCGTAATAAAACATGATATGATGATTAACAACAACTGTAGCTTTATGTAACATTTCTAAACACAATAGACTAATACCATTATTTGAGCAAAGTTTAATTGAAGCTAAAATTTGCCAAGATTTTTTTTCATGTATGAAAGTGTAATGTACGACCAAAGATGGCCCTTAATCATGGAATTACTAACCAGATATCAACATGTAATAGCAAAGTATAGTCACTACAGAGTCATGTTTGTTTATTAAAGTTGTATCAGTTTATAAGGAAGACTTGAATTTTTAAGTGTCCCAATTTAAAACAAACATTGTGAAAACCTTGCCCTAGGCTAAGAATAATAAGAAGTTTGGGTATATTTCTCCCTCTAAGCCATTATCTGAAATGAAATATTTCTTAATTTAAATTTTAAATGCCTAATTGTCTAGCCAGAGACTATATAAAACCAGTATTCAGCGAATTAATTGTACAACATTTATATCATCACAATTAATTTTTCACTGAAAAACAAAAACTCACAACATCTAAAATGTGTCCTTGGACACTGATGCCCCCACTGCTGCAACAAAATTCGTAACAAGGGCCATAACTGTTGTAAAAATGGTGGCAAGATAAAATCGTTTTTTATGGTCATCTACATATCCTGCTTGATCATCTGTGCAAGTTTGAAAGAAATCCGCCTTATAGTTTAGGAGGAGTTGATGCCACAAGATTTGGGGACATACGGACGGACGAGTGCAACTCTATATGCCTCCCATTTTGTATGGGCATAAATATAATTTCGACATTATCAATAACTTGACAGTCATGTGACAAACAAGTTGTATACACAAAGTATCATGTGACAGTCTACTTATCCATAATCAGTGACACAACAAATTTAGAAACCAGTCTCATATCAGCAGAAAGAACTGACCAACTGCAACCTTAAGAGCCCAGACTAGTATTCATTCTTAGTTTTTATGCAGGCTCCAGAAACAACATTCACAAGGTAATATAAAGCGCTTTAACTATTCATTTAGTGGTGTTATCTTGGAATACAACCACAAAAATTATACAAAAAAACAATGATATGTCGAGATATGGGTATACAGTCCAACCTGTCTTTAGCAGCCAGCCAAGGGAGTGACAAAAAGTGGCTGCTGAAGACAGGTGGCTGTTAAAGACAGTTAAAATTAGAACAAAATGTCAGTTTATGTCATATTTAAACTGGCTGTTTAAGACAGGTGGTTGCTATTCACAGGTGGCTGTTAAGGCAGGTTTCACTGTATGTGAATCTGACTCTCCACACATAGTACCAGTAAAATCTGTCATCTGATCATGATCTGCACTGTTTGCATTTATTCATTAGGTTATTTCTGACCCAGAAGCGATCTGTATGGGCTGTTCTGGATCTACACAGGTCACACAAACGACAAAACCATTATATATGGAGTAATGGGTTAAATGCCCAAAGAAGCTATACTTTTTTTTATAAAATCACAGATCAGTCTGTGGATATATACTAGATCAAGTTCTACACTCCTCACTATCAAATCAGTAAGTTTGGTTTATTGATCCTGTTAAACACCTCTAAAATCAATTAAAGGACAAGATCTTACTGAAAGAAAGTCCATCACATTGATTTAGCAAATCAATACTGTGAAACATGCAGAAACCACACATAAATTGATATAAAATCAAATGTTTAACAGTCAGTGAGCATGGACCACCCTATATGACTTCCAATTATCACATGTTTAAAAGTCAGTGAGCATAGACCACCATATGCGACTTTCAGTTATCATACGTTTAACAGTCTGTGAGCATCGACCACCATAATTATGTTACTTCCAGTTATCACAAATTAACAGTTGGTGAGCATGAACCACCATATGTGACTTCAAGTTATCACACATTTGACAGTCGGTAAGCATGGACCACAATATGTGACTTCCAGTTATCACAAGTAACAGTTGGTGAGCATGGACCACCATGTGACTTCCAGTTATCACACGTTTAACAGTCGGTGAGCATGGATCACCGTATGTGACTTCCAGTTATCACAAGTTTAACAGTTGGTGAGCATGGACCACAATATGTGACTTCCAGTTATCACACATTTAACAGTCAGTGAGTTAGCATGGACCTCAATATGTAATTTCTGGTTATCGCACATTTAAGTCGGTGAGCAAGGACCACCATATGTGACTTCCAGTTATCACACATTCAACAGTCGGTGAGCAAGGACCACCATATGTGAATTCCAGTTATCATACATTTAACAGTCGGTGAGCATGGACCACCATATGTGACTTCCAGTTATCACACGTTCAACAGTCGGTCAGCAAGGACCACCATATGTGAATTCCAGTTATCACTTTCAGTTATCGCACGTTTAACAGTCGGTGAGCATGGACCACCATATGTGACTTCCAGTTATCACACATTTAACAGTCGGTGAGTTATCATGGACCACCATATGTTATCACACATTTAACTGTTGGTGAGCATGGACCACCATATGTGACTTCCAGTTATCACACGTTCAACAGTCGATGAGCAAGGACCACCGTATATGAATTCCAGTTATCACGCGTTTAGCAGTCGGTCAGCATGGACCACCATATGTGACTTCCAGTTACTTCTCTGGGAGAAGCGTTTCTGGCAGATCTCACACTGATACGGTTTCTCACCGGTGTGAGTCCTCACATGCACCAGGATATTCTGCTTGTTATTCGCTGACTTGCCACAATAAGCACAGACAAACTTCCCATTGTCAAGGCGCCCTGAAAAACCAAACAACAACATAGTTATTCTATAAACACTGTACTGTACTGTGTCTTTTCTGATGAAGGATGATAAACTTCAACTAGCCTTTACTACACTGTATTCCAGTTTTATCACATGGGGTAACAGTGCAGATCCAGATCACCTGGCACATCCTTGCCATCCAATCAGAATCTAAACTTTTCACCTCTTGGTAAGAAAATAACATGATAATTATATGCAAACAGTGTAGAGCCTTATCAGATGGCACAGAGATGCCGGCTGATCGAAACCTACACTGTTCACCCATTGATGACAACCTTATGCCGTGGAGAAAAAGGTTAAAAGCTGTATAACATACATACTATAAATGGTATTGTAATAAATGTGATAAGAATTCTTTGAAAAATGGGTGACAGAAAATTATTGTTGAAAACAATCAAGATTTGTCCGAGTCTGGAGTCATCGAATGCAAACAGAAGTAATATTGTTGAGGCTCATGATATAGAAATAATATATACATTAATCTTTAACACATTTCAAACACCATCAAGTTGTAAGTTCAGTTTTTTGCAAGGGAGACAAATTGTATACACTTAGGAGTTATCTTACGTCTGAAGTTATCTTCTTGTTGATCAAAGCAGACAATGACGTTCTAAATGACCACATAAATTATAACAGTTTTCACTCAGACCTTAACACCAAAACTGACTTGCACTCCTTGTTAACTAATTTCTTTGACTTGTCAACCATTTTGCTTTCAGTACATGTCATAGCAGTGCAGGACCTGATAAGGGGCACGTCACAGGAAAAGGTACCTTCAGACAGTGGACGTCAATCCTTGAAATGACGTCATAAATTTTGCAGAGGACCTTAACTACTAAGCATTTCGCATTAAAAATATCATTTTATTGTCAAAATGTGTAAGAAAGAACCCGTTAGTTATGAGAAACTAATAGAGAGTTGTAAGTTCTTTCTAAATATATTAACAACAAAAATGTCACAAAATATGACCGAAGGTACCTTTTCCCGTGGCGCACACCAATATTATCATGCTTCTCTTCAGTTGTCTGAAGTTTGCCACTGACCAGGTTTTTGCTTTCTTGTACTTGTTAAGGGGTGGTAGGGGATATTAAAATATGCAGTGGTGTTTGTTGTTTTAAAGTCAGACCAAATGATCTTTATTTCCAATTGCACGCATACAATTTAAACTTGGTAACAATTTTAGCTCTGTAGAGATTGTTTCAAAATGCAAATTATATGATACAGAAATCATAATAAAAAATGGTCTAATTAAAGATTATACATGCGCTTTAAAATTCAAAGCACCATCAAGTTGGTGTCTTTAAAGACTTTTAAACAGTAGAACATGAGTTAACTCAATAAAAAATGTATTTAAATTAAAAAAAAAACATTAATATATGATTTATCCTAAACCCTTTCCTCCATATGCTTTTATGGCATGGGTGGGATCTGGAATGTTTGCTTTTAGATTTATTGGGTTATTTCTGACCCAGAAGCTAAGAGTGTAGATTTTAATCAGATGGCACAGATGTGCCCGCTGATCTTGATCTACACTGGTCACACATGTGTTAATGTGTATATACATGTATGAAGGAAAGGGTTAACCCACTTTATCTGTGTACTGGCCATCATTTTTTGCTAGGATTGAGCTATGTCACCAGAAAAAAATATCAACAGTGATATTTATAAAACATTTCTCATGAAACTTATATAAACAGCTAAATGCTTCTTTAGTTTTTACTAATAGGTTATTTCTACCCAAAAAGCCAACAGTGCAGATCCCGATCAGATGGCATGACTGAGAATCTATTATCCCATAATTTATGTTACATTTTCTGTGTTCAGCCAGTATTTTTGCAAAGTAAGATCAGACACTTCTCAGTTTGCTTTTCAGTTCAAACAAGTAAAACAATGTTATAAATGAACACTGAATGAACAAGCATGTTGTGTTTTAACTTCTGTTACGATATATTTACACTTCAACTTCATCCTCTACAATTAAGTCCTATTCATCTAACGAATCATAATTTCTGATGGTAAACAGTGTGACGTATTACTTTAAAAGGCTAGGCTATAATAGAGCCGTCCACAATTTATTGAACGTTGCACGCTGTTTGTCGTGTGACGTCGCCGTGCACGCACGTTTTGCCACGAGTTGCTGCGAAAAAGCGTGCCGTCATTCACTTTGTTGTCAATGTAGCTGTGCCAACAGCCATTCGAAAAAGCCGTAATATCACAAATTCTTCTAGTTATTTCTGTATAAATGAGATTATAAATGAGTGTAAATATAAGAATTGAATCAATATTTGATAGTTTCCATTTGGGTATGAAAAATAGTTGGATTGTTGAAAGTACGTGTGAAAAGCCGTTCGGGCTTCACACACTTTAAACAACCCAACTGTTTTCCATACCCAAATGGAAACCATCAACTATCGATGCAATCCTTAAGTAAGTACAGTAAGCCAGGTTGACTTCCCTGAATCTTGTTAAAAATCTGTTTAGAAAGATAAGATGATTACAAGTATTCCTTTTTCTGAAATAAGCACATTTTCTGAATCGATGCAAGCTAGCTGTCTCAGGCTTGCTCACTTTTAACACCTGAACAATGTACATTTCTTACATGTCTATGTAAGGTGTACTTCCTATCAAAACTTTTTCCACATCTTTCGCAAACATGAACAGGTACAATTTCTAAATGTTTCACCTTCCTATGGTTGTTCAGACCGTCCGCTGTTGAAAACAATCTGTTACAATCTGCACATAGATACGACTTTCTGGGTTTTCCGCAGAGACGTGTATGCCGAACGTAAGCTTTTTTGGAAATGTACATGTTACCACAGTTGGTACAGCAAAGTTTTTCCTTCCCGTGACATTTTCTGTTATGACCTTCTAAATCATCATTGCAGAGAAATTTTTCATCACAAATCATGCATGTGAAATTGCGTTCATTGAAATGGACACTGTGGATGTGTTTTTTCATGTTGTGTTTATATTCAAATCGTTTCATACATATCGTACACACAGCATCGTCAGTTGCCTGTTGATGGATGTTTTTTATATGGAATTTTAACCGAGAGCTATGCTTAAACTCTTTCTCGCATTCACCACATTTAAACTTCTTTTGTCGCTCTTTAGACATTTTGTTGAAATCTGTAAATACAAATTTTAATTATTAATGATTATTTTACCTATAAATCTTTTTAATACACATAATGTACAGTTTAGCTCTAAATACCCAGTTCTTTGGTTTTCATTGTCACTTTCGGTAACACTTAAAATTAAGACACTTATACATAAACATCCTAACATCTTCGGTTGCGCCTTTTGCATCATTCCTTGTTATATATTTTAAGATACTGTTGACTGCCCAAGTTTGTTTCTTTTGAGTTTAAGAACCTAAGATGCGATCAGCTGTCATTTTTTATTTGGCTTTGAATGGCGGTAAAATGTCTGAGCTTGATTCATTTTAAGCTATTCAATCAAACAATACACACATTAATCGAACTGAACCAAATGTGTGTACGGTATATTACGAGTGCGTATTCACACTCTGCTTTAATTTTCATTGTGTTTTCTTCAAGTGTTTTCATGCAGACTTACTGGAGCCCTATAAACAGTAAAAGTTAACAAAAATGTTTATGTCTTTCAATCACTGCAAAATAAAACATTAACAAAGCCTTAATTGTCGCTATTTCAGAACCAAACAATGAACATTTTTCACGTCTTTGTAACGAGTACTTCCAGTCAAAACTTTTTCCACATCGTTCGCAAACATGAACAAGAATGTTTTCTGAATGTTTCACCTTCCTATGATTGCTCAGGCTCTCTGCTGAAGAAAACACTGTCCATTACAATCTGCACAAAGGTACGACTTTCTGGGTTTTCCGCAGTGGCGTTTATGCCGAATGTTAAGACTTTTTGAGAACGAACATGCAGTGGGTACAGCAAATTTTTTCCTTCCCATGACATTTTCTGTTATGACCTTCTAAATCGTTATTACAGACAAATTTTTCGTCACAAATCATGCATGAGAAATTGCGCTCTTTGCAATGGACATTTCGGATGTGTTGCTTCATACATAATCTTTATATTCAAACCGTCTCAGGCATATCTACTTGGCCTGTTCATGGATGTTTTATATGGAATTTTAAGCGAGAACTGTACTTAAATTCTTTTTCACATTTGCCACACAGACTTAAGTAAATTTCTTTTACCTATTATGAGTTTTTTTTAACCATTTACTCCTTATATATCAGGGTTTAATTGCATGTGTGAACAGTATAATCCAGAATGAGAAAGTACATCTATACCCATAGTGATCTGGATCTGCACATGTCGCAATAACCTAATAAATATAAAAATGAACAGTGTACATTGTAGATCCTAATCAGACAGCGTGGATGCACCAGCTGATCTGAATCTACACTACTCGCCTATACAATAAAGGTGTTTCTATGAAGTAAGGCAATACAAAATTAATTCCTAGATTCTCATCCCAGGCTGTCAACCAGATCTTTTTCGAAATATAGGAGAAATATAGGAATATTTTCGCAAAAAATATAGGAGGTTTTGGATAGTTTTGAGACAAAATATAGGAGTTTCGAACTTAAAATAGTTTCATTTACTAGTACTTATACCTGTAATTCTTACCTGTACACAGTGACTTACTGTTTCTTCAAAAAGTCCACTGTAAAAATGAAGGAAACCACTAACTTTGAACAACAACATCACAATCCAGGCACAGGGCTGCTGCAAAGCACACCACCATCACCATCATCTGTGTGGTCACCTGAAATGTTTTTTATTTATTTATTCCAAATGATTACAATTGGCATTACAACAATGCTTCAACACATAATTACAATGGACAATACATAACATAACTTAACAAGAACACTAGCACTATAATCTGAAAAAAGTTTGGTGCTGTATCTGAAGTAAACTAAATAATGTTTGAAACTTAAATCAACAAAAATCACCCATTGCGTCCAAATGATCTTTCTCTCAATTATTAATGCTGACTGTTCATATTATTATCAGCCAATAACATTAACAAGAATATAAAATTTAAAAAAGTATTGTCAATACACATGTTGTATCAAGGCTCAGAAACGTATACAGGTAAATGCATGTACATTTATCAATCAATTAAGTTGTTTTTTCAGATCTCACTTTCTTTAAGGCTGGTTCCTGACTGTTATCATAAGTGCCTCTTTTCACAACTGCAGTACATCTCAATCTCTTCTTACTTAACTCATTTCTTTTCTCCTGACAAGTCTGTAATCCTTTCCTACCCTTTTCCATGCGATTCTCAGAACTTTCAAGCCTTCCCTGGACTACCTGTATTTCAAGATCATTCTTTGCCTTCAAAGCAGTAGATAGCTTTGCTGTAGCCTCTTTGAGTAGCACCTCTGCACTTTTCAACAAATTATTATATTCATCTTCTTCCTTTCTCAACTGCTTTTCTTACTCATCATAGGTCAGATTTAGCTGAGTGATTTCATTAAGCTCCTTTTGTCGCAATTCTTCTGCTTTCTTCTTTTCCAGATTTTCTTTTTTCTTCTTCATTTCTTCCTCTTTCTCTTACTGAAGTCGTTCTTCATACCTGGATTTTGTTCTTGAAGCTAAAGAAACTAGCTTGTTAGGCAATTGAAGATTGTGAACACCGTTGACCTGAGCAACCTTGTCTTTGGCCAGTCTTAAACCATTAATGGTTTCAACATTAAGATTGGTTCTCTCTGATGTAACTGTATTTTTATTATCTGACAATGACCTCTCCACATCTGCGTTGCCATGGGCTAAAGTTAGAGCAGACTTGACAACTCTGGAGAGACTTGGGTACTTGATCAGTCCACTAGAGGTCTTCTGGTCAGTCACATTCTTCCAGTAATGGTCAATTCTAACATGCTGCCCATGCTCATCTTCTGACCACTCTTTGGGTACCTCTGATGTGCTGTAATCAAGCCACTCATTCTTTACTGATAGTATTTCCTCTTCAGATATGACATGGGGTAACTTCTTTGCAACATATGTGATGGCTTTGGATCCCTTATCACTTGTCTTCAGCAGAGGGTGCAAGAACTGTAGATTATACAAAAGCTCACTTCCAAGTGGTAGGTGACCTACCAGATATTCAGTAATCACAATGTAGAAACTCCTGACATTCTTCATGATGGATTGATGTTGTTCCTTGGGCATCTTAGACAGCTGTCGTTTTCCTGCCTCTCCAATCTCAACATCCTTGTCAGACAGTTGGTTTCCTGTATCATTAACTTTGATATCAAGGAGACTTTTGCAAGTCTTCTCACCCACTACATCCTTCTTGAGAAACCTGAACATCAATGTTCGCAGCAAAGTTGAACATTCGTCCAGCAGAATATGAATAAGTGGAACCTTGGTCTGAAAGAGCGTCAAGAACCGTTCAAACAGAGGAGCCACTGATGACAGGAAGGCAAACTGGAATAGAAGCTTTTTGTCTGCCAGGCCACGACATATTCTTCTGTACCGTTCATTGCATTCAAGCTGTTTACGAGCAGACGTGGATTTCATTGATTTTGGAAGTTGGACAGTGAAGTAATCCAGGTTTATCCTCCAGTTTGTCAACACTCTGGTCATGGCTGGCAACAATGTCAACCATCTGCTTGGTACATGTCTTAGAAACAGGCTCTCATCCATGTCATACTTCAGTTGAAGGTCTTTAAAATCTTGTCTTCTGACTGGCTGCTTCTTAAAGAATTGATGCATGTCAAAAGTCAACTCTTCTGCTTCACTTCCAAAGTAGTTGAGACCTTTTCTAAAAGCATTGTGAACTGTATGGAGATTGCAGGGTTCAAAGTCAAGCAAACCTGGGTTGCCATCTGCTTTCAAACTTTCGTTGACTTTTCTGTGAATGGACTTGTTTACATTCGGGCCATCAGATGAGAGACTAATCAAATTCTTCATGGGTAGGTCTACTTCAGAATCATTCCTCAATTCAAGGAGAGCTTCACTTACGATGTCAGATGTTGCATGGCCAAAGTGAACAGCTTTCAAAAATCTTACAGACACCTCTCCCTCAATATTGCTCCAAAATCTGATCAGTATGTCCATTTGTCTGCATTGCTGTGCTGTCGTAGTTTCATCACACATAAGAACATACCCTAAATTTCCATCTATTACTTCCTTCACAATTGCTTCTGTTAGGAATGGTCTAATGGATTCTGAAACTATATATGATGCCTTTGTCCTTGACAATGAAAACTGCTCAGCAATTTCACACTTAAACATCTTCTGAAACAATTTGTCAAGGCCATCACATGATCTAAATGAAAAATCAGAAGCTGCTACCTTAAAACACCACAACAGCTCAGATTCTGTGACTTGATGTTTCAAATTGTGACTTGTGAATACATGCATTTGTCTCTGTTCACATTCACTTGAGGCGACAGTAGCTGGTTTATTTGATGAAATTTCTTCAGAGGCTTTAGCAGTAGCAGCCATTGGTTTACAATCTTTCTTGCTCAGCACTTTTTGGGCAGTTTTACCAAAACGAATATCTGAAATCTTCTTGTGTTTAGTAGATTTACTATGCTGGTTTACCTGAGTGAAACCACTGTTGTTACCAGAAAATTGCTTACTGCATAAAGTGCAGTAAGCTACTTCAGTATTACCTTTTACAGGCTTACACCATTGAAATACTTTAACACCATTATCATCTTCTAGGTTTAGCCACTTGTCACACCAATGCGTCTTTCCTCCAGGCATTCTATCAAGATGAAGTATTCACACTTGGTTTATAAGGTGTTTCCAGATGTTCAATTGCATACCTGAAAAGCTTAAATGTTGAAGATATGTGTTTCTTACCTTGTCATCAGACTGTGTGCTTTTAAAATAAAACTTTTAATAGCACAACTGTCTGGCCGTTTGTCACAATTCCATATTGGAAGAGCAGACATGGCCCCTCAGTACTAAGGCAAGTCTCATAGAAAATTTTACAATGCAGTAAATAAAGGTTTTGAATTTTGGTAAAACTAAACTGTATACAATTTGTATTTAAATCAGACAAAGTACCTTTGTACCAGTCTGTCTTATTTTGTAGATGTCAACTTAAGAGACTTGCCTTGTATATCGTCATTGGGGAGTACCTGAAATAAAATCTAAATAAGACTTTGATTTACCTTCAAAAGACCCAAGTCCTACTGCAATGCCTTGCAAGTTGACCAGACAGATGACAAAGAGCAGCACAGTAGCCATGTCTGAAGGATTGTGATGCTGCTGCAGGCATAGAAATTCTCTTACCTGTAAATAATGAAGAAGCCAAAAGCAGTATCAAAACAATATTAACTCTCTTCATTTATCGGCAAAAAATTTACTAAAAAATATAGGAATATATTTAAAAATATAGGAGAAATATAGGAATATAGGAGGCTTTTTAAAATATAGGATTCAGATCCAAAATATAGGAGAAATATAGGAATATAGGAAACGGTTGACAGCCTGGTCATCCCTGCCTGCTCCTCGAAAATCACTCTGCCAGAATGTTTTTTTATTTTGAAAAAAAAAATATGCGTACATCAAAATTTACACAATGAGTACGAAAACGCAGTATGAAACATTTAAGTGCCAATCGGCAAATCATAATCGGCCAGACGCTTATTTATCTTAAGTTTGCAGTACACAAGCGTCACGTTAGAAACAGTGAGAATGATAAATAAAAATTAAACCTGCCCACCCGTCCCATTTTTTTCCCAAAATTTGGATGAGAATTAAGGAATTAATTTTCTATTACCTTATGGCTCTTTTTCTCTTAATTCGATACAAATGATTAACAAGAGTGCCAAACTGACACAAAATACGCCCGTCAAAATGCTGATCATCAAAGTTGCGTAACGATCCGATGAAAATTATTCGACTTGGAGAGCAGATACCACTAATTCAGTTTTTGGACAATTCAAGGGCCATAATTCAGGAGTGCCTGGGGGGATTCGGCAGGTTATAGAACTTGGTCGAGATATTATGTCCACCAACATATTCACCAAGTTTGATAAAGACCGGATGAAAACTCTTTGACTTAGAGAGCGGAAACAGTAATTTTGGACAATTCAAGGGCCATAATTCAGGAGTGCCTGGGGGGATTTGGCTGTTTATAGAACTTGGTCAAGATATTATGCCCACCAACATATTCACCAAGTTTGATAAAGACCGGATGAAAACTCTTTGACTTAGAGAGCGTAAACCCTTATTTTGGACAATTCAAGGGCCATAATTCAGGAGTGCATGGGGGGATTTGGCTGGTTATAGAACTTGGTCGAGATATTATGTCCACCAACATATTCACCAAGTTTGATAAAGACCGGATGAAAACTCTTTGACTTATAGAGCGGAAACAGTAATTTTGGACAATTCAAGGCCCATAATTCAGGAGTGCCTGGGGGGATTTGGCTGGTTATAGAACTTGGTCGAGATATTATGCCCACCAATATATTCACCAAGTTTGATAAAGACCGGATGAAAACTCTTTGACTTAGAGAGCAGAAACAGTAATTTTGGACAATTCAAGGGCCATAATTCAGGAGTGCCTGGGGGGATTTGGCTGGTTATAGAACTTGGTCGAGATATTATGCCCACCAACATATTCACCAAGTTTGATGAAGACCGAATGCAAACTCTTTGACTTAGAGAGCGTAAACCCTTATTTTGGACAATTCAAGGGCCATAATTCAGGAGTGCATGGGGGGATTTGGCTGGTTATAGAACTTGGTCGAGATATTATGTCCACCAACATATTCACCAAGTTTGATAAAGACCGGATGAAAACTCTTTGACTTAGAGAGCGGAAACAGTAATTTTGGACAATTCAAGGGCCATAATTCAGGAGTGCCTGGGGGGATTTGGCTGGTTATAGAACTTGGTCGAGATATTATGCCCATCAATATATTCACCAAGTTTGATAAAGACCGGATGAAAACTCTTTGACTTAGCGAGCAGAAACAGTAATTTTGGACAATTCAAGGGCCATAATTCAGGAGTGCCTGGGGGGATTTGGCTGGTTATAGAACTTGGTCGAGATATTATGCCCACCAAAATATTCACCAAATTTGATGAAGACCGGATGAAAACTCTTTGACTTAGAGAGCACCAGCCCGGTTAGCTCAGTAGGTAGAGCGTCCGCTTCCGGACTGGGAGGTTGTGGGTTCGATCCCCGGCCGGGTCATACCAAAGACTTTAAAAATGGTAGTAATGGCTTCCCTCCTTGGCGCTCAGGGTTTAAGGGTTAGCATTACGACCGATTCGGCGGGTGTCGGTATAGGAGGACCCGCAAGGAGATCCGAAGTCAGAGGTGCTGAGCCTGCAATATGGCGGTCTCCTATCCAAAAGCGCAGCACCACGCTTACACGCGGAAAAGGTGAACGCCAAAAAAAAAAAAAAAACAAACAAAAAAAAAAAAAAACTTAGAGAGCAGAAACAGTAATTTTGGCGATTCAAGGGCCATAATTCAGGAGTGCATGGGGGGATTTGGCTGGTTATAGAACTTGGTCGAGATATTATGCCCACCAACATATTCACCAAGTTTGATAAAGACCAGATGAAAATTCTTTGACTTAGAGAGAGGAAACCATGTGGACGCCGCCCGCCCGCCTGCCAGCCCGCCGCAGGTGTTCCCATAATACGTCCCGTTTTTCAAACGGGTGTATAAAAAGTAGAATTTTGATGCACACCTTGACCTAAAACTTTTGACCAAAAACTGGTCCTTACCAATATCCACGTTTGGAAAGCTTAATGGAGCTGCATTGTGCCGTTTGAGAGATTTTGGTATTTTTCTTTTTTTGTCTATATCAAAGCAATGATGAATGGAGCAATGCCTAATTCATGTATTAACCAATTAGTTGCACTTGTGGGTCAAGGTTTTAATATACAGCTATTATCCACAATTCAAATGATCAGGGGTCACTGAACATGTTTATTGATAAATGATCGAAGATAAAATAGCGCAGTGACCATGAGTCTATAGAAGTTTAATAAAATACAGTCCAGTCGCGATTTAACGAATAGGCATCATACCAAGCCGATTATTCGAAAATTGCATTTTTTGTAGTATGGCATTTTTGATATTTTTGGTTGTTGATAAAGTTGCAAATTGTCAATGTCGCTATATGATAATGTGTTATTGCAGTGATATGTAAAGGTCAATAATTAAAAGACAAAGAAAAGAAATATATTCCATGTAGTTTTTTTTATTTTGTTAAATTACATGTTATCATCAATCAATCAATACATCTAAACAAATTAGCACATTTTCAAATTACATAAAAAAGCACAACATGAATTTTCAATTACATATACATGATGATGTTACATGTATAACGTTAACGTAAAACAACACAATCAAGTTTATTCAGTCCACAATGTTTACAAGGCAAACTGGTCCGCTGGTTGTTTACATAGCATATCGCGTCACAACTGCTTGGGTCGATTTTTGCTCAAAAATACAAAAAGCGGATATCGCTAAATTTCATGTTTATTACACTGTACATGTAGTAAGCTTAAGGGACTGTCATAATTATTTGTTAAATTGCATTTTTCGTTAAATCGCATTTTCATTCGATCTCATCTTTTTTATATTGAATATATAAAGAATAAGGATGGAACTGGCCACCTTATTTGCAACTGGACTGTAACTTGTTAAAGACAATTCACTAAAGTACTGCTGAAATTCAACTTTACTGTGACCCTAGATTGAGTCTTCTTATGAAATTTGTACTCAAGTCTTCTTAGTACATGTAAGTTAGTGGGCTTAAATCAGTGAGCTTTCTGACAAAATAAGGAATTATGGAACAAGAACCAAAAGCTCAGGATCCTAAACACTTTAAGGGAAGGGCCGTGTGAGAGAGAACATCTTCATTCCACATTAGGCCAAGGGAGAAGCTTTTCTTTTTATGCTTTATAAAGAAACTTAAAGCATAGGTATTTTCTCCTTAAATATTAGGACAAAACTCCTCCCTGTGCCAAACACAGCAATAGCATTGGGCTAAACACAGAAAACCATTATTGTTTCATTCATTTTAAAGAACTGTAGAACATATGAATACCTTACCGTGTTGTACACATTTTCAACATAGTGTGCAAAAACTTAACTATTCTGTAGTGATGACAAAAGCAATGACTTTTATCTAACTTCAGACCTTTGGAAAGGAAAACAATTATGCTGATTAAAACACTATAGATCCTTCAAGGTCAAGGCAATCATCAAATGTGTGACAGGTGTAGATCCAGATCAGACTGCAAATCAGGATCTATACTGTTCCCTTTAGATTCATTAGGTTATTTTTAAAAAAAAAAGAAGTGAATACTGTAGATCCTGATCAGACTGAAGAAATCAGCGCAGCAGATCTAAATATACACTGGCCGCACATGATATACAGCTGATATAACAATGTTGTATTAAAATAACATATAATAAAGATTCTTACTACTTAGTGCTGCGGCGTGTATATCCGACCGAGTATATCATTTACTCGGATATTCATGAATCTTATCAGAAAATCGGGAACGAATACTCGCCATTGCAAAGATTGTTAAATCTCAATCTTTTATTAAAACATAGATTTAAGCAATTATTTACGAAGTATAAACCAAAAATAATTTATAAAGTGATATTAAACAATGTTTTTCAAAGGCCAATGCGTCAATAATCTACCACCCAAATGAATGGAAATTCCTTGGTATTCAGATAAACGATGAAGAAAAGAGAATTGATGTGGCATATTATATACTGGTAGTCAAACTTGTCAAATCATATGAAAGACGCCATGGAATCAACCCTATGCTGAGTGAAAATTATGACCCTATGCATAATTATTTTAACTAAGGATTTGTGAGTCGATCTTTGATTCGTCAGGCTGAATAATGTGGATCGGATCAGATTGCCACTTGCCCGATAATCCACAGCCCTAATACAACTCCTTTTCTTACTGAAGTTGAACCTTTTACTCTGTCGGATATGACTATGGTAAAATAGCATAAATCCAGATCAGCCTGCACGCCTGTTCAGGGCTGAAGGTTATAAAGCTGAAATTGGAAACCAGTCTCACATCTCAAGTATCTGATCAGATACTTGAGATTTGAGACTGGTTTCCATGCTCAGTTTTATAGCCATGGGACCTGATCTGAAGCCATATTGGTCATATAATATATAATACGAGCTGTATATATGGAGAAATCTCCTGTCCACTAATTTAAAATGAAGGAAGCCTTTCTTCAACCTTAACATCAATGACAACACAAGTAAACCATATCTATTGGAACAGTTGACAACATTAACCCTTTTCTCCATATACACACCTTTATGGCATGGGCGAACAGTGTAGATCCAGATCAGATGGCACTGTTTGCTATTTGATTTATTAGGTTATTTCTAACCAAAGAGTGACTGGTCAGTGCAGATCCTGATCAGATGGCACGGATGGGCTGGCTGATCTGGATCTACACTGGTCGCACATGCGTAAAAATGAGTATATACTGGTATATGCAGGAAAGGATTAACTGTTTCAACATCACAAACAGAATATCAGTACTGCTCATATACTACACTCTTATTTTAAACAATGTCTGATCCTTGAAACTTGAAACACAAATCAATATTTATCCCTTCAGAATAATGAAAGGCACACGTTCCATTCAAGGGTTACGAAAATTTTGTTACATTTGACGCCTGAATTATAGGTGATAGTGCACTGTTGTTATATATACCGGTATATGACAAATTGCCACCTAATAAGGCATAGATTGTCTACTATGTGTATAGTTTGCACTCCATGGAACACATACATGATTGTGTCATCTGCATGCTTCAAGTTAACACATGGCCCTGTATTTTAAATACTGTGATGATGTTGGTTTAAAATATAAACATTTTAAAATAAGTATCAGCTATATGATCACAAGGCAACTATTCATATTCTAATGTTATGAGAAAATGCATCAATGTATAGATAAAAAACTACTTGAAACTTGAAAAATCAAACCTTAATCAAAATGGAGTTTTAAAATTAATACATGTATTTTATTTCAAACAATCAAATGTCAATCAGGGGAACTGTTGCTAGTTTAGGTTCAACTGTTAGTGTTTAACTCTTCTGGTTTAACAGCTTGGAATATTGTAGTAAGAAGTTTCATGTTTAACCCTTTCCTCCATAGACACACCTTTATTGCATGGGCAAACAGTGTGGATCTGATCAGGCTCTAAACTGTTTGTTTTTTTATTTGTTAGGTTATCTCTGACCAAAATGCGACCAGTGCAGATCCTGATCAGACGGCAGGGATATCCTGGCTATCCTTTTTGTTACTCAAAGTAGCTTTATTTACGCAGATGATCTATTCTAAGTTTCACAATTACATCAAGTGTTTATCTGAATATGTACATGTAACTGTCAGATAATAGAGTTAAAAAGGGGCACAACTCGAAATTTGTCAATCAAAAGTTATCATTCTTGAATGATATGACATTTCAGAAATAGCAATATATTCTAATGACATATAATTAACATTGACTCTTCTCTGCATGGATACATTTTTTCTTACACAGCACATCTTAACCCTTTCCTGTACAGATACACCTTTATTGCTAGGGCGAACAGTTTAGATCCAGATCAGCCGGCACATCGGTGCTGTCTGATCAGGATCTAAACTGTTCGCTTTTTGATTCATAAGGTTATTTCTGACCAAAATGCAACCTGTGGAGATCCTGATCAGATGGCACAGATGTGCCGTCTGATCTGGATCTACACTGGTCGCACATGCTTAAAAATGCGTATATGTCCAGGAAAGGGTTAACAGCACATCCATGATGAACCTACCAGTACTCTGTTTACTTCTGGGTCAGAAACAACCTAATTAATGTAAAACTAAAAGCCAAGTGTAGATCCTGATTAGATAGCAAAGATGTGTTGACGATGGATCTACACAGGTCACCCTTGTGATAAAAACCATATCTCATAAAGTAAAGGTTTAAGTTAAAAATAACAGACCACATCTATACCAAACAGTCCATCTCCGCAAGACAATAAGATCCCTATGTGTCCACCTGCACCTGGGCTGAAGGTTATAAAACTGAGCTTGGAAACCAGTCTCAAATCTCAAGCATCTGATTGCTCAGCTTCATAACCTTGGGCACAAGTACAAGTAGGTGGCACAACAAGCATTTCATCATTAATCATTAAAACAATCTATACAATATCAGTATTTACAGAGAGAAAATAATGTTTAAAATTCTCAATGATTTCACCACACAACAGAACAATGTGTACACAGACATGCTCAAATCTAAATTTTATTGTCACTCATCTGTCCAAAACAGAGTAAAAAAATAATAATATGCCTTGTACATCCTTTGTTCTAACACGGCTATGAGAATCTAAAATTTTATTTTCTCTCATATAACCATTAATATACATTTCATATTTGATATAAAACAACCAGAAAATGAATTTGAGACATCATTTTTCTCTGTCAAATATTACACTAAGTATCTGTGAAGTCAAATACCTAGGTTGAAGGTAATAAAACTGAGCATGGAAACCAGTCTCAAATCTCAAGCATCTGATTGGCTGAAATGGCGACTGGTTTGAGGTTAGAGACTGGTTTCCATGCTCAGTTTTATGACCTTGGGTACTAAAAGGATCTGTCAAGGATCATTATAAGATTGATTTTAATTTCTTTTTAACTGCCACAACATCCCATACGACTTAGAGAACCATCAGGTCAAAGCCAGACCGATTTGGAGGATGTACATATAGATGGATGAACTTTGTGGGGGCATAAAAATTACAATGAAATAAAAACTTAACTGGTTGTATTGATATATTTATTATTTGAGACTGCGAAATTCCAGAAATACTTAAGAAATGAATATTGCAGTTCCAGAATAACACCTTGCTAGTAGATAACATGTATGACTAGACTTTGTAAAATACATGTATCAGTATTATCACTAGGTGTGGTGAATTATCACTAGGAATGGTGGATTATCACTAGGTGTGGTGGATTATCACTAGGAATGGCAGATTATCACTAGGCATGGTGGATTACCACTAGGCATAGTGGATTATCACTAGGCATGGCGGATTATCACTAGGCGTAGTGGATTATCACTAGGCATGGTGGATTATCACTAGGTGTGGTGGATTATCACTAGGCATGGTGAATTATCACTAGGTGTGGTGGATTATCACTAGGAATGGCAGATTATCACTAGGCATGGTGGATTACCACTAGGCATAGTGGATTATCACTAGGCGTAGTGGATTATCACTAGGCATGGTGGATTATCACTAGGCATGGTGAATTATCACTAAGCATAGTGGATTATCACTAGGCAAGGTGCATTATCACTGGGCATGGTAAAACATCATGTTATCTTTAGCACTGTTATTATCCCTAGGCATTGTTTTCTTCTTTAGGCATCCTCAGGCGTAGAAGACTATCCCTATAGGGTTGGTACTTAGTGTGATACTTGTAATGACATCCGTCTTTACACAGGTGCACATTGCACGTTAAACATCCATACACAGTTTCTTTTCTCTGCTTCAACACTCGTGTGTGAAATTTACAGGTTGTTGACTTTCCAGGCATTCGACAGGAAACATGTGCCCCAACATTTTTCGGATCAACTATCCCTGAGCCATCACGCCGTTCACGGTGTTTAGTTTGATTATTCTCTGTTGCAAATAACAACAAATCTTTGTTATACAGTTACAGAAATTTCAGCTGTATGGATTTTAATTCTGTGCTACTGACAGACAAATTGTATTGTTTATATTTTGTGACTATTTACGTGTAACAAGGTGTTCATACAGAACTCTTAAGATACGTGTTTTTCCTACATAATTATTTAACTAGATGGGTGTTCAGTTGAACACTTATGTCGCCCTCTGGAAATGGAATAAAAATGCAAGTACAAAAAGGGGCATAACTCCATCTTGTCCTAAATGACTTGGCAACATCAAGAGCCTGTTGTCATGAGCAATAAATTTTGAAAGTTTGATGAAGAAATATTAAGAAATTGCCAACATTTTGTGTCAAAATCCAAGTATAAAAAGGGGCATAACTCAATTAGAAGTGATCTTGACCTAAAGAATTTGGCACCACCCCATGCGTGGTCCCATAAGCAATGTAATTTGAAAGTTTTATGAAGAAATGTCAAGAAATTGCAAATTTTGAAAATAATAGCCAACATTAAGTTTTCATGACGGAACGACCTGCAAAGGGACTGAAGGACAGATAAATAGATGCCTATGTATTGGCTTTTCTTCGAAAGGGCAACACAAAAATTTTTAAGAAACATGGTTTTCGAAGTTTGAATAAAACACCAAAACTGAACATTTACCTAATAATGTAACAATAGCATATCATTTGTTTTTGAGATGTTCCCTTTGTCTGCCTGCAAGTTCTGTTAGTGACACTGTAAGGATTTTATCCAGGGCTTTTTTCCACCATTTTGGGAACATGACCTATACCTCGTGAATTGTTAAATTTCGCATCATTTTGCAAGAAATTGGGATTTTTTTTTCTATCGTAAAAAGTTCTACATTAATAATATTTGCATGTAATATTATCAATAGTTTCTGGATTAAAAAACACATGGCTGATTACCTTACAAGCTTTAAAATGTTCTTAATGAAATGACACAGGTAACTGAGGTTTTTCGTAAGGCATTTTGGTATTGATTAAATTGAGAATTTTTCTTCTCTAATTGGGAAAAAAGCATATGTTTTGCCGTTGGGATCATGACTGAATATTTGCTATAAAATCAACAAAAAAGCCCTGTTATCATTAATTCAAACAATCAATAAAACATCAATATTCACATTGAGAAAATAATGTTTGAGATTCTCATTGATTTTACTCACCTAAAGAAAACCACAGACCAGTACAGTTTGTCAACAGGTTATGAACCAGTAACTTCCGGTTAACTTTTTATTTCTTATCCCATGAAAGACATATTTCAGTAAAACGAGTGAAATTGGTAATTATGTCACAATGCGAATAGCATTTGAACTAAACATTGGCAAATTTTAACCTTGATTTATTGTTTTATTCTGTTCAAGCGCCACATTAACAAAGACTATAGCAGACGCCCGTGCGCAAAATTTGGCAACACGTAGCAGTTAATCGTGACATCTAGCGCAAAAACTCAACTTAAATGGCCTAAGAACGAAAAAAATGTAATTTGCAATATTGTGGTTTATCATAGTCATACCATCGCAAGCTAAATCCTGTGAATAAATATTTAAATTTTGTTTTTGGGACGGTTTCTGTGAGGCAAGTCTTTCAACCAATTCCATATCAGCAAATGTGAATCAACAGGTATCAGGGCTTTCCCCAGGCAATTATGGCATGCCGGCACCGGGATGCCTTAATTTCTAAACTATCATTCGCAGGACGCTTATACTCAGCCTAGATGCCATAAATCCTGGCCGGGATGCTTTAAAATTCGATAATCAAGGTCAATAAACATGTAAAATTACGAAACTTTCTTGCCAATTTCAAGTGTTTCTCTGATATATTGTTAAGTGTCTACTGTACATTTTACAAGATCACTCCTTACAACTTGTGAAAAGTTGTGAGCATGTCAGTGGTAATTGATAATCTTGTCACTTGTATTAACAGGTGATTACAGAAGGTTAATTATAACAAATTATAACCAAAAGCGAAGATGATTTTAAAGTAATTTAATGTAATAAAAGTGCTAACTGTACATCTTTAAATGCTGTCCATATCAATAAATGGCCATTCTATTGAACATTGTATTAAAATGTGGCATAATGACTTTTCAACATTGTATTAAAATGTGGCATAATGACTTTTCAACATTGTATTAAAATGTGGCATAATGACTTTTCAACATTGTATTAAAATGTGGCATAATGACTTTTCAACATTGTATTAAAATGTGGCATAATGACTTTTCAACATTGTATTAAAATGTGGCAAAATGACTTTTCAACATTGTATTAAAATGTGGCATAATGACTTTTCAACATTGTATTAAAATGTGGCATAATGACTTTTCAACATTGTATTAAAATGTGGCATAATGACAAGAAGATTTGCAATCATGGGCTGTGTATCTAGTGTGAGGTATGTTGCAACAAGAGACAATTGACGCATGTTTTTTAGACTAATTAATGTACATACAAAATGAAGATTTATAAGATTCATAAGAAATGAAGCATCAACTGTTTTTTATTAAGTACAATAAAATTGTTAGTCTGTTGTAGTTCTGTGAAAAATGTGCTTTGTCATATTTCAATAAAACTTAGAAAACTATATTGCTTTGTGCTAAATAAATATTGATATACTTGTAAGATGCACCACATTAACCATACAAAAACATTTTGCATGAATTAGCATGTCACGTATTGGATGCCAGGATGCCTTAAAATTATTCTGGGGGAAAGCCCTGGGTATTGAAGATTCCAGAGTTCGAATTTTTTTCAAAGGATAAAATGGGGATGATATTGATAACTGATGAAAAGAGAAACTTCAAGCTAGAGGATGTGGCTGGTTAGCCTATTGGTCATGTTTCTAGGTACTGGTACATTGCAGCCTTCATCTCAAATAACCTAGACACAGATGGTATTGTTCTTAGAAGTTACTGGGTCACCAGTATCTAGCAACACACCATGGCCAGCTCCACACGATTCAGGTGGTATTGTGCTACCATGTGATTATATCATATCTACCCCTTGTAAAGATGACTATAAGGTTGTATCAGATGCACTTAGTGCAATACCTGTAGACTATGCATTGGAACTTGTGATGTCATAAGTGCTTTACTGCTTAAGTTAATACTTTTAATCAAAATAATAACTTTTTTGCACAATTGTGATATTTTATTTCTTTCTCGTTACTTTCGGAATTATTTTGAACTCTTAAGACAGAAAACATGTGAAAATGTATTCGGTCTGTCAAAACCATTACACAGTTGTCAAGTCTGATAGCCAAAAACACTTTGAGAGATGTTGTCCGATTTTTATTCGGAACTGACTGAATTACCCGGAACTGGTTTAAATGTGTCTGTCAGTTATTGCTTCATTTGTGAAAGTAAACACATGCAGAAACTAAAATAATTGCAACATATTTTTGGTAAGACATCTTGCATACTATAGAACAAAAAAAAGAAATTCGTATTATTGCTCTTAACATATCTTTCCACAACGGATAAAAAGATAAACTGGAACTGGTTGACAAACTGACATGTGCACAGACATGCTCAAATCTAAATTTTGTTGTCACCCATCTGTTTAAAACACAGTTCAAAAATAAAATCAAAACTAGATGTTTTTTGTGAAAAACGCATGTCTCCCCCCCCCTGCGCAATGACCCCTGTGACCTTGACCTTTGACCTACTGATCCCATAATCAATAGGGTTCTTCTACTCAATAAGGGCTATTACCCAATTGAGTTTGAATGCTCTGGGTCAAGCGGTACTCCAGTAATTGACCAGATACGGTTTTCACTCTTCAGGCCCCTGTGACCTTAACCTTTGACCTACTGACCCCAAATCAATAGGGTTCTTCTAATCAATAAGGGCTATCACCCTATGAAGTTTGAAGGCTCTGGGTCAAACGGTACTCCAGTTATTGAGCAGAAATGGTTTTTACTCTTCAGGCCCCTGTGACCTTGACCTTTGACCTACTAACCCCCTAATCAATAGGGTTCTTCTACTCTATAATGGCTAACAACCTATGAAGTTTGAAGTCCCTGGGTCAAAGGGTACTCAAGTTATTGAGCAGAAACAGTTTTCACTCTTCGGGCCCCTGTGACCTTGACCTTTGACCTACTGACACCAAAATCAATAGGGTTCTTTTACTCAATAAGGGCTATCACCGTATGAAGTTTGAAGGCTCTGGGTCAAAGGGTACTCGAGTTATTGAGCGGAAACAGTTTTCACTCTTCGGGTCACTGTGACCTTGACCTTTGACCTACTGACCCCAAAATCAACAGGGTTCTTCTACTCAGTAAGGGCTATCACCCTATGAAGTTTGAAGGCTCTGGGTCAAAGGGTACTCGAGTTATTGAGCGGAAACGGTTTTCACTCCTTGGGTCACTGTGACCTTGACCTTTGACCTACTGACCCCAAAATCAATAGGGTTCTTCTACTCAATAAGGGCTATCACCCTATGAAGTTTGAAGGCTCTGGGTCAAAGGGTACTCAAGTTATTGAGCGGAAACGAAGTGTGACAGACGGACAGACGGATAGACGGACAGGCCAAAAACAATATGTCTCCACCAGAGGGGGAGAGACATAACTATGAGTTATACAGTCATGTTCACCCTTTTGTTATTAATTGGGTACGAGAATCTTAGAACTAATTTTCTCTCATCTTACCATTAAATTAAATTATGTTTTATAAAGAATAAGGTTAAAACAACCAGAAAATGAATTTGAGTCTTCATTTTATATCTGTCAAACTTTACACTAAATATCTGTGATTATTGCTTAATTATAAAAAAAAATATCTGTCAATTGATTTTGAGTCAGACAGTCATATCTGGAAATACTTGATAAAGTCAACTTTCTGATGCTGGGTCTTTTTAACCATCAGGTAAGGCCATCCTAAAAAAATTGTTTGTTTGCGGTTGCGCGACCCAACTTTTTGGACGTGGGTCGGTAGGTCGGAATTTTTTTTTTATATATTATTTTTATATCCAGATCAAAGCCTTAGAACACATCAAACCATGACTGAAATGTATGTAATTAAGTAATTTGGCATTTTTTATAAGTGTTGTTGATGTAATGTCCTTTATCACATTTAAAGTCACCGAGAAAGTATCTAACATGGTTAGATTCAATGATTCAGCGAAACGGGAAATCTTATTAGCATTGTCGCACGTGTAAAAGCCACGTTACGGCCATGCCCACATTATGAGCGTGAAACTTAAACAATCCTAATTATCTATGTCTGGATACTGCCTACTCTTTCAAGTGTTACTGGCAGGATTATTCAAAGTTAAGAGCCACGGAAACTTTAACAGAAGCGAAGACCATTTTGTCACCGCATTTTTTAAGCCTACAACACAGTAGATGGACGAACTATTCCAGACATTTGTAGCCGTTCGACAGCATTGTGGTTAAGAAGTATTTTAAGGATGCAAGTTTCAAACGGATATGTTCATTTTTAATAATAATAATAATAATAATAACCCACGTGTTTATATTACTAAAAATGAATACCGTATATAATTGGAGAACAGCGTTAAAAAGCGGACATTTTACTGTTGATTTATGACTTTTTGGTGACGGAATATTTGCAGAATACAGTACATTTGCTTGGGTGTAATTTTTCAGGCAGGCGTATGTCTGAAATAAAGGTTTTTGTGTGTCTTCAAATGGTTGATTTTCTTTATTTTCCCTTTAATAAATTTTCAGGATTTCAGAATTCCTAACTGCCTTGCATTTGCAAATTTGCACTTTACGCGATCAACCTAGACACCAAAAAAGGTAGTCAAAAATCGGTGTTTCGTCTTATAAAAACGGGCATTTAACACCCATGTTGTATCTTAAGTACCCGAGTGAAAAATGTTTTGTTCTGTTCTGTACTCAAAAGCGATGAACAAGCCTCGGTACAAACTGTAACTTGTCAACACTAAAGTCTTTTGATTAGCTAAATCGATCAGGCATTAAAAAATCTGTTACAAATTACCCGGCGTCGTATCCTGTATCGAAACGGCAATGTTTGTACTTAAAATAATCCACATTTAAATTCTATTTCTCTTTGAATATCACATAATCAAAAACAATTAAAAGTAATTTCACAAACTTGTTTTAAACTCCGTCTTAGTTCATTTTGCTACCTGTTGATTGACAAGCAGTATGAGGGTAAACATCGATACTTTCTGTCAGTCAAACTGAACTTCAAAGAAATTGTCGGCTCATAACCAGACTGTGTTATATAATCGGCTTCGATATGAAATCGTTTGATCTAGAAGAAAGTGTGTATGTGACATTTAACATTTTTAGCTGGGTGAATATGGTTGATGATGCAATAATTTTGAACTATGATACTCGAGATAAAATTGGGATGTAATTGTAAAATATGGAATAAGTTTGCTTTGGTTAGTGGTAAGCAAAATGCCTATTTTTTAAACGGAAAGATAGACCAAAAAAATTTTTTCTCAAGATGGTCAAACAATATTTTGGGTCGGGGGTTATTTCACTGGGTCGGTCGCGCAACCACAAACAAACAATTTTTTAAGGATGGCCTAACAGGGCACTTGTTTGGCCATTTTTAGGGCCAAATATGGGCCCCATTCCCCTGTCAAAATAGTATATTTTTTCCCTATTTCAGAAAAAAATTCCCCAAAAAACTCCAAAAAAAATTAATAAAAAGGTAACAAAATTGTTTTATTTGTAAGTCTACAGTCACAAAATATGCATGCTATTATAATCAGAGGAAGAAAATAATGTTACAAGTGTGTGTGTGACCCTTTTGTGAAAACATGTGTATATGACTTAAAATTCCCCTTTTTGTCTTAGTGACGCAAAATTCCCCTTCCTGCCCCCAAAAGTTGATAAGTGCCCTGGATAATATGATCCATACCCCTGGAATTGGGAAATTTTGCGTAGTCTAGCCAGAAATTGGGATTTCTTCTGCATCGTTGGGGAATAAAAGGTTATAAACATATTTAATATTATCAATAATTTCTGGATTAAACCAACAATTGATGCCTGATTAACTAACAAGCTATAATATTAATGAAATGACACAGGTAAAAAAGGTTTTTGTGTCAGAAATTTTTGCGTTCATTCAATTCAGAATTTTTCTTCTCAAATTGGGAAAAAGTACATGTTTTGCCATTGGGCACATGACCGAATATCAGCTATAAAATCGACCAAAAATACCCTGTGATGTATAAATAAGGGAACATAAAAGTCTTAGAAACACACCAGTACAAATGTGCATCCCATAATGCCTCAAAAGAATATAAATGTAAAAATAAATCTAAGAAGTGTAAGAAGTACAGTACATTAAATTTTATTGGTCAATGCTCTAAAGTATGTATATCCAATCAACTCTGTTGATTTAAACGATTGTGGTATGGGGAATACAAAACAAAAGTAGATGCTATATTCAACGACTTATTGTACTTTGTAGATAGCTTAGACATTTCTGACAATGGATTGAAAATTGAAGTCAAATACCAAAGGATCTGCCAAGGATCATAGATTGATTTTAATTTCTTTTTAACAACCACAACAACCAACATCCCATAGGAATTAGAGAATCTGCAGGTCAAAGCCAGACCTCCGTAAGCTATTCTGAGGAATAAGAAACCCCCTTTTACAACTTTTGTCAAAGCAGAACCATTCAACTCTGTCCAATCCATGCCAGTGAAATATGTTTAGTTGCATAAGCACACAAGTGATTTTGAACAGTTACGATTATTGAAAATACTGCTGTACTTTGAACAGTTACGATTATTGAAAATACTGCTGTACAACAGCTGTAACTCGGAAAAAAATACAACAAAAAACTTAACTGTTTGTGTTGCTATATTTAGTAGATTGATAATTTCCTGAAATACTTATCCAATATCATTTTATTTGATTCTTATCACTAGGCATGGTTATCATCATTAATTAGGCATCACTTGGCATGGTGATTATCACTTGGCATGGTAAATTATCACCAAGCATGGTGAATTATCACTAGGTTTGGTAGATTATCACTAGCCTAGACATCATGGTACTTCGCATGACAACCGTCTTTACACAGGTGCACATTGCACATTAAACATCCATATACAGTTTCTTTTCTCCGCTTCAATACTCGTGTGTGATATTTACAGGTTGTTGACTTTCCAGGCATTCGACAGGACACATGTGCTCCAACATTTTTCCCATCAACTATCCCTTGGTCAGTGGGGTCTTTATTGTTATAATCGTCTGTTGCAAATAACAACAAATCTTTTGTTAAACAGGTACAGAAATTTCTGCTGTTTACATGTAGGTTGAAATTATGTCAGCATCCAAATGTCAGGTGTACAAATACCTAATGGCATATGAAAATCAGCATCTCCATACAATTATTATATATATATTGTATTTTAAATATACATGATAATAAACCTTTATAACAGAGCTGACATATTGTCTGCCTTAAATGTTGGAAAATAGCTTTGGAATTTAACCCTAATTAATCAGTTGGCATTGTGATTATTGCATCCATATATCCAGTTAGCTTTTATCTGATGTATGCACCAACATTACTACTAACAGGGACTTGAACATGTGTTATCAGCATAGTGAGGACACAATAACTCTGCATGTTATAGTGATTGGTGTTGGGTACTGGCAGCCACGGCTAGATAGCCCCTCCTCCCACCTCCCCCTCACTTCAAATAATCCTTTTCCATGACCACAAGAAGTACACAGTGATGATGGGTTTTTGATGTATGTCAATGATAATCGTTGAGGCTATTACACAACTACACTTGATGGCCAACATAAACCTCTGAATCCATCATATATAGTCTTCAAATTTATTTCACCAATTTGTATATTATTGTATGGTTTTCTTAAAAAAATAGTTTTCATTTTTAAAAAATGTATTTGTATTTTAGCTGAAAAAGTAGCAAACAATAAAAATGTGAGTGAAATTTTAGATCTGCCTTTATCAAAGTTTATGCAAAACCCATGGAAATTAATCCCTCATGAACAATTGAGACTCTTTTGTAAAGAGTCTTTGAGTACATTTAACAAAAAGTCATTGTATTTATATCACCTTAACTGATATTATCTTTTTAGGCGACAACCGATAGCATTCCAGTAGCAGCTATTTCCATAGCAACTTGCAAATTCATTTTCTGGTTGTAGACCATCCCAATACAATGTATGTGTTTTTAAGTGATCAAATCTTTCTTTCATTTTCTATGTGTAAATTCTGTATTAAAGATAAGTATGACTTTCCATTTACTCAAAAGTCACATTTCTGAATGAGAGAAAAGTTTTAAGACCAATTCACTTTTCATATTGAGATGGTCGAAAGACATAAATAAGTAAAATTTACTTACTGTATCCCTGTTGCATGTCTCCAGCTGTCCCTGTAGCACCAGAATTTGGGTCAAAGTTCATCCCCATGGAAACATTAGGATCCCAGTCCTGAGATAACACTGGTCTACCAGGTTCTACACCTGTTATTTCCAACTCCATCTCAGCTTCACTAATTGCCTCAAGTTTAACTTTCTGATCATTGTCATGGTGCATAGCATCTGTTTCACTAAATGTGCTTGCACTAAGTTCGCTGGGATCGTTTGGAATAGTTGAGGATGAGGAATTTGATCTATCTTCGTCTCTCGATAATGCTGACTGAGATGGAGACTGGTTAACATTGTTTGATTCACTAACACCGTCATTTGATGTGTCACTAGGTTCTAGTTTCACGGGGGTTGTTGGCACTGAGCCTGTAGCCATGTTAGAAGAGGTTTTTCTAGGACGACCTGAGACATTATATGGTTCATGTCTACTTCCTGGGGATCGTATTCCCCCACCAGGTGATGCTCTGGGTAATGTCGATGGTCGCGGGTATGAAGTTTGAGGAATTCTTCTTGGTGCTGGGCCATACCCTAGCTGGGCTGGTACTGGCATCTGTTGCATAGATTCCAACAGTGTTTGTCGTTTCAATTCCTCCATTTCTTGCTGCTTTTTATGGTGTCCTGTAAAATGTTCATGAATGATATCTTTAATATTTCCAACTGAGTGAATTGCTGCCAAGTTCTCACAAAACTGAGACTGATTTTCAAAGTGTGGCCTCTGCCTTGACCATTGAGTTACATGTCATTTTTATAAACGCTGAATTGTTGCAAGTTATTTATACCCTTTACTCCATGAGATTTGGCTGATTTTCATGGGCAAACAGTACAGATCCAGATAGTCAGCACATCTGTGCTGTCTGATCAGGAGATCTATACAATGTTTGCCCTTTAATGTATTAGATTTTTCTGAGACAGAACAGATGTGCCAGCTGATGTGGATCAACACTGCTTTTTGCTTTTCTGACCAAGAATTTACCAGTGTTAATCCAAACCAGACAGCACACATGTGCAAGCTCATCCGGATCAACACTGTTCCCAGATGAAATAAAACCTGTGTATTCGTTTTAAAGGGCAAAATTATGTCCAAACATGGGAAAATAACAGGCTGAATAGGAGAAATTAGCAAGTACACACCGAGGAGTTGGACAGCTGGAAAGTGTGATTTGAATATGCCTCCCTTCTGCAGAATAAAATAACATCAATACATTAACTGAAGGAAACTAGAATGTGTCCTTGGACACTGATGCCTTCACTGCTTCAACAACATCTGTAATAGCAAAGCTATACAACTCTGGTAAAAATGACCGCAGGAAGAAATCCTTTCTTTATGATCATCTACACATCCTGCTTGATCATCTGTGTAAATTTGAAATAAATCTGCCTGTTAGGTAGGAGGAACTCTATATGCCTCCCACTTTGTGGGGGCATAAAAAGCCACAAACAAGAATAACTTTAAGAGCTCTGTCCTAATCAAATATTAAAATTTAAAGAAAAACAATTATGCATGTCCAATTTCCAGAAATTGATGTTTTGTAAATGAAGGTTGAAACAATTAACTTACTTTTGAGACAGAAACCCAGGAACTGTGACTTGACATCTTCGTGGTCTTCTAAGAACCCCTTGCCCGAGTCTGAGCCCAGGTGGCTGAGTGAGCCATCAGCCACACTCGCTGTGAGAATGACAGATTCCTCATCTGTGTGAGCTGCCAGCTGCTCAACCTGTGAATGAATGAATGAATGAATGAATGAATGAATGAATGAATGAATGAATGAATGAATGAATGAATGAATAGACTTTATTTATAGAGGGTGACCCAATTAGCCAGAGACTAATCTCCCTTGAGGCCCTCTTAGCAATGCATAAAAAATATGTACAATACAATGCAAGTACCGGTACATGAAAATATAACACTTTAAACACAATTACAATAAATAACATGGAAAATACAATTATTTTTAACAAAGGAAAATATAAAGATAATGAAAACAAAATCACTTTTGTACAAACAAAAACAAAAATGCAGACAGTCGTTAATATATACATGTAGATATGTTATGATAGTCATTTGACATTAATATTGACATCGTGTGGACAAAAAAACACTATAAATAAACAAACACACAAACTTTATGACTGATCTAGGCTACAAATTAATAATGCTTGATGATTAATGATGTTTGGCTACGATTCAGTGAAATAAGCTTGATCATGTTACTATGTACTTACCAGTTTCTGAATCTGAGACTTGAGAACTGCCTTCAGGATCGCCTTGTATCCAGGGATATCTTTTATAACATCCAGATCTGTAGCTGCCATTCTGTAGTTGGTTAATGTAACTTGCTCGAACTGTAATAGACAAATTTTATTAAAATGTACATTGTTAGTACTTTAGTTTATTTCAGTCACTTCCAATTGAGTTTCTTTAAAAGTCAAAATCTGAGATATTAACCATCAAGCATCAGTCATTGTTATTTGTTGTCATTTTCATGACCATCACATATTTAAACAATACTATTTTTTTTTAATTCTCATAGCCCAACTCCCATTTATGTGAAAACAAATGCATGGCTTTTTTTCACTCCCAAGGGAAGGGTCCCAAGCCCTATAGTTATGGGGAAAAAAAGCATCATTTTTTCTCTGAAGGGGAATAAAAAAAATCTGCAGTACAGTTACTTTGAGGAAAACTGCAAGATTTTAAAGAAATTTTCTTAGGGCCCAACTAAATAAGGAAAAAAGCCCTGAACTGAAACATACATGTACATGCATTTAAACATGTCAAAACAAGAGGGCCATGATGGCCCTTTATCGCTCACCTGAGTACAACAAAGTTATTTTTAGTAACAATGACCAAGATCCAGATGACCCATATTCGAACTCATCCGAGAAATCATTGGGACAAACATCCTGACCAAGTTTCATGACAATCGGAGCAAAAATGTGACTGCTAGAGTGTTAACAAGAAAATTCTATTTTTAGTAACAGTGACCTAGTTTTTGGACCCAGATGACCCATATTCGAACTTGTCCAAGAAATCATTGGGACAAACATCCTGACCATGTTTCATGACATTCGAGGCAAAAATGTGACCACTAGAGTATTAACAAGAAAATTCTATTTTTAGTAACAGTGACCTAGTTTTTGGACCCATATTCCAACTCGTCCAAGAAATCATTGGGACAAACATCCCGACCAAGTTTCATGACAATCAGAGCAAAAATGTGATCGCTAGAGTGTTAACAAGAAAATTCTATTTTTAGTAACAGTGACCTAGTTTTTGGACCCAGATGACCCATATTCAAACTTGTCCCAGAAATCATTGGGACAAACATCCTGACCAAGTTTCATGACAATCAGAGCAAAAATGTGATTGCTAGAGGGTTAACAAGAAAATTCTATTTTTAGTAACAGTGACCTAGTTTTTGGAATCAAATTACCCATTTTCGAACTCGTCCGAGAAAGCATTGGGACAAACATCCTGACCAAGTTTCATTACAATCGGAGCAAAAATGTGACTGCTAGAGTGTTAACAAGAAAATTCTATTTTTAGTAACAGTGACCTCGTTTTTGGACCCAGATGACCCATATTCGAATTCGTCTGAGAAATCATTAGGACAAACATCCTGACCAAGTTTCATGACAATCAGAGCAAAATTGTGACCACTAGAGTGTTAACAAGATAATTCTATTTTTAGCAACAGTGACCTAGTTTTTGGACCTAGATGACACATATTCGAACTTGTCCGAGAAATCATTGGGACAAACATCCTGACCAAGTTTCATGACAATCGGAGTAAAAATGTGACCGCTAGAGTGTTAACAAGAAAATTCTATTTTTAGTAACAGTGACCTAGCTTTTGGACCCAGTTGACCCATATTCGAACTCGTCCGAGAAATCATTGGGACAAACATCCTGACCAAGTTTCATGGCAATCGGAGCAAAAATGTGACCGCTAGAGTGTTAACAAGATAATTCTATTTTTAGTAACAGTGACCTAGTTTTTGGACCCAGATGACCCATATTCGAACTCGTCCAAGAAATCATTAGGACAAACATCCTGACCAAGTTTCATGTCAATCGGAGCAAAAATGTGACCGCTAGAGTGTTAACAAGATAATTCTATTTTTAGTAACAGTGACCTTGTTTTTGGACCCAGATGACCCACATTCGAACTTGTCCGAGAAATCATAAAAACAAACACCCTGACCAAGTTTCATGACAATCGGAGTAAAAATGTGACCGCTAGAGTGTTAACAAGAAAATTCTATTTTTAGTAACAGTGACCTAGTTTTTGGAACCAGATGACCCATGTTCGAACTCGTCCGAGAAATCATTGGGACAAACATCCTGACCAAGTTTCATGACAATCGGATCAAAAATGTGACCGCTAGAGTGTTAACAAGAAAATTCTATTTTTAGTAACAGTGACCTAGTTTTTGGACCCAGATGACCCATATTTGAACTCGTCCGAGAAATCATTGGGACAAACATCCTGACCATGTTTCATGACAATCGCAGCAAAAATGTGACCCCTATAGTGTTAACAAGAAAATTCTATTCTTAGTAACAGTGACCTAGTTTTTGGACCCAGATGACCCATATTCGAACTCGTCCGAGAAATCATTGAGACAAACATCCTGACCAAGTTTCATAACAATCGGAGCAAAAATGTGACCGCTAGAGTGTTAACGAACTAAGTGTGGACGGACGACGGACGACTGACATTCATCGATCCTAATAGCTCACCCTGAGCCAGCTCAGGTGAGCTAAAAATCTTGTTTCAACACCTGGATTTGATCATTTCTCTTAGAAAACCGATGGATTTTTATTTGATTTTATTGAAGACCTTGTTTTGATAGCCCTTTTGAAGAACATGGCATCACTGATAAGTATTTCTGCACATTTAGTCTTTTAATACATTGCATAATTATGTTCTGTCAAACAATGGTGGGTCCACTATGTTTTTTCGAAAGCGGGGATATATTTGTGTTCTGGGTGACTGAAGTTGCATCTCGTGATCCAGATTGCTCATTTATTAGCTGATCTTGACCAAACTTGATACTAGAGCTCTGTTTTAAGCCTACATAGCTCTACTGACATACTGGCCAGAAAAGGACCTCTAAACAGGTGTCTGTGACTTTAGACTTATGAATAATGGAGGGCATCGGGGGAGAACTAAGTTCAATAACATCTAAAGATGCTTGAATTGATAGAAATTTAGGCTGCAAGAATAGGTAGACATCCTAATGGGATTTACATTTGCTACTGCCAAGTGCTCAGGTCAGTCATTAAATAAACCTTATTTTTATGGCCCCTGTTTATAAAAAAAACTTTATATATAGCTAATGTTGTCTTGAATTATCTTTATAAAAATGCCCAATTTTGAAAGATTTATAGTGCAAAGGTGCCATGGCAGGATAGTTGTTTCTGTACAATGAAGAGTATATAGGCTTAAAACAGAGCTCTAGTATCAAGTTTGGTCAAGATCAGATATTAAATTGTCTTTGAAATTGGCGTGCAACTGGGATGATGTTTTTTTTCCGAGACCTGTTTAGTTTGTTATCTTTAGTTATTTAGTATTTATAACAAGAAATGTTTTTTCGAAAGTGGGGATATATTTGTGTTCTGGGTGACTGAAGTTGCATCTCATGATCCAGATTGCTCATTTATTAGCTGATCTTGACCAAACTTGATACTAGAGCTCCGTTTTAAGCCTACATAGCTCTACTGACATACTGGCCAGAAAAGGACCTCTAAACAGGTGTCTGTGACTTTAGACTTACAAATAAATCAATTGTCAGATCAATCAAATTCAATTTTATTTAAGATTTTGGAGGGGAATTTTTTACTGAGATAGTGACAAAAACATACTATTTTGAGAGGGGAATGGGACCCAAAATGGGCCCCAGATTGCAAAACAAGTGCGGGCAGCACGATATACCCAAATCTACCCAAATACACAAATCTACCAATTTTATAGTTGCTGTTGGTAAATATTACTCAAATCTACATATTTGATGATTGAATAGGTCAAATTGAACAAAAAAAAGGAAGTGTCTCCGGGTCCGAGTACGGACCTCTAGACTTTTGGTCTAGAGGTCCGGACCCGGAGACAGCCCATATAGAGTTGTCTCGGGGTCCGGGAAAAATTTTGTTATAGATATAATGCAGTTTATGTGATATTTTCTCAAAAATGTTATTATTTATCATCTTATTGAATCATTAACATGTAATTAAGTCATTACAATTTTTAATTAAAGGATTTTATTTCAGTTTTTAAGACCAAATATTTCGACCTGTATAGCTCGTTGGAAGTATAACCAACGACACGTTCAAACTGCGGTCTAAAGTACTTTAATTGATAAGTGAAGCTGTGATTGCATATTGCGTACATGATCTATCGTTGCTTTGTTGATGATAATGATTGAAAATAATATATAATTTAATAAATAAATTGATACACAATGAAAATTTGTTTGTGTTTTTATTATGATCCGACGCTTATTGTTATTGTATTATTATACTAAACAGATCTGTGAAAAACTACAGTAAGCTAGGTATTAATTGTTATTTTCGAAGTGATCATCAAAGATGTCCAGGTGTCTTGATGGGCCCTAATTGGCCTGCTCAAAATATACCGCATAATTGAGTACTAATGTCTTAATGTGAAGATAATAAGGGCCGAAAGCTTTGAAGGGCAGGCTTTAAATTTAGAGTTTAGCGTCAGTTGTCTTGTGTAAGTGTTAGTGGGAAACATGGCACACAAGTTTCATATCGGTGATTTTGTTTCGTTAAAAAGTAAAATTAACTTGTATCAAAAACAGGAAAACGTGCAACTTTTCAAAGAGATTCAAGAACTCTAAATGCTCAAAAAAAGCCGTGCTCCAAATAAAAACTTTAAAGATAGGATTAAATACTATGAAATCACGTATAGTTGTATTCATGGTGGCAAGAAGTTTAAAGCCAGGGGAGATGGCAAGAAGACGATCCGGTAAGTGTCCAACATTTTTTTTTGATAATTAATACACGCCAACTAAAGTCGTGTGTAGTATTTAGCAGTTCCATAAATAAATCTATAAATTTAAATGGACACGGTCTTTTATATAGTAAAAAAAGTTATTCCGAGTATTTTCAGCTGAATTAAATCCGATTGAAATCCGCATGTTCCGTGGTTTATACACAGCTTACATCTTCCCACCCAGAATCCACACACTATGATGAGTTTATATGTTTTTTGCTTACAAGTTTTATTATTCAATTTAAGATTCAACGCCGCATTTCGTGTATGTGTCGTGCTGTAAACATTTTCACAAGTACAGAACAAGCTAGTGGCGTAATATTCGATTTTATTAACAATTATTTATTTGAAGCTAAACATGTATATTTATTATAACAATATAATAACAAAAGAGGATAGTAAAAGTTAAGTTGTATTGTTAATAAAGATGAAAGGCAACAAACATTCATTTATTAAAGTTCTGTAGGTCGCATTTGGAGAGTGCCGTTGGTTACACTTTCCACGAGCAAAAAGCGACGAAATATTGGTCTTTCAAAACTGAAAAAAAATCTTATATGTAACATTTTAATGACTAAATTATAATTACATTTTTATAATTCATTAAGATGATAAATAATAACATTTTTGAGAAAATATCACAAAAACTGCACAATATCTATAACAATAATTTTCCCTGACCCCGAGAAAACTCTATATGGGTTGTCTCCGGGTCCGGACCTCTAGACCAAAAGTCTAGAGGTCCGGACCCGGAGACACTTCCAAAAAAATAAGTACACAATTAACTTCATATAAGTTTTCATCATCAAAATACTTATTTTCATCTACCCAAATCTTTCTAGACATTATTAGCAAACAAAGTAGTTGTACACTGATGATAATGCTGCTGCTGATGATGATTACTACAATAAATATTAAATGTTGATAAATTAACTTTTAAGATTTTTGAAGCTATTAATAAGCAACATATAAGCAATATGGGGAGGGAGGGATATAACTGTACTTTAAGATTGTAAATGGATCAATATTTCAATAAATATAAATTATTCTAATATAAAGTTTGATTGTTTTATTCAGTATCAACAAAAGATAGCTAAAAAATATTAAGAATTTGTAAAGATTTATCAGAAACTACTAAGATTTGGGTAGATTTGGGTGGATTTGGGTAGATTTGGGTATTTCGTGCCACCCAACAAGTGCCCTGATAAATTTTGTGATGCTCTTTGAAGGATTTGCCATTAATCAGTTAATATGCGAGCTCTAGTAAGCGAGCCCCCAAAGGGGATAATGTGCGTATATGTTATGCCCAACTACCATCGCTTTAAAAAATGTGTGATCCGAAGCGTTCCGATTTTCCCCCATGGGAGTGCAAATCTCACGGATACACAGGATACACTCTTCACCGTCTTTAGGCTTAAGAGTAACAAATTTTTGTTCAATAATTTATTTTTATTCTTATTTTTAATAAGAAGAATAGTCAACGTAATGCATTTGTAACACAAAATATACAATCATTTTCATAGGTTTGTTTTTTTTAATAAAAAATATACATATGACGTAATGTTGAGAACCATCGCGCGCGCAACTGTCAAATCAGATCGAGGCTGTCAAAACGCCATCAACCTTTGCGTCTGCGCCAGTAAACTTAAATATTCAGGCTTCCAGACAGATCTTTTTGTATGCTTTGAGGTAGATTTCATTATGTTTGTACATGTGTTTGTCAAATATATGCGAAACGTCGACCCATTGTTTCTCACTTTCGGTTCTGCAGAGCATAAGCATTTTGTTTACATGAATAGGCGATTCGTCCCATAACGATTCACCCCATGCTGAAGTCCTTATCACAAAAGTTTGATTTATTCGATAAAATAACAGACGTCCCGAAAGTTGCCAGACCGAAGGACCTGTCTGTTAAAATTTGGGTCGGTCTGGCATGATTTCTAATGTTATCAGGAATGTAAGACAAAAATTTGAACTAATACAGTGGTGTGGGGCAAGTCTGCGCATTGCCCAACTCTGCGAACCAGATTTGCTTGTTAACAAAAACACTGATATCATAAGAACCAACTGCAGTGTTTTTTGTCAAGAAATAAGGCAATTTTTGAAAATTCTGATGGGTAGATCTACATCTTGCTATTAACTGTCTTGTAAGTAAATAACTACTCTAAGTATAGGTTATAGTTTATTTTGAGGCTTGTATGAAAATTAAACGGTCAGGCACAACGTACATAATGGCACACCTGTGAACCTTTATTCGTGCTCAGGTGGGAGATTGACTCCAAAAAAGTGGGAGATCAGGGTAAAAAAGTGGGAGATTTTAAGAAGCATTGTTTTATGGTAAACTGTGGAACATTTTTAGCTCTGGATAGTGAGAATATTATCAAATTTACTCTTGTTTTTCTTGTCAGATATACTTTTAAACTGAGACCTCTAGTTTACAAACACTACTAAACATAAATAAAATATCTTTTTTAATAAATAAATAATTTATTTGTCATAAAGAATCGACAGCCAAAAAGTTAAACAATCACTATCTTACTCAGGATTGGACGGATGATTTCCAGGAAAGGGGTTGTTTGTGTCAGTCATATGATGATTTCATACATTCTGGCCCAAGAAGAGGGGTCAAACAACCCCACTGAACCCCCTCTAGATCCACCCCTTTTATTTGTCATATCAAACAGTGTATTCGTTAGTGACCATTACTGTTAAACATCTTCAATAGCTTTAACAGTTTATTTGTGAAGTACACACGCTTTCTTAGTAGCACTTTGAAATTTATCACGAGCATCAAACTAAAGTGCATGTGGTGTGTTTGATGTCAACCAGTACCCTAATGCTAATAACCAACTCGGTAATTTCATTTGTGCACATGTAAGGTGAGAAAATCAATAAATGTTATCAAAACATCAACCTGTCTGAAGTTCAAGGCCATGCATGACATTTCATTGACTGGTAATCCATTTACGACTTCCTGTCATTCAAAAAGGCGCCAAAATATCGTAAACCAATCTAATTTGTACTCACCTGATGAAAGCATGATCGTAGAGTTTTAATGGGGGAGATTTTGTAAATAATACAAATGTCAAAAGTTGGGAGAAATAGCATAATATGCGGGAGGCAGGAGATTGGACTTAAAAATCGGGAGTCTCCCACCTAAGTCGGGAGGTTTCACAGGTATGTAATGGTCGAAATTATTTTTGTAACTGACAAAACAGTCGCCGCCTAAATAACCATATATGGGTATGCAAAAATCAATAGTCAAAGTGAAAGTAGTTTTGTCATTCAATGGCCCGTAAACACAACGAGAGAATATTTTAGGAAGTGAATTATGAAATTTCTTTATCTGAAAACACCATGTGAACATTACTGATTCTCAGGAAAATAACCTGTGTAGCAGTCTATCATTGCTTTGAGTAACAAGGTTTCAACCGTGGAAGTTCAATTTTACCCTTTATTCATTAAGAAAATTTTTATAGCATGGTAAAATAGTTTATTTCCGGATCAACGGGCTCATCCGTGTAGTCTGATCACGACCGCCACTTCTCCCTGTTAGATTCACTAGGTTATTTGTGACAAAAAAGTGTAAAATACTGATCAGATGACATTGATTTAATAGATGATCTTGATCTAAACTGGTCGCCTATATGATAACAAACGTATATATGAAATAAAGAGTTAAGAAGTTTAATAAGATTATCATTAGCCAAACAAGTCAAAGCTAAATCATTTATCAGATTTTCCTTTTTCAAACTTTCTAAGTCACGCCTCCTTGAACACTGTAGAAGATCGTCGACGAACTATACATGTTTATCAATAAATCTTCGGACAATATTATGGAGGAAATCGACCTATAATAAACACATTTCAGACGCGACTTTATGAGAATTAAGGTTCGAAATATTTGAAAAATACTGCATTGTCATTGGCTAAAAAATAATTTCAACCATTATAGAGCCAAAATGATCAAATAAATTTAATTTATAATATACCTCCCCACTCCAAATCTTCCACATTTTGACAGCTGTTACCCAAATAAATGTTTATTATTTATACTGACCTTTCACTTAATATTCTTTTCAAAGGTTGGCAGCTTTGGAGAGTGGTAAATTTTAACAGAAACAAAAAAATGATATTAAACATAGGCATGAGCAAAGTTGGGCAATAATTGTTACATCATGTGAACACATGTGTGCTTTCAGTATGACATCACTTTAAAGCCTTATAAGAAAATTAATGCACACAAATGACAACAAAACAATTCCTGAATGGATACAGTTTCTTTCCGGTAGGCAACTGCCTTAAGATACTGAATGTGTTATACACCACAGTGAAGCTTTTATGCTAGCTGCGCAGACTTGCCCCACATTTTATGATAGGTGTGCAGACTTGCCCCACACCACTGTACTTGCTTACTATACCTTTTTAACATGTTTCGGTCTGACAGAATTTGTTTCGGTCAGACAGATTTTCACACTTTGTCTGACCAAATGTCTGACACTTTTTTCAACTTTCGGGAAGTCTGATATAAGTGTAATTAATTCTAATTTTCCTGGTCACTGACAATCAAAAATATTCATCAGGGTTTCCCCCAGGCCATTTTCGCTTGTCGCATGCGACAAGCCATAATTTCAGGACCCAATTTGCGACATGCCATAATTTGTCCGCCATGCCTTATCTCCCGCAGCGACTTGTGTACCTGTTGATTGCATTATCAGTATGAAAACTCTTCTTAATAAACAAGACACAGCAGATCACACCGATAATTGACAGCGTCATCAGCTTTGCGAGTTAACCAATCAGTAACAAGAACTGATGGATAACGCATGTCGGCTCCGCCCACATGTTGGCGACAGTTGATTATGACCGCATGTGATATAAATCGTAGCCGAATTACTATTCCTCCGCGTTGTCAGTAATCAGAACAAAACTTTATTAAAATGACTTACTTCTGCCATCTGACCATTTCGAGCAAAGAAGGAAGGAACTAAAGCATCCCCTTTTTGATGATATCCACGGAAAATATAACTTTCTGACATCTTGATTATTCCGTAGCATAGCCTCTAATGAAATTCAACAACAGCAACTAAGCCATTTTGATTTTGAGTCAATCGAAAACAAAATAACCTAGACGCTGGCATCATTTTCAGAACATCGTCGGTTTGATCTTATAACATCCGCAGAACAAAAGAGAAACACTTGAAACACATTTTCAATCCAAAATACGCTGTAACATCCAGCTAACATTCAATATTGTCATATGCCGCAGCGAAAGTTTACACAAATGACGCCATACAGTAGATCGACTTCAGAAGCCGTTTACGGTTATAATTTTTCTTTCTAGACATAGCGCGGTTAAAATGATTGATTTTATTACATGTTTTGCAAACGGGACATTGGTACGATAATTTTTTTGTTGAGCTTATGTATCAGAGATAGCATGGCGCATCAAGTTTATGTAAATTATAGAAGTTTTTTAAATATAAAAATCGCGAGTTATTATTCGTGTTCCAATTGTTCTTTAATTGACTAGGCATGGCGCATCATTTCGCACGGGTAGGTATAATAAGAAAATTATACGAGTTTTAATTGCAATAAAAAAAAGCAAAAGGTGATATTCGCGGTCCATTTGTTCTGTATTTGAGAAGAAACGGCGATTACGGAAAAAGAGCGCGGTTCGTGCAAGTTTTGCCGATCTTGAAAAAGGGGAGGTAATAAAAAGTGCAACTATGTAGTTTCCACCATCAAAAAATGTTTTATTGAAAAAAAAATGCTTTCAGTTTTCCTGAAACATCTTTATATAATTACAAATAAGCACATTATGTTGTAATTTCAATTTATTTTAGTTTTTGTGTTCATAAATATTTCTAATTGATATTAGATCTAATTACAAATGATCGGATCTGAGGATTTTCAGCCATTGTAATATAATTAGGATTTGTGCTTCATAAAGCATAAAATTTTTTGGTGTAAGAATTTACGACTTTTGAATCTTTGTTATAAATCTTTTAACCTACAGCAGCCACAGAACAGTGTGTGTGAATACACATTTATTATTAAAATGTATGTCATTTAAAAGACTTTAAATGAATAAAGCCACTTAAAAATAAAAACAAAACTAATTTTTTTCATTTATTTATTTAAATGAGAAGCAAAAATGATATATATGCATAAGACTGAAAATGAAACACCGCGTTGCAGCGCGCGACAAAATGGATAAAATCAGTCTATGCTGCGACGACCCTTCCTGAAATCCTGGGGGAAACCCTGTTCATTTTGACATTATTAATAACAATCAATAATTTCATTTTCCTTAGACTGAGGTGGCCAAAAAAGGCAAAATACAAAATGGGAAAGCGTTGGCAAAAACAACTGAACAAATGATTTTTGCACATAAACAATGAGAATTTTGCTGTTCGTGATATTCCAGAAGATGGTGACTTTTTTCATATAGATTTCTACAGCTCAATAGTATTCCACACCATGTCAAAATATTATTATAGTTTGACCCAGCTCATTTGTGACAACCTAAAAGAGGTGATTTTTTAACAAATCTTAAAACTAATACCTGTTTTGTGAAATATAAAAAAGTCCTGGGCTGCAAATTCCTCGATTTTTCTTTCAAACCGATATCCAGCTTACAATCGCAAAATTTAAATGTCCTATGGCATGCTGCCGTTGTTTACAGTAACTGTATTGATCTCCATTTTGTGAGGCAACATGTGACATCATCGCAATTGAAATACAGCAGGGAAGTTCTCAAACGTTATTTTGACTGTCAAAATGTTATATCGACTAAGGAACAAGGCAAAATGCCTAATTTGTTAAAAATTCAAAACTGATTAGTGATATTTTGAAAAGCGCAGTACTATCTATTATATTGTAAGATAATTACAGACATATTTTTATACCCTCATTGTTCAATGGATTTACAAACACGAGGAATCACATGTTAGATCTTGGTACTTCTAAAATCATCATTAGCGGTATGTTTTTTAATAATCAGTCAAACCTGTCTTAAGCAGCCACACAAGGGAGTGACAAAAAGTGGATGTTTAAGACAGGTAAAAATTAGAACAAAATGTCAGTTTAGGACATATTTAAAACTGGCTGTTTAAGACAGGTTTGACTATACCTTTTTCATATGCCAGAAACATTTACTGCATTTTGTGCAACAGTATCGTGCGTCCAATAGATTATCTTGTATCTGTGTGTGTCCATTTTCTGTGTGTGTCCATTTAATGATTACATTGTCTATCGTGCATTTTGTTTGTAACATACGGCTATTTTGATGCAGTCATGCCTGAAATGGGAACCTTAATGCAAAGATTTTTTAATAATACTATTTTTTTATGTTTCCAGTATATCAGTATAATTAGATAATTATCACGTGTTATTCTGTGTAAGCAATCGTGCTATTACCAGCATTTCAATATTAGCTTTAGGCTTGTACATAAAAGAAGAACCAAAACAAAATAGGCAACTTCACCATCGTCGGGTCCCAAGCCCCGAGTGTGAAAGCAGGAGGGACTATTTTGTTTACATATTAATATTTATGTGGTAGTTTTGGGTTGGAAAGAATAGCCTTCACCAGGACTTTGAACCTTAGATTCACTTTTTCATAGTGATGCTCTGTCAGCTAAGTAGTCCCAATAATTCGACTCCAAGTACAGACCCATTATCATACAGACTTTTTATAGACGTCTGTCCTTTACGTCTCAATCAGTTAGGATCAAAACTGTGGTGGAAATCGACCCGATTTAAATTCCCATTTTTTCACTGCCACTTGAAAATTTCAGCACTACCATGTTCATTTGTTGTTATAAAACATAAATAGTCTAAAGTATCAATAAAATAAAAAAATGATTCCACAAATAAAACTTTTTAACCTACTATTGTTTATGCCGTTTAGTGTAGATTTTAACGTAATAACCAATGAAAGCGTCCCTTTCATAAATCGATACACTACAGTCAGGTAGACTTTTAGCGGTGCAACATAAAAACTGTTAACGTGTGGAGGTTTAAAAGTTTTTTTTCATAATAAACAAACAAGTTTCTGAAAAAGTATAACATATTTTGATTCTAATTGGAATTAGCTTTTAAGGTATGTATTTTTTTTAAAGATATATAAGGTTTAAAAAACTATTTGAAGCGCCAAAAGTTGCGACAAGGGTTCTTATCGCTGGCATTTAGACATAGAAGGAAAATTTTCCACGTGATTTGAATGCTAAATGGGTTGTGCGCAAGGGCGAACATCATATATACAGTAAAACCCCTCATTACGGACACTCGATATTACAGGCACCCCGGTATTATGGGCAATATTTTAAAGAACAGACATGTTCTCTTATTCTTGATTTAAACCCACAATTAAGGACACTTTCCCTCAGTCCCTTAGGTGTCCGTTATAGAGGGTTTCACTGTATATAGAAAAGGCCTTGTTGCACACAATTCGTTGGGCTATCAGCTAAGCTACCAAGGCGGCCTGAAGGAAATCTACAAAATTTTAATTTTTGAAGTGTTATAGTCAGAGTAAAGACAGTAAAATGCATTGCTTGTTGCTAAAGTGTAACAACCTAAATAAAAGTTTTTTTGTTACATTTTGGTTTATTAAATTGTAGTTCAAGATGTTTCAAGTCATTCAGAAGCAGCAAGTTAAAAAGTTTTCTTGAATAAAAGAGTTTTGCACTAGAGCTCGCATTGAGGCAGTGCCTTAGTTCATATTATGAGTAACTATTTCTTAAGTGTTGACAATAATCACAACAAGATTCTACAATGACAAATAAATTGACTATAACTGTTGTTGAGCGCTACAGCACGCTATTCAACATTTTAGCAAATAAGGGTCCGTTCACAGTACGAATACTTACGAGAACGAATATTCACCGCATGCACATAAACACCTTTGCACTAAGTCAGGCAGAAATTTAACGCAGTTGTCAGCAAATTTCGAATACAAGGGCAAATGTATGTTTGCGAAAAACGCATCTAGCATCGGCTAATGCATATAACAATTAACATGAAATAAAACGGTAAATATCTGCCGGAAAAGCCATGAAAGGGAAGTAATCGATCAAACGGAACGAAACGAAAGGATTCAAATCCTGTCGGCGCCGATTAGTTACGGCCCAGCCTTGAGACTACTCGTATATGACCCATAGATGATTAGCACGTCCCATATATGAAATCAAACCAAAGAAACCTTAACCAGTATTCTAAATTTTCAAATTACCTTGTCTTCGCTAGGTAATTACAGGAAAACACGACATGACAATGAGTGTGAGACCCAGAGTCTCCTGAGACCCATATCTTTAAATTGATTCACCTTAGCCACAGATGCTTGGAAGACGGACCCGTTTTCTCCAAAATGTGTATAAACTGGCGCCCCCCCACCCCCACCCCCCCCCCCCCAGCCCAAAAAATAATAATAATAAATGAGGGTCTACACAGGGTCTACACTACATAAACTCATCTTTTTGTTCTGTTAGATTGGGATCGTTATCAGTCTATCCACACCGAATTTACTATCAAATACCAAGTTCTCTGAAAATTCGTGTCCCGACTGTATAAGCCATCAGTCGGGACACGAATTTTCAGAGAACTTGGTATTTGATAGTAAATTCGGTGTGGATAGACTGATAACGACCCAATCTATCAAAACAGAACGAAAAAGATGAGTTTATGTAGTGTAGACCCTTTGTAGACCATCATTTTTCTTGGGGGGGGGGGGGGGGCGGGGCGGGGCGCCCAGTTTATACACATTTTGGAGAAAACGGGGTCCATCTTCCAAGCACCTTCGAATTACCCATGAGGTCTGGTCACAAGTGGATTTGTTCAGGTTATTCGTAAAAACCATCTGTAAATTTAAAAAGAAGGTTACCAACATGATATTCTACAGCGCTCTGCAGGCCTGTTGATTAACCCATCTACAGTTGATCATTACGCTTACCTCTTTGGTTGCACGACGGTGGCAGGGGTTTAAGAGTTTTTCGGAAGGTTTATGGGGAAATAGTTTCTTAATTTCTTAAAAGAACCTAGAAGCTCGCTTTGTTTCTTTTATCCCTGTCATCGTGTTCTTGTTGATTTTACTCCAGGAGCTCTGGTCTCGGTAAGATCATTGAGTACCCGCCCTTTGGCTTTGCAATGCTGTTATCTTCTTACGATTTATATATTTGTGTGCTTTGGCATGCAACATAGTTGAGCCGATGGGTGAGTTGAAGTTATTTCACCAAGACAACTTGTACTTGTTTTGTGATACGAGAACCTGTTGGGGCAAATGTGAGGTTGATGCACCCTATAACCTGGTTTAAACCCCTAGTGGCAATTTGTTTTGCCACTGACAGTTCCAATAAAATAAGATGGTTATTTGTATTCAAGTATTATCAAAACATTAATAACATCACAAGTTCCATTGCACCGCCTTCAGATATTGCACTAATTTCATCTGATACAACCTTAAAGTCATCTTTGCATGTGGTTGAAATTATATGATTGCATAATAGCACAACACCACCCCTCATTATGTGGAGCAAGCGATGGTGGATTGCTAGATACTGATGATCCAGTAACTTCTAGGAACACTTTACCATCTGTGTCTTTGATATCTCTGAAGTAACCTTGGGACATTATAATAGGCTAACCAGCCACATACTCACGCTTTAAGTGTCTCAGTTTTACTTCCCATTTTTATCCTTTGAAAAGAATTCCAAGTCTGGAATCCACACCAACTGCTGATTCACAATTGCTGATCAGGAATTGGTTGAAACGCCTGCCTCACAAAAACCGTCACAAAAATAGAATGCAAATATTTATGCACACAATTTTGATTGCGATTGTAACACCATGATAAAACACAAGACATGTATTGCATTTTTTTTTTTTGGGGGGGGGGGGGGGGGGGGGAGGCGGAGGGCATTTAAGTTTTTTGCAATGTCACGCTTAATATCTACGCGTTGCAAAATTTTGCACACGATCGTCTGCAATGGTCTTTGCCGATGCGGCGTTTGACCAGAAGTAAATAATAGATCAAAGGTTAGAGTTCTTCAATGTTCAGTTCAAATGCTATTCATTGCGACTTAATTAGCATTTTCACTCATTCTACTGAAATATTTCTATCATTCAAGTTTTAGCTAAAGTTAACCGGAACTGGTTTAAAAAACATATATAGTAATTCGTAGTCTTTCATACAAAGGGGCGTCCATGGCCGATTGGTTAAGGCTTCCGACTGAGAATCACTTGCCCTTCACCGTTGTGAGTTCGGGACCTACAAGGGTCAAGATCTTTCATGTGAGGAAGCTTGCCAGCTAGCTTGCGGAACGTCGGTGGTTCTACCCAGGTGCCCGACCAGGCCTAAGAATTGTCCGGAGGAGCACCTTGGGTCTTTCTCCGCCATGTAAAGCTGGTATTCCAAATGGGCCTAAGCATCTATTGATGTTCTAGCCTCTAATCTACATGAAATGATAGAAGGTTAATCATAGTTTTCGTTGATTGATAGTAATGGCCTCTCTCTCTCTCTCTCTCTCTCTCTCTCTCTCTCTCTCTCTCTCTCTTATTTTATGGTTCACCAAAAAATCGAACATAGCCTTGACTTATTTAAACTTAATACCCAAGTTTCGGTTTCGGTGAAAAGAAAATAATTTGCTTCTGGGATAAACGGTGTAATAATCTAAGCTGTAATTTAAACTTGGATACCCAATAAAAACATTGAACACAGTTTTTGACCTACCATTAACGTATAGTCCGCAAAGGTTAACAATACATTCTTAAGATAAGCGTCAGAAGAAATTCTAAATAGTCACCGAAGCGGAAAATAAGCTAAGCAAGACGAAAATATTAAAGAATAAATAGTTCAATCTGACTTAAAGATCCGATCCAATAAATGAATAGAGACAAAACTTACTGAATATTAAAAGGACGTTACTAAGCGTTTGTACATTTCTAAAACAAAATGTGCAGTTGCGAGGAACCGACGGATATTATATTCTTTGTATTAAACCTGGTAATAAGATGCAGCTCCGGTATATGGAAGCTAATTTTCAAAATCAGTAGAGTGCTTATCACGTTCTCTCTTGACGCCGCCTTTGTTTGTTATGTGTACATATATTTCATACAAAACACTTTCTCTAAGGAAGTTTCGGAGTCCCCTTGGCCGTGGCTGGGATACTCTCTAGGGATTGTGTTCTTGATTACTCTACTTACATACCAGTCGGTTAGAGTGATGCAGGAAAAAATGTCATGGACGATGTTCTTCTATACATACAAGTCGATCGATCTAATAATTGCTGCTGCGGATGCTGTGGGTATTATTCTGGTGCGAGAAGAGCTGGACTTTGAGATGTGGTTAGACAACTGGCGTGAATATTGGAAAGAAATAGCAATTGTGGTCATAACTGGACTTGACGTTGTATTGAATCCTATCGAAATGATCATTGGTTGCATTGTGTTGAGGTGTGCAGATTAATTAATAGAAAATCACAAGTAACAGAATTCAGTTATGTTAAACAACTGAACATTCACATTTGACAGTAGACTGTGTCAGGAATTTTCTCATTTTGCATTTCTTTTATTCGCTTTTTATACATTTTAGCAATTAAACTGTTTAAGAATATTGCGCGTTTGTTTCTTTCAAGTAGGCATATGAATTCGTTTGTATTTGATAGCAGGGTTTAATACGATTTGACGATAATACGAAAAAGAGATGTTTGTAAAACATGTATGCCCCCAAATGCCAAATGGATAGTAAACAGCTTTTATTGATTGCTAAATCTAGTTATTGGTGAGAAAAGATTACTGTAGTGAAGATATCCTTAACCTTTGACCTACTGACCTGAAAATCAATAGGGGCGTTCTACAGGTGATGACAAACTTCCCTACCGAATTTGAGGACCATAGGTGAAAGCATTGTCTAGTTATTGATCGGACAAGGTTTTTGTGTTGATGGTCACTGGGACCTTGACCTTTGACCTACTGACCTCAAATTTAATAACGGTCATCTACTGGTGATGACAATCCTCCATACCAAATTTAAGGGCCATAGGTCAAAGCATTGTCGAGTTGATCTCATTAAAAATAGTTACAGCGCATGTTTGCAATAAATTCTCATCTCTTAAAGCGAGAAGGAGTTGCAGCTCTGGGTAGAGATTGCGCACGTAGCTTATCACGATATAATTTACTTTATGTAAGGGAACTACGTTCTTTAGGATTTTAGAAACATACAGTTTTTAGAAATCAGCATCTCTGGTAGGTAGGTTGGTAGGTAGGTAGGTCAAATATTTTTTATTTGAAACTTTTCAAGATTAATGATCCACACGAAAATTTCTAGAAATAACTGCAAGGTGAATACCGAATAGGAATTAGATGAATACTAAATAGGTAACACCTACCAAGTATACGTGTATTAAAGATGAAGCTCTTAATGCAAAATGACCAGGCATTCCTTGTGAAGCACATGCAATAATTATGTTTTTTACTGACGACAGCGATTATTTGAAACTTTCGTACATTTGTATTACAATTTCGTTGTATCGGGGCTACTGTGGAGCTCTAATGATAGACAGTTGGTTTCATGGTTTATGTGAGTGTTTGTGAATAATTCAAACGTTCGAATCCAAATTGATTCGAACATTCGAATGGTAAAATAGGGGAAAATGCCATCCTTATTTGAAACTGTTGGAAAAAGAATGCATTTTTCGTCTCAGGTTATTTCATACCAGTAAAAATTATCATTTCGACAATATAGAAGCTTGAAAATTTTGTCTAGGACCAGTGCGAGTATGTCTTACTATAGTTTAAGTGTAGCACTAGCCACAAGCAAATTTATCAATAGCCATAACAAACATGTATTAAAAACTCCCTTGTGCTATTTCAAATGAGCTCTAAAGCAGAAGCAGTCAATGGAACACTTTAAAAATATTATTTAGGTAATTTCCAAAATAATCTTTCAACCAAATGTTAACTAAAAAAAATTAGTTTGATGTCGTCATATTATCACTGCTCATTTACTTGTATTTGTGGGTTCCAAGGGTTGTCATCGCCGGGGGTGGCAATGTTGGATAAGCTCCCATTGCTTAAAAGTGCTCCCAATGGCTTGCGTAAAATATAGCCTCTGACTACCAAGTCCAGCTCCTGGCCTGCACGCGTGGCTTGTAACTAGCCCGGCGGACCTGCTACTACTAACAGGAGAAGGGGCGAAGGCGGACCTGTGGCGCCATAACCACTGCTTCGGGTAGATGGAGCTCGTTAGCCAGGGAAGGCAGTCTGTCTAGGAGAAGGAAAACTCTTATTCCAAACCAAGGGAGACAACCCTTCCAAAAAACACCACTGCCTTGTGGTCAGTCGTTGGGTCGACAAAGGCTTTGGGAGAGGTAACCCTAATCAACCTAGAGAGTTAAAATCGGAGATGCTGGGCCATTGGCACTCTCTAACAAACCATGGCATCACGTAACTACGCTATGACTACACGATCATATGGTATTCATCGATGTGGTGCTGGATCTTTGGAATTCCTCCAGGGAGATACAGTGCCGGGCTCTGAGTCTCGACAGAGTCCACCCAAAACCAAGAGCGAGAAGCAACGTGGCCACAAGGTGCAACAATCCAGCAGAAACTGTATGGAGATGTTGACGACCTACGGAGGACCACAACTTTCATTGCGGATGCTGGAGTGGTCGTGTAGAGCGAACGCCAAGAAGAAGAAGAAGAAGACTTGTATTTGTTTTTGATTAACATTTTTTTAATTTTGTGTGCATTGATTGCATTTAGAAAGTAGAAAAAATAAATGAGTTTTAACACACATATTGTTTAACTCAAGATTAAATAGAATGATTAATACAACTAATAAAGAACAAGATTTCAAACTGCAACAAAACCGTCAGAGAGCAGAAATTGTTTATTTGTTTATTTGTTTAAGTTTTGGAAATTAAAGACCCATAACTCCTCAGTGACTTGACTAATGTTATCTTGCTTGTAACCATACATAGCTGAGATCTTATTGTCTTATTATTTTAAACAGTCGGACGAATTTTAGTGATAGTAAATATAGGTATTGTTTGGTATAGATGTAACTTGTTAAATATTTCCACTTGAAGGGCATATCTCAAGAGTGACAAGAGCAATCTGACTGGCTGTCAAACTTGTCTAAGATATTATGTACATACATATTCTCAATAAGTTTGATGAAGATTGTCATTTTAATTAAGAAAGCAACCACTGCTTATTTGATTTCAAAAATGGCAATGAAATATCAATGAATCCAACGCCATTGCTGCAATCTAGAATATCTTGTTTAGATATTCGCAGACATATTATGCCCACAGCGTTCTGACAAACTGGGGCCTTGGGCAGTCCTAATTTGGTTAAAACAGCCATAAGAGGACACTATCTATCAAAGCTATCTGCAAGTTACTGAACTGGATATGTTTATCTTAAACATTCTAAGCAATTTGTTGAAGATTGTCGAGTTAAAATGTGGAGGAGTTAACCCGTCAGATTGGTTCAGTCACTATAGAGTTATTGCCGTTTAATTACTAAATTGGTCCAAATTAGTAATTAAAGGGCAATAACTCCAGTCTGACTGAAGTAATCTGACGGGTTATTAAATATATTGGAGTCGTAATCACTCAAACCAAGTTTTGCGAATACCAAATAAGTATTATTGCCACAAGAGAGTTGATAACATTTTGTGGACATTTCCTGCCACCGATGAGTCTGTAATACGTCCTGTTTGTCAAACTGGCTTGTAATAAATGGCTTGCTCTTAAGTATGAAATTAAATGTATACGATCTGACCTGGATGGTTATTGGCGTTTAACAAGCTTTTTCAGAGAACTTGTGCTATAATTCCTTTCTCTAAGTTAAAAAATCACTAGAAATATCACTTTCTAGCAAACGAAAATGGGACATAAGTGATTTACATTATCTTTCAATAAAATAAAGGGGAATAACTCTTGTTTTTCACACATAATATACATAAGTTGTTCACCTTGGACATAAAATTGCATCTTGCAACTTATTTGACAAAGTTTCAATGAAGACAGAAAAAAATCATTATATTATATGTCATATCATTGAGTTTATCAGTTTTTTTGTTGATTTTTTGTATGATTTGGCATGAGTTATCTCCCCTTATTTTCCGACGATTCGCAATAAAATTTTCTTTGCAGGCCAGTCCAGATTGTTTGGCCATATAATAGGCTTTAATTTGGTACCAAAATAAAAAGTATATCTTGTCGGCCCTACCTCAACTCATTTTTGAGCCCTTTTGGACTTTCAGAATCTAGTCTAATAAAAAGTTTTGAGTGTCGCCGATTTTGTCTGGTAGGTCGTGGATGGGAATATAAACAATATTTTATTCTAGCACTAACCCTTAAACTCCGTTTAACAGTGCTGCATTTCTAGTTCTATGTTTTATGTCGATGTTTTGTTGTGTTGAAAACATGTTATGTCTATTCTCCTTATTTTCTCTTCTTAAATACATGTGGGTTAGTAATAAAAGTGTGGAAAAGGGATTATATAGAAACTTAATTAATCTATATCGTATATTAATCCGATACGGGTTGCTTTTAAATAAGGGGAAGCGGCAGCATTTTATCAGATTAATCGGTTGAGAATACAATGTATCGCATATTTTAGTTATAACGGAATGCAAGCATTGCTTTGTTCGCTCCGTCAATAAGAAAAAAATATACAGGATATATCAAATTAAAACAACACTAGTTTTCAACCATGTGAAAAAAATACGAGTACACCAACTTGTTCTAGAGAATTATGTTAGATGGATGACAAGTGGGTTGTTTTGTCCGTTATATCTAAATTGCAGTTTGAACAATTATTACCGCGTGTGCGTACGTGCGTTCGTAATAAGCGAACTATTCGATTTAAGAACGTGAACAAAGCAAGGTCTGTTTTATGTTGCAATGGTCACAAGCTCTTTGGAACTTTGTAGCGTAACTATCTGTGTTGTTCTCCTAAATATCTAATGGTTAAGTTTAATTGAGAATATGTTTACAATCAGGCACCGGCCGTAAAAGCAATAGCTGTTTCACTGCCAATATTACTTTTTATTTTGACACAAACGATTTTTTCGTACCAGCTAAAAGAATTAAATAAACTAATACGCAAGCCGGGAGTTCTTTCGTTGGCCGGTGAAAACTGAACAGGCCAAAGTTCAGTGGAGCGGATCAAAACAATACTTGTTTAAGCCGGAATTTGATATTGAGGAGTCTCCCAAATGTTACATTATATTTCTTTAATTGATTACGTGTCGCACATCTGTTTATATGGTCATATTAGTCAGGGAAATACGACGGCGATGTTTTATGATTAGTTGGGGAAAAAAGCCACCTGCACTTTATCATTTATTTTTCAGAACTGCACTTTGCCATAAGGGATATTTGCTTATTTTCCTGCGAAATAGTGTTTTATTTGACAAAAAAATTGTCTTGGGGCATAAAATTTAAAATGCTAATCAATTTTTGGTTTGATTTCAGACAAAACTACCTTTCTTGGCGAAAAACATATAAAATGTCAAATTTTCCTGCACTTTACCCTGAAAATTCTTGCTTATTTCTCGCCGATTCAGTTTCCATGACTGAGGTAACTTGTGTTCCACTAAAGGTTTATATTCCATCTAGGTACCAAAAGATTCGGAAAAATGTGTAGCAGGTTCTTAGCTATATCTCAATTTTACGAGTTATTTATTAAATGAGTAAAAGTAAAAAACTTACCAATTTTCATCCAAGATGGCGGACTTTTGTTTACAAAATGCATGGTAAGGTGGTATACATGTTACACACGTTTATACTTCCAACCCGAGTTTTACTTTCTCATTTTTGTTAATTGTTTGTGGTGTCTTTTTTGAAACTGATTATTTTATTTACCATGCTCTCTCTCTCTCTCTCTCTCTCTCTCTCTCTCTCTCTCTCTCTCTCTCTCTCTCTCTCTCTCCTTCTTGACTGTTTGGGGAGGCTGGAGGCTGTTTTTCTGAATGTGGCAATGTCTGATATGAATATTTCACTTTTTTTCTTCCCGCGTTGAAATACTTTTCAGGCTACATCTCACACGTGCTAATTCGTCGAAGGAAATAATGCTTGTCCCTACCAGAAAAAGGGATCATTACCCTCTCGCCAATGACTAAAAATAAAGCGGCTTTCCAAATGCGAAAAGAGTCCCGTTTATAAACAGCCATTCCCACTTCCACTTCGCCAAGTAAAGAAATTGGATGAGAAAAAGTTCAATTCAGACATAATTTACTATTCTATTCATTGGTGACAAAATATTTTGATAATCGGACGGAGAGTTTAAACAGATATAATGTGCACGAAAATCGTAACTTTCTCTTCAGATTCTACAACAACAGGCTTTAACACGCTTCCTTAAGAACGGTCAAAGAAGTATACAAAACGTCGTCACGATAGTAATGTACCTTTTGATGGAACTTGATAAATCAATAGTTAAGATAAATTAAGTCACCCTCCTTTGGGATCATTCAGAAGAGTTTAACGGTTGTATTATAATGATTAAAGCTGATGTTTATCTTGCATACCAAATAGCTAATGTCCAATATTTTGACCCGAAGCCTCAAATAACTAATTAGGTCGAAACTATTAATGAATAAACGGCTGAATTGATAAAAAATTTGATAAAATATACGCTTTTCAAAAAGAAGTATGCACTCTGTTCCCCTCTTTTAATTTTTTTAAATGCTATTCTTAATGCTTAAATAGTTGTTATTAAATGAATTTAGATCATTTACATTTTATATATTTTTTATTGTGTCTGCTGGATGTGGCCATTCCTGATATGCATATTTCTTTTTTTTTACAGTAAATCTATCTATCTAATCCCAATTTCGATACCAAATATTTTGGAATTAAGAAAAGCAACAAATTAAAAATCACCGAAAACAAAGTGCACACTTTCTTTTGGAATAGAGAATAGATGCTGATCTATCAAAGATACTGAACATAAAAAGGAACGCTTTTAATTTTTTTACAACAACACATATGCAAAACAATCTTAAATTGTCACCCAAACATGTAACCAATGACGGTTAAGGCGTTACTCTGTTCGCCATTGCGATGTCATTGCTTAAACAGAGAACTATCAAATGCAGTTAAATAAAATTTTGCACAAATCAATTTCATTAATGTATGTTTATATAAACGTAATTAATTAAATGAAATTTATTTGTGAAAAGTTTTTTTGAACTACATTTGTCGTTAGAGAGATGTTTATCATTTTCATTTTATCAGTGATATGACTGTGCAATGACGACTGCCATATCACCTTAAAAAGCATCGTCATGCAGAACAAAAGGATTCAATATACCATTACAAAACCAATAATCAGTTGTTAGGATAAATTTATGGGTCGTCCTCTTTTTTCAACTTTTGCTTTGAATATTTATATTTCAGCCAAACTCACTTCAGTTTCGTTGAAAAGTAACTGAACGTTTTTACGGTTTCTTGGATAGACTGATGTAACCAAATACAAATTATTAACCACTTTTAAATTAGCACATTTAACAACAAATACTGAAAGAATAGTAAGTAATATCAAGACCATCATAAACAGATCGCAACTATAACTGTTAAATCGGTTAAATTGATAGAAACCTTGACGTACACTAATATTTCACCCCTACTTCACTTAAAAATAATCTAATGAAATTGCGTGTTCTCGGACATTAAAGAAAATTATTTACTCTGTAATTTTAACTTGCATACCAAACACAAATTTCTGAATACCTAAGTACACACTTAATGACTTTCTCTTTAACATTATTTGACAACCTATACGAAACAAATTTCAAACGTTGAGAGAAGTCACTGTAACATGTCGAAACTACAAATGATTAAAAGGTTGGATTGATAGAAAATTCGGTAAAATAAATGCGAATTGTTCAAAGTTCTGAAGTCTAAAAGAACGTACACTTTTCGTTTTTTGTTTGTGCAGCTATGAGAAACCTACCGCTTACTAGGTTAGCGTGGTGATGCAGTAAAAAATGACAACTTGTTCTTTTATATGTACAAGTCGATCGTCTTATTCACCGCTACTGTTGATACTGACAAACTTTGACTTTTTTATCTTCGTATTAATTGAAAGTTCTTTAAAACTGACACCATATTTTTTCAGTATCAAAATACTCTTGTGGTCATTCAAGATAATGCTTTATGTTGTTTAGATTTTGTGTCTGGATGACAACTTGTTCTTTTATATGTACATGTGGGTTAATAATAAAACTTTTTAGCGTGCAAGTTTCCCATTTACTGTGCCCAAGGTTATAAAACTGAGATTGGTAACCGGTCTCAAATCTCAAACATCTGATTGGCTGAAATGGCGACTGGTTTTTTAACATTAGGACCTAATATAATGTGCACGAAATTCGTATATTTCTTTCTAGATTCTATAACCGCATGCATGCACACGCTTCCCTAAGAACCATTACAGCAGTTACACACGCTTCCCGAAGAACCATTAAAGCATTTAATAATAATAATAATAATAATAATAATAATAATAATCATGATGATGATGTACCGTTTAAATGAATTCGGTAAATCAATAGTTAAGATAAATTGGGTCACCCTACTTTGGGACTTATTATAAGAGCTTAACGATTTTACGGCTGAACTATTATTTACGTTGATATTCATCGTGCATACCAATTAGCGAATGTCCAATATTTTGACCCGAAGCCTCAAAAAACTTATCAGGTCAAAACAATAATTGAACAAACGGTTGAACTGATAGAAAATTCGATAAACTATACTCTTTTTAAAAAAGTGTGTTTGTTGTTTTCGTTGAATTTCCATTATCTCATAATACATTTCCATAAATAATAAATGGTGTCAAAATTTATATTAAATGATTGAAATTCTTTAGTATGATTTTATCTCAATTTTGAAACCAAACTTAGGCATTTAGAAAAGCATCTAATGAAAAAAATACCGAAAACAAAGTGCACAGTTTCTTCAGAGAATAGATGCGGACTGATAAAAGATTTTGAACATCAAAATGAACGTAGTTTATACGCTGTTTTTTACAACAGCACATTTGCAAGTCACCGAAGCATGTAACCACTGACACTTAAGGCGTAACGCATTTCGCCATTTTACTGTCATAAATAATAAAAACATATCAAAATCTTTCAAACGGCAAAATGCAGTTCAATAAAATGTAATACTGTGTTTATTTTACACACGCTAAGAATGACTAGAGCATTAAAGAAAAAAAATAAGACACCAAAAAAGCCCTAAAATTCTTTTTTAACCCAGACACAAATCTAAGCAATTATGCCCTCACGAGTAACTCTGCACGCTGTTATTACCAAACCACCATTTAAGTATGACTTACATTCCAGCTCTAAACTGAGTGAAATTCAACGAGAGTTGAACTGTTGTTTTTCGATTTGCATGAAGCATTTAGTTGTATTCTCGTCTTGTAAAACAGCAAACAGGTATTTGTTCCTTTGTTTATTCCCAGTGGCTGGTTTAACTTTGCAAGCTGTTTTAAGGTAAATGCTGTCCAAAATTTTACGTTATCGGTTGCGCTTTTAATGAGAAGTTTGTGCAAAAGAGCAACAATAAATAGAACGGTAATGAATGATATACTGTAGCCTGTATTAATCGGTTATCACGTTTGTAGAATGAAATGAAAACCAGGCCAAATGACGTCAATAATGACGTCAGAAAATGATTCTCATAAGGACTGTTTTTCTTGTAGCCAGGCGTAAGTGTGTATTTTTCATAAGGGTAAGACAATTTCTAATCGTAATTTATGGAACAATGCCGTGAGCATAATTTCGATAAAAAAAGAACATTCATAACCGATAAATTGTTTGCAGGATATATCATTGAGTACCGTTCTATGTAGTAATTAATGCTCTAGCACAATCTTTGCCTCAAATGCACAATCTGTACCGTAATTTCCTTACAACAGCTTACAGAGTTAACCCAGGCACTGGGAACAAACAACGGAACAAATACTTTGTTGTCACAGTGATACAATAAGGGACTACAACTAAATACCTGCATAAAACTAGAAAAACTCGTCACCTATAGTTGAATTTCATTCAATTCAGAGACAGACTGTTCGTTTTTATCGATGACAGTAAAAACACGACCTTTATCGATGACAGTAAAAACACGACCGACACATCACCTTAAAAGCATCGTTAAGCAGAACAAAAGAATCCAATATGCCATTAGAAAGAACCTATAATCAATTGTTTAGATAAATTATGAGTCGTCCTCCATATTCAACTTTTTTCTTGAATTATTTATACTTCAGCCAAACTCACGTTTCAGTTTCGTTGAAGATAACTTCGCGATCATACGGATTCTAGGATAGTCTGATGTAACGGAATACACGTTATTTAATACTTTTAAATTAGCACACACTTATTGACCTTCTGTTTCTCATTTAACAACATACATATATACTGAAACGAAAACTCAGTGGTGACAAGACCACCATAAACAGATCGAAACTATAACTGTTGAATTGGTTAAATTGATAGAAAAAATATCAAAATATAACTGTATTATTATTTACGCTAAATGAATATTGGGCAGATTTACAGACTATCATAAAGGACGTTGATTTCATACATTTCTAACAAAAAGATGTGCGGCGGTGACATTTCAAACATCAGCATATGCAGCTGTGAGGAACCAACAGATATTATATTCTTTATTATAAATCTGTTACCAAAGGTCAGCTTTGGTATGTGGAAGCTTATCTTTAAAGGCACCAGAGTGTTGATGACATTCTGTCTTGATGTCGTCTTTGTTTCGTATGTATACATATATTTCATAAAAAACACATTCTCCGAGGAAGTTTCGGATTCCCCTATGCCGTGGCTCGGATACTCGATGGGGATTGTGATCTTGATTACTGTTCTGGTATATCAATACGCTATGGTGTTGGCGAAAAAAATGTCATGGTCGATGTTCTTCTACACGTACAAGTCGATCGACCTAGTAATTGCTGTAGCGGATACTGTCGGTATTATCCTGGTCAGAGAAGAGCTGGACTTTGACATGTGGGTAGACAACTGGCGTGAATATTGGAAAGAAATAGCAATTGTGGTCATAACTGGACTTGACGTTGTGTTGAATCCTATCGAAATGATCATTGGTTGCATCATACTGAAGCCCTGTGCTGAGTAATCAACACAATATCGCGGATTAAAGAATCACTAATGTTTAAAAAGACCATTCACATTTGACAACAGACATATTAAAAGGAAATGTCTGCATTTTGCATTTTATAAAAGCTTGCTTAAAATCTGTAAACATACATTATTCTTCGTTTTATGAAGAAAACAGTGGCACAAAGATTAGTGTTGAGTATTCCTTACGACATCCAACTTAGTATGTTTATTATAACACTTTCTTCATTGTATTTTGTTAATTTTAATATATTTTACCAAAATACTTTAATATGTGGTCTGTAGAACTAAATTTATCGTGCTATCTAAATAAAATTATTACATGCAAAGTTAAAAAGGAAAATCATGACAAATAGATGAATTTTTTTTAGTCACAACTATTTGTTTTCCGGGGCATGACAGCGAGATAACGAAAACGCGAAAACACGATGCGAGATCGTGAAAATACGATGCAAGATCGCGAAAACACGATGCGAGGTCGCGAAAAAAACACGATGCAAGATCGCGAAAGTACAGTGCGAGAACGCGAGATTAATATCGCGTTCTCGCATCGTACTTTCGCGACCTCGCATCGTTGTTTCGCGTTTTCGTGGTCTCGCCCTCAGGACAGCGAGATCAAGAACACGCAATGCGAGATCGCGAATGTACGATGCGAGGGTGCGATATTAATATCGCGTTTTCGCATCGTACTTTCGCGATCTCGCATCGTGTTTCCGCGTTTTCGTTATCTCGCTGTCATGCCCCGGAAAACACGAAAACGGGGCGAGACCACGAAAACGCAAAATTACAATGCGAGAACGCGAAACAACGATGCGAGGTCGCGAAAATACGATGCGAGGGCGCGATATTAATATCGCGTTTTTTAAGACTGTTTATAAGCCTCTATCCAAATCTCTCAACTTAGGTATAATTGACTATTTTCAGAACGATAAGGTGAAACAGGACAGCTGAATAGGCCAAGTGATTGCCTTTTACGGAATTTTACAATATTTTACAGAAAACAAGCTTTCAAATGATTTTAATATTCTCTACAAGAAGTAATAAGGTAAGTGCCCCTCATACTGATTTGGTTTGTGAAAGATTTGAAAAATTACGCATACCTACATGTACATGTACAAAAGATAAAACCTGTAATGATAAACACTATTAACGCAATAAAACATCGGCATTTGACAGTCATTCATAAACAAACTTCATCTGTCGATCAAAATTGCTATACGTGTCTACTTAAGAAGCACTACCCTACTCCCTCACCATTCTTCTTTGATTTGTCGATTATAAGAAAACATGTAATTAAATTTTGTTCCTGACGCTCTCAATTGATCAATTATTTAAATGTACAGAATTTAAGTCATTTTTTCGCGAGTCTCTCCGTACATTCAATCAGTGCTGTTATCAGTTATGTCATTTGAAGGTCGTTGAGCACAATGCTTTCAAAATTGCCTTTGTTTAAATATTTCGGCCAGTTTATAGATGGGTGGTTTCAATTTCCCAGTAACTTATTTGTCTGTAATATGCAGGATTTATATTCTCAGATCCCGTGTCAAAATTCTATTTTGTTTAGTTCCGCTCATTGTTTTCTCGTTCTCATATTCACTATTCCAGAAAACAATCACAAATAAAATCAGAAAAACATGCATGTTCACATTTTGTTTGGAGGGGGGGGGGGAGTGGGGAACCGCCCTGATACCCTAGCCCGTTGACCATTCTCTTGTGTTTTAACCTTTTTATGCATTCTTTCAAAAGTACAACTATATTCTTAATATTTTGGATAATGGATTTTTTGTTCCAAAGTTGTTAAAACACAATTCTGTTTTCTAGTCTTATGTTTACGCTGATCTGAAGGCGAGATCACAATACGAGACTGGGAAGTCGCGAAAACACGATGCGAGATCGTGAAACCATAATCTAGGGCGCGATATCAACGTCATCATAGTAAAGTGTTACTTGAACTGACTACGATCAATGTGCACGATCATGTGTGTCTTAAGCTGGTACTTTCTGAAGAAACTCTTGCTGCATATTGTGCATGTAAATGGACGAATTCCAGAGTGTTGCTTCATGTGACGATTTAGAACGTATTTATTTGTAAAGTCAGTACCACACAGTGTGCAAGAAACCCGCTCAGAAATCGAAGAAGTGTTTTCGGAAGTTGATGGCGATGTTACGAAAGCTGATGAATACTTCCTGTATGTCGGACCTGCAATGAGCAAAAAAGAGAAGAGTCAAAATAATTGGCAAATAATAGATCAGTGCTATCGATACATTGCTAACTGACATAAATGACAATTGCAAATTGAGACACATTTTGAAATCTCACCAATTCAAGGCGTTAATTGCGCCAACTGCTTAGATTAAATGTATCGCACATTGTGCCTAACTGATCGGCGCAAGCTTTCTTTAACACCGTATAATATTATCATACGAAATTAAAGCAAAACAAATGGATTTCATTTTTATTAAAACAATATCCGAGTAGTATTAGATTTAGTAATCGATACTCGGACGATCTATCGAGTACCCGGTTACTTGAGTACTCGTTGCCATCCGTACAGATAATCATTGTTCCCATACCTTATCAACATAAATAATCTTTTCTACGGTCAAGATAACCTAACTAAACAAAACAGACATGCATTTACAAGATACAGCAACCTGGTTGCACCGAAGCGGTTCCCTGCTAGAAGGTACGGTGTTGAATCAATGCTTCTTGGGGTAGTCACGGAGTCATGAAGTGAACAAGGAATAATATTTCTCGTTTATGATCAATTTCGATTATTTCGCTGTTACTATTTCCGTTCCAAGTATTCATTTCAACTTTAATATGGCACATTTAGATGATTATAATAAGAACGAACAGTTTCGAAGAAAAGGCACAATGCACAATTATCGAATAACAGAACAGAATGGAGAACAACCTTGGAACAGACCTTGCCGATACACATACATGGATATTTCTGCAGCATTTTGACTAATTTTTAGAATTCACCTACCTAATATATAAACTGCAAGTTTATGATATGATTTGATGTGAAGTAATATCTACAAGTTGCCTTGATTAAAAAAAAACATATAACCTGCAAGTTTATGATATGATGTGATGTAATGTGAAGTAAAGTGTTCAAGTTGCCATGATTAAAAATCATATAACCTGCAAGTTTATGATATGATGTGATGTAAATGTGAAGTAATATGTTCGAGTTGCCTTGATTAAAAACATATAACCTGCAAGTTTATGATATGATGTGATGTAATGTGAAGTAATATGTTAAAGTTGCCTTGATTAAAAAGTCAAACCTACTTGCCTACTTACACATGTATCAATGTTGTCTACACAACCACCCATCTGCCCTGAAAGTAGGAACTCGATGACATTACCGAGACCAGAACACATGGAGTATAGTCGTACTCGAACCGAAACATACGGAAGCTTGTATGTACCCCCGGAATGAAGACATGAAGTCGTCTCTTTCGCCGTGTACAACATAACAAGACGTCACAATTACAACGACAAGCCTCTATATACCTGGTCATTATGACATAAGATAAGTCGACATGTCGAGATACGGATCCCGACTTACTGACATAAATATTTTTGTCGACTTGAAGTAACATGGTTGTCGACATATTTCTTGTCGACATACAGTTTAAGAATAAACAAGTTGTCTAAAAGATGACAAAAAACTTCCTAAGCTATGTGAACATGTCTTAAAATTAATGCATCTTCACAATATAATTTTATCGACAAAACGAGATGCTGAACTACCAGGTTTATGAAATGTCGACATAAATTTCGTCGACAAGCCTATAAAACAAATCAAGTTGTCATACTTTATTAAAACAAAATCATATCATCACGTCTTGTCATTCAGGATATGAACACAAGACGCAATGATATAATTTTGTTGTAATAATGTTTGACAGCTTGTTCTCTTTTGGAGTCTTTGTCGACTAAATTTATGTCGACATGCATAAACCAGGTAGTTCAGTATCTCATTTTGTCGATAAAATTATGTCGTGAAGATGCACTATTTATACAACATGTTCACATACCTTAACAAGAAATATCTTTAAAAAAGATAAACGGCGTTGATGGAAAATATTAATATACACGTATATAAGAAAGAAAGAAATACAGAGAGGCGAAGCAGACACAGTTTAGTTATTTTATTTTACTTGTTATAGCTGTTGACGAACCCTCCGTGCCTTCTTAGTATGACCTAGAGATTAAGCGACCGAATCATGACAACTCATAAATTCATTGAAAGTGTCTTTCAAAAAAAATGTTCAAGCTGTTGCAACAATTTCATACAGTGATAACAAGTCGGTTCAAGAAGCAATGTCTTACATTAAGTCTTGATCTACATTTATTCAGTTTCAATAAAATACATCTTGTAGAGTTAGAACTCAAGATGAATAAATGTCCTTGAAATTTAATAAAAATAAATACAAACAGCCTGTTACAAGAGCGAAATCTACCAACTTTTACGTAAATTAACTTTAAAAAAAGTGTCCCTCCCGAGTATTGAACCCGGGGCCTTCGCTTGGGAGGCGAGAGTGTCATCCACTACACTACAATGAACCTGTATTTTTGTACATGAAATTAACAATCAGTATCAAAGGAACTAGAAAGAAACTAGTAAGAACTAGAAATATCTACACTTCCCTTTCGTTTTACACTGTGTAAATTTGTATGAAGTGTTTAGCTGACACCCAAAAATATTCCATATAAAATTGTATTTAAGCCATCAATATTGACTTAACTGGTTATTTAAATCGTAAATATGTTTTTTTTTCTCCAATACAACACCCACTAATAACCAATCGAAATAATCTATTTGATTTTTCCGCTGCATAATAATAAAAATCCCACTAGATACCTCTCCACCCTGCTAGATGCCTCTCTGGTGTGAATAGCTACCAATCGAAATAGTTTATTTCATTTTCCCTCTGCATAATAAGAGAATACGAGTATTATTTACAACATTTCATTGGTCGAAAAACTAGGTCAAAAGTGAGCTTAGACAGCTAACGCCGAAAAAGTTTGTCGTCATATTTTAGACAACTTGCTTTTTCTTACACTGCATGTCGACAAGAAATGTGTCGACATTCATGTTACTTCAAATCGACAAATGTATTAATGTAAGTAAGTCGGGATTCTGTCTCTAGACATAACGACATACCTTTTATCAACATGACGTGGTATATAGAGGCATGTCGTTGTAATTTTGACGACTTGCTGTGTTGTTCAAGTCGACGGGGATGACTTAATGTCTTCATTCCGGGGGTACATACAAGCTTCGGTAGAAACACATGCAAATTCGAATTGATGTAACGGATTTTATAACATACGTACAATAAAAAAGTGATATATGCATATCAGGGATAGCCACATCCAGCAGACACAGCCTCCCCACACAGCCAAACAGTAGAGAGGAAAAGAGAACATGGTTTTACAATAATCAATTTCAATATGGACGCCACAAACAATTAACGAAAGTGAGAACCCGAGGGGTTACCGCCTTGAAACGGTAAGTGGCAAAACAATTTGCCACTGGGGGTTAAAACCAGGTTCTAGGGTGTACCAACCTCACACTTGCCCCAACAGGTTCTCGTATCACAAAACAAGTACAAGTTGTCTTGGTGAAATAACTCCAACCCACCCATCGGCTCAACAATGTTATATGCAAAAGCACACAAACATATTAAACATAAGAAGCTAATAGCATTGCAAAGCCAAAGGGCGGATACTCAATGATCTTACCGATACCAGAGCTCCTGGAGTAAAATCAGCAAGAACACGATGACAGGGATAAAAGAAACGAATCGAGCTTCTAGGTTCTTTTAAGTAAAGATTCCCCCATAAACCTTTATAAACTCTTAAACCCCTGTCACCGTCGTGCAACCAAAGTGGTAAGCATAATGATCAACTGTAGATGGGTTAATCACCAGGCCTGCAGAGCGCTGTAAAAAATCATGTAGGTAACCTTTCTTTTTAAGTTTACAGATGGTTTTTACGAATAACCGGGAGAAATTAACACTGAAATTTATCTTCTTAAGTTTGAAAATTAAATCTCCATAAAAAACCGGCTGTGAATTACCTTGGTACAATAGTGATTTTAAACTTCACCTGTATTTATGAATTAGATCTGGGTATCGGCGATAAAACTTGCAAAAGGTTTTCCTTAATTTGTGATATCGATAACCCTGTTTTAAAAGTTTTTCTGTAATGCACAGATTACGTTCATTGAAATCATTCACATCGTTGCAAGCTCTTGAAAAGCGAACAAGCTGTGAGATATAAACCCCGTAATTTGCACGAGGAACATCGCCGTCTAAAAACGGAAAATTTACTATATTAAAATTAAAATCATCTCTTTTATCATATATTTTAATAGTTACGTAACCATTTTCAATGGACAGATTTAGATCAAGAAAGTTTGCTTGCTTTTCTGAAGTGTTCGCTTTATTAAGCTGTAGTTCTTTATGATAAATCTTATTAACCAGTGATGGAAAATGGTTATTATATATATTTAATAAATCATCAAGGTACCTCGAGGTGTTATTAAAAGCTGTAATAATATCATCTTGATGTTCGATAGAAAGAGATAACATAAAGTCTCTTTCATAACAGTATAAAAACAGATCAGCAACAAGGGGTGCACACTTAGTACCCATTGGGATGCCTATTACTTGTTTATAAATAGAGGTACCAAATCTCAAATAAATATTATCCAATAAAAATGTGAGCGCCTGAATAAGGTCTTGACAGGTCCATGAAGTATAATTATCATAAGAACCATCTGTAAAGAATGCTCTATGTTCATTACAAGCGATAAAATACAGAATTAAATTATTTTACATAATGTTTAATTTTTTTTACATAAATATCTTTTTAAACTACAGAGCTGATTGTAACTTGAAGTACTAATACAGGGTTATTAGAGGATACGCAGTGCATAATGTTCAAAAGTACACAATAACTATTACACATCTATATTTTACATGCATAAGATATTTGTGAACACATTGCAAACCTATTAAATAGAATTGCACAAAGATATGATATTTTAAAGTTCTATAATTGTAATTCAAAATGTTTTCAAACTTTACATGCACTGAAACCTATATATAAATTTAAGTTGCTAACAGTTTGAACACGCATATCCACATTCTGTTAAAGCTCTTAGAATCACATGGACCAAAAGTTTTCTTATTGCCATGCTTTTCACCTATAATATTTACACAAAGCCATCTACCCTTCTAGGCAAAACTGTCCTTGACATATCTGACGAAATGCTACATTAAAACATCCAATCAATGCGAGATATACTTTATCTTATTGTGTCTCAGCTATTTCAAACACACTGCTATGACCTAGACCTGATTATCCAAAGTGCAATCGTAAGTTTCTGGCATATTTTATCCTTAAAACCGAGTTTATAAGTAAAGATATTGCCCGATATCATTGTTCTTTTGATAAGCATTGACTTCGACCTTAACCAGAATGACTAAAGCATTTTGTTCTTATTTTGTGAAGCACGTGTGCTCATTCGTTCCTCATTCATTTATCTTAGCTCAATATATTTGTCTGGACGTTTCTCTACGCGTAGGTTTTGCACTTACATTGAACTTTATTTTAATCAAATCTGGCCACAATGTATTGTTTCTAACTGAAGATAGTGTCTTGTGTAATATCTATTTTAGTAACAGAAACAATTTTATTAAAAGAAACAGTGAACCTAGTTGTTTTTTAAACCATCTTTATGCAATACCGGTGTATAGGTTAGAGAGATCCCAATATTTCATCTAATTTTGTTTTCCCCTTCAAATGAACACATCTGGCTTGGTTCCAGACCAATTCAATAATCTAAAGCTACTATACTTAGAAAAGCAGAATGGTCAAATTAAATTCAAAAAAGATTGCAAGTAAGTCAACGGCACTAAATTTAGATAGTGTTCCTTCGAAAGTGTCATAACTTTGATTTGTTAGATTCTAAATAGATTATTCTGGATAAAGCTTACAGACGGACTTCAACCGTGGCACGTGTCGGTGCTATCTCGGAAAGTAGTAGAACAAAACTTTTTTCCGTAGGTTGGGCCACTGGATGCAAATGCAATATACAGTCACGACGGAATTTGTTGGTTGTCGAACATGTTTGCTGTAATGTACCAAAATGACCCCGGCCCACTGATTGCATTCCAAACAGTTTCAGGGCTGAAGGTTATAAAACTGAGATTGGAAACCAGTCTCAAATCTCAAGGATCTGATTGGCTGAAATGGCGACTGGTCTCCATTTCAGCCAATCAGATGCTTGAGATTTGAGACTGGTTTCCATGCTCAGTTTTATAACCTTGGGCACAGTAGTTTCACGTGCTATCGATGAAGTAAGTTGTTTTAACTTGTAATCTAACTTTACTTTATTAATCACAAACATGAATTACAATCCAAAGTGAAACACGTGATCTTTACAATGAACTAAAAACGAAACATCTTATATGAAAAAATCAACTATATAAAGATAAAACACTAAAGGAAGAAAAATTAAACAAACAAGAAAGTTTCTTTCCTCTGAAACATTTTACATGAAAAAAAAATTAACGGTTTAAGGAAAACGGTCAAAAGGACAACTAATTCAACGTTCTTTCCTCTAAAACATGAGAAAAAAAAGAATTCAACGATTTAAAGAAATCTCACTTAAAAGAACAAAACATTCAACAATTAATAAAAGGTACTTTCCTCTAAAACATCTTATATGATAAAAATTCAAAAGAAAGTGGACACACGGACAGAGAATTCTACCATTAAGAATAGCATCTTTTCTCTAAATATGAAGCAGAAAAGAGCGTGTATGAGAAAACATTCCTTCTTGTTCAGTTGTTGCAGTTTAGAAAACATATTAACATCAAATGTAATACGAGTCTCGTACACGTGTCTTGTGCTTTGCTATCCTTCTTGATCTATTATAAGTTTAAATCACTGTCTGTCTCTAGTGTTGCCAACAGCATTGAGTCAAATCTTTCACAAGTCACCGGTTATCTATTTATTCAGTATTTTTATATCAAAAATAATTTTGTTTGATAAAATTCATATAAAAATTTAAGAAAAATATATAATATGGCATATGATTGGCTAAAATATTCTCCATTTCAGCCAGCCAGATGTTTGAGATTTTAGATTGTCTTCGATACCAGTTTATAAATGATTACATTGTCCTTTGTGATGATAGCAAGTCATTTAATAAAAATCTTCATATTCCACATACTCACTTATTTGATATTGAAAAATAGAAAATGATTTATAAATATAAAACGTCGCCGGTTTTCTTATCAACGCTTTTATCACTCTTTTCTTATCACTTTTTTTTATAAAGATAATGGATATCACAGAAAAAGGGTCAACGATATATGACACATTTTAAGTATCGTTGTTTTTATTAACTAAAAATCAAATTCTTTTTAAGAACTGATCTTTTGATATACGACACTGAATAAATAGCTAAATGACGCTTTACAGTTGTTGGCTTTCAGGTAAATGACGACTTGCGTAGGTTATGGTATGTTATAATGTACCATGGTATGCGACTTAAGTCCACTTTTAGTTGTAAATCTTCTCCCACAGGTCGCACATTCAAACGGTTTAATTCCAGTATGTATACGCATGTGTACATCTAGGTTCTGCTTCGTCTTTAACACTTTGCCGCAAATTTGACATGATATCCCTGATGCGCTCTGGCTACCTGCAATATACATAGAAAAACCTTTTTCAAATTTAACAACGTTGGTATAGTTTACCTTATCGCTAACTACAAACTACTTTTTGACGGAAGAACATGGTAATTTAACAGAATTTCAGATGTTATGTCAATTTACGGATAATTTACCAGTGTATATCTGCTTTTTAAATGCCATTAATAATGGGTGTGCGTCACGGGAAAAGGTACCTTCGGTTAGTTGACGTAAATCCCGGAAATGACGTCATAAAGTTGAGCAGATGACATTAATTGTTATGCATTTCGTGGTAAAAATATCATTTTATTGTCAAAATGAGTAAGAAAATCACTTCTTAGTTATGAGAAACTAAAAGATAACAACTACAATGTAACAAAATATGACCGAATGTACGTTTTCCCGTGACGCGCACCCAGTACTGTAGGCATACTGCATAATTGATTTACTTTGACAAAGCATTAACTATAAAATGTATCATAGAATTTTAAACTTGGTATGAAAAGAAAATTAAAGAACGTTCAGTTGACATTGTTATTTCTTTAATTTTTTTAAATCGTTTAAAATTGGATTGGTAATTTTACAAAAACAAACTTAATTAATCTTTCCGACATATCAAGTTTTATGTAATTTGCTTCCTAAATGAATGCGTTTACAAATTGATAGGAATAGTCTAAGCTGAATAATCTACTTTCGGAGAACAACAAAAACTGTGGGACATCAGTTATAATCCATTCAAAACCATCAACATAGTTGCACTGTCCTAAAACTATTTTGCTACGTCTAAACAAAGTACAGTATTGTAATCTGTTATGCATATTCCTTAGAACTGGCTTAAGAAAATTGAAAAATAAGTAACACCTTTCCAATGGAGCTCCTTTCAGCCCGTTATATTGTGATTTACATTCATAGGCATTAAATATAAATTCTATTAAATGGTTAAATAATTAAGAACAAGAACTTTCTACTAAAAATGAAATATGCATATCAGAACACACATTAAGAAAATACAACCTGAAGAGTTGTATGTTCCATTTCATGCTGAGAAATTAACATTACGTATATATGATCGGTGAAGTTAGTTCGAGATTTAACATTCAAATGTTTTCGTTTGATATTCAGCGCGTTAAAATATGCTCCTTTTCCTTTAAATTAAATTAAAAGTCAGGGTTTTTTTCCTTCTATAGCAGGGGTCGTTTATGGGCGCCTTCCCCTCAGAAAATTTCTTTAAAACTATGCAGTTGTCCCCAAAAAGTAACTTTACATAAGATGTTTTCATTCCCCTTTAGAGAAAAAATCACGTTATTTTCCCCAAAATTATAGGGCATAGGCCCCTTCCCAAGGCAGTGAAAAAAGCACTGATATTACTAAGGTTATTCACACAAATTTTAGTCCACAACAGGGCATTTTTAATAAAGCGCATGTTTAGCTCAAATCAAAAGGGAGCTCAATATTGAACATGGGTTAGTCAGAAAAGGTCCCAAGGTTATAAAACTAAGAATGGAAACCAGTCTCAAATCTCAAGCATCTGATTGGCTGAAATGGCGACTGGTCGCCATTTCAGCCAATCAGATGCTTGAGATTTGAGACTGGTTTCTAAGCTCAGGGCCCAAGATCATAAAACTAAGTTTTGAGATCAGTCTCAAATCTCATGTCGGCTTGGCGCTTGGTGTTGCATTTCAATAATTTCCATTAAAACTGCAGTGTTACTAAAATCAGAATTTATACAGTATTACTGTAGAATCTCGAAAATAAGCGTATACGCTTATTTTTGAATTTGTGATGTTTTTATGCGCTTATTTTTGAATATGCGCTTATATTTAGGCCGCCGAATATTTGCCTATTTTTGATATGCGCTTATATTTAAGCCGCCAAATATACGCTTATTTTTTATATGCGCTTATCTTTTCAGTTGACTGACTATACGCTTATTTTATACAAAATTACACTAAATGACACACATGCATCAAACATTATTGATACACATTTACCGCCTTAAAGAGGACAGATCATCACTTCATCCAATAAACAAAGCGTAAGTCCATGCAGACAAACAAGAACTTGTATCCGAACACGACATGTTCATGCATGTCTAGTATGATTTACTTTGAACAGTTTGACATTCTATGTAAAACTGAATAAGTTCATATTTCTCTCCACTTTTAGATTTCCGAGTTTTATAGGGAGATTTATTTGGATTTTCATCTATTTTAACACTGTATTGCAAATGCACAAAATTATTTTTTCAAGCAATATAAATAATCCCTATCGCATAACTATTCTCGAAGTGAACCATTTATTCTTTTGTTTGAGTACTAGGGTTTCGGACAAAATTCATAATCGATCATCGGAAATAATCGAACAACCCTATTCAATCAATCATCGATTAAATGATCGAAGCATTTACAAGAACAATGTAGAATGTACATGCTTTAATAAATAAAGAATTCTTTATTAATATTCTAGCAACAAAAATACTCATAATTTGTCATAATATTGCATATTCTATTTTGCAAAAAAGCAAATTTCAAAATGATATTAAGAGTCTTCTGCTTAAGGCATGCAAAACACACAAGAAATTCTTTATAGGGGAATCTGTTTTAGAAATGGGGGAAAATATATAAATTGGAGAGTTGAATGGGGTGAAAATTCGATCCCTACAATTGTGAAATGAGGGCCCTGTATAGAACTACTGTAATATCATAAAAGAATATCGTAGTATTTTCTGGTATAAATAAGCACTTACGGGAACCACACTTCTAGCACACAGGCTGCAGGAATTGTAATTTGTAGGAGTTTTTTTTCTTGAAAAACTGAGTGGGAGAACATATTCCAAAGTTTTTTTTAAATCAAAATAACACTGATCTATGTAATATATCCAACACTGTTTTTGTTCTGATACAGTGTTCTCCCTTGTGAGCCACTTAAAGAACAGCAAACCGATGATCGATTATTAAACTTCGCAATCGATTATCGAAAATTGATCATAGAAACGATCGATTTTCGATTATAATCGATCATCGTTTAATCCCTATTGAGTACAAAGTAATAAACATCTGTAGTTTTCAATGTTTGTTTGGGATTATTCTGTCCAATCTTTTTTATAATTATCTTGTGAATCATACTATATGGACTGCGATAAGGTGAGTCAAATTCTTTTTTTATAAATGAAATTAAACAATGCGGCATTTTGTAGTAATTGCTCTACAATACTTGTTTCATATAGAGACTATCTCCGTTTAAAGTTACTTTTCAATTTAGATAACATGAAAATTAGCTTAAACATTTAGTTCTAGACGATAAACAGTTGTTAATGAACTTCATCACGAATCAGTATCACTGACTCTTTTCTCAACCTCGTGTCCTTTGTTTGGCAATGATGTATTTTGTGCACAAAATCTCGAACTGAGTGAGATGGGACGAGAAACAATCGAAGTAATCAATATTCTAACAACAAAGATAATGTTTTAAATTGTTTCACAGAGAACGACATAAAATATTAGAGATATTTTAAATTGTCTTACATAGAACGACAATGACAAAGTTCGAGATGTTTTAATTGTCTGACAGATGAAGAAACGGAACCGTTTAGAAATGTTTCAAATGATCGTTTTAAAGATTATTCAAGTCGTATGATATAGAAAGTACCATTGTGATTGATGTTTACAATTGACCGAGAGGTACAGAGTAAGAATTTTTTGTTAAAGTTTTCTAAAACAAAGATGTTTTAAACTGTTTTTACAGATAATGATAGAGACCATGTAAAATTTGCAGATATTGAAATCAAATATAACATTTCGTACACAAAATGAACTTTAAAACTCATCTATAAATCCAGAATAAATAACAATTTTTAAATTTAATTACATCCCACCGAGTCAAAAAGGAAAGAATGTTTTGGAGAAATCCTTTAAAAAAAAAGGTCGCATGTCCTAATGTTTATTATGTACACACAGAACTCAAGTTCATGCCCGTCAATTACTTTATGTACACACAGAACTCAAGTTCATGCCCGTCAGTTACTTTATGTACACACAGAACTCAAGTTCATGCCCGTCAGTTACTTTATGTACACACAGAACTCAAGTTCATGCCCGTCAGTTACTTTATGTACACACAGAACTCAAGTTCATGCCCGTCAGTTACTTTATGTACACACAGAACTCAAGTTCATGCCCGTCAGTTACTTTATGTACACACAGAACTCAAGTTCATGCCCGTCAGTTACTTTATGTACACACAGAACTCAAGTTCATGCCCGTCAGTTACTTTATGTACACACAGAACTCAAGTTCATGCCCGTCAGTTACTTTATGTACACACAGAACTCAAGTTCATGCCCGTCAGTTACTTAATGTACACACAGAACTCAAGTTCATGCCCGTCAGTTACTTTATGTACACACAGAACTCAAGTTCATGCCCGTCAATTACTTTATGTACACACAGAACTCAAGTTCATGCCCGTCAGTTACTTTATGTACACACAGAACTCAAGTTCATGCCCGTCAGTTACTTTATGTACACACAGAACTCAAGTTCATGCCCGTCAATTACTTTATGTACACACAGAACTCAAGTTCATGCCCGTCAATTACTTTCATAGATGAACAATCATATGGCCAGCGAGGTGGGATTTCTGCAGGAACTTCTTGTTGCAGACCGTGCACTCAAATGGTCTCTCGCCAGTATGACTACGCATGTGGACATCCCTGTTTTGTTTCCTCTTGAACATTTTGCCACAAACACCACATAGTGTATCGGGATCTGAAATTTGCAAGCAAAATTCTAGCTATATTGTCAGATATATACTTATCTGCTGTTGATCAAAATAGTGTACATTTAGAACATTTTCAGAAAAAAACAACAACAATGGTTTCACGTTTTCATGAAACTTTTGTATTTCGGAATTATACGCGTCGTTCACTGCGTCCCAAACACGCATTCAAACAATCATTACATGTAGCCAGGCAATTGACGTTTGCGCAAACGCAGAAGCTTTATTTTGCAAAATAAGCTGTGTTAAAAATAAAAATTTAAATAGTTCGATCCTGACTTGCAGTGCGAATATACAAATATGCTTTTAGACTCAAATTTAAGCGATAAGAGTTTTAAAAAAGCTGTCAGTTTTTATAACTTTAAAATATCTCAACTGCATGAAAATAATTCTATTAAAAAAAAATTACGTCGAGATTTTAATGCATGCATAGTCCTCTTATTTCCATTATCATTATTGAAAAAGGAGGTCGAGCTCCCTTCAGTGTTTTTAAATAATATTGCTTCTACCGGGGAACGAACCGGTACCGTCACGGCGACAGCGCTTAGCCAAACAATTACGATAACGCTACCTACTGAGCTAACCGGGACAACCACCAAAAAGATTATCGGATAACTCTCATAAACACAATGACCACATGACATCGGTAAGGTTGTTTTTACTGATAGCAGTTATGACTATATGTACGGGAGGGGGGCTTTTTACGGTCGCAACACTGCACAAAAAGCGCTACTGTGAACATTAAAATACCTCTACTGGAGAGCGAACCCTTACCATAGTTATGTCCCAAAAAAGCTATGTCTGTGAAACGTACAACATAAAAATAAAGGTATAATATATAATGTAAATGAGGTAATTTTCATACTGCTATTTGTCTTTATTTGAAATTCACGTAAGGGTAGTGCTTATGAGAAGATTAATTGACACAAACAAAAAGGGCAGATAATAATGACCAGTTGAGTTGAGTTTATGGCCGATGTGAAAAGCACTTCCAAATATCACCAATCTCATTAAAATCAGATCTTTGATTACGCTTCGATACTCTACGCTACGAAGCGTAACCAGCGGAAAGTAATGAAGCGAAAGTTAGGATGTGATTTTAATGAGATTGAAATATCACTGAACATTAATTCGAGTTGTATTTATATCGCTTTACACTTTTTAGAAAAAAATACGCTGTATCGAGAATGGTGTTCCAGATACTCAAGCTATGGATGGCAAAGTCAAACAGAATAGATGATTTTAGAAAGAAGTATAGGGTGATTTGTGGTTCTTGTACATTACACATCCTAGCATATACATGTAAGTTATGCTTCGTGAATAAATCAATAAATAATAACTCTGACACACTGGAAACTAGTACTAAAGAATCAAGCAACGTTGACATTAAAACAAGAGGAATATTACCATTGTGTAACCAATGTAATTTTAGTGACAATTCAGTTGTCGAAAATGATAAAAAATTTAAAATATCTAATAAAACTATTTTCAACACTAAAAATAGTACGAAACCTAATGTCACTCATGTTGAAAAAGAAATTGACTCTCCTGGTCTACCATATTCGCTACCAGTCTTACCTTGGTCGACAACAGATTGCGCATTAAAATTTTCTTTCCATAAAAAAGGTATACACATTGGTAGTTTTAACGTGCAACAATTATTGCCTAAATAAGATGAAGTTAAAATTTTACTTAATGACGTAAGTTCTGTCGATATTTTTGGCCTATGTGAAACTTTTTTAACAGAAAATATCTTAAATTCGGATTTGCATATTAACGGTTTTACCTTTGAAAGGAAAGACAGAATCTTAAAATCTGGTGGAGGAATTCTTGTGTATATCAATGAAACTATACCATATGGGGCACATCACGGGAAAAGGTACCTTCGGTCATTTTTAGTGATATTTTAGTTTTTACATAATTTAGAAAGAACTTACAACTATAAATCAATTTCTTATGACTAAAATGTGATTTTATTACACATTTTGACAATAAAATGGTATTTTTACCGCGAAATGCATAATAAATAATGTCGTCTGCTCAAATTTATGACGTCATTTCAAAAATTGACGTCAACTGTCCGAAGGTACCTTTTCCCGTGACGCGCCCCATATGTGAGACGCTTTAATATTGAAAACGAAAATCTCGAAAGTGTATGGCTAGAAATCAAATTTCCTAATAGTGAACCATTCTTTACTAATTTTGTATACAGACCACCTAATTCCCCTCAGACCTGGATAGATATTTATGAAAGGCAGCTGTCAAAAGCTGAATCATTTAGCCATGAATTATTTATACTCGGCGATTTAAACATTAATTTTACGCCACCAAATATTTTTAGTAACAAGAAATGGGAACAACTTATTTGTGATTTCGGGCTATCTCAATTAATAAGTACCCCTACTAGCGTAACTAAATCTTCTTCAACTATTATTGATCATATTTATGCTACGTCTCCCGATCTTGTACCTGAGGTTTTAGTACCCCAGGTTGGTTTAAGTGACCACTTTCCAGTCTTATTCACAATGATATATAAAATGATATTAAAAATGTAGAAAAACATAAAACTATAACTTACCGATCGTTTACAAATTTTAACGAGTCAGACTTCCTCGCAGACCTAAATCTATCCAATTTAGGAAATATAGAATATTTTATTGACCCAAATGCCTCTTTAAATTGTTTGTATGATATCTTAAATAATGTTTTGTCAAAACAAGCACCACTTAAATCAAAACGTGTAAAGCGATTGCGCCAACCTGGTTGGTATAACGATGAAATTAAGCAAGCCAGAAAAAAGCGTGATAGGTACAAAAGCTGCAAAGACTGGAAAAACTACAACATCTGGCGAAATAAATGTAACTCGTTTATTAAAGTAAACAAAAAATCATACATTAACAAAGCCGTTCAAGATCGCAAAGATCCTAAATTCCTTTGGGATAGTATAAATTGTTGTTTAAATAATGGCGATTCGTCTTATTCCCGCCACTACTTACCATCTATGTTGCGTATAGATGATGACATCATAACAGGGAATGAAAACATTCTAAATGCACTAAATGATCATTTCCTAAGTATTTCTAAATGTTTAACAAAAAACAAAATTAAGAAAGAAAATTTTCAATACCTTAATGTTTATTTAAATGAAAAACTGAAACACAAATGTTTTAACATTGAACTTATAACTCCCTTTGAAGTAAGTAAAATAATTGAAAAACTAGATATGAATAAATCTACAGGCTGGGACTACTTAGGGCCATATATCATCAAATTATGTAAAGATTATATATCTGTACCATGATAGCTTCAATTATAAACAGCAGTATTGTGCAAGGTATTTTTCCAGATCAACTAAAACTTGCTAGTGTTATTCCTATACACAAAGGGGGAAGTAAGGAAGATGCGAATAATTATAGACCTATTGCTATCTTGCCAACTTTGTCCAATTTTGAAAGACATAATGCAAATCAGTTATATTTATTTTTTCAACAAACGAATATAATTTATGAGTATCAGTCGGGGTTTAGAAAACAACACTCCTGCCAAACTGCTTTGGTGAAAATAATAGATTCTTGGTTAAAGGAAATTGATTCAGGGAAAATGATTGGAACAATATTTTTAGATTTTAAAAAAGCTTTTGATCTAGTTGACCATGATATCCTTCTTTATAAATTAAAATTATATCACTTCTCAAATAACGCTATAACTTTTTTAAAATCATACCTCTCAAACAGAAAACAGTTAATTAAAAATGGTGCAATACGATCACAAACTCGTCATATTATTTCTGGTGTACCCCAGGGCTCAATCATAGGCCCCCTTTTATTTTTATTATACGTAAATGATTTACAGCTAAAAATTACATCAGGGGTCGATATGTATGCTGATGACGCAACTATACACGCATCTGATTGCAAACTAGAAGTAGTACATATGAAACTACAGTTAAGTTTAAACGAAACGCAAAAATGGTGTTCAATAAATAACATGATCATAAACCCAATCAAAACAACATGTATGATCATTGATTCAAAGCAAAGGATCAATAATAACCATGAACTCAAATTATCTGTTGGGAATAAATTGCTTCAAAATGTAAAATCACAAAAATTACTAGGCGTCTATATTGACAACTGTCTTAACTGGAGTACCCATATAAATCAAACTTGTAAGAAACTTGCATCAAAATTATGTTTACTTAAACGAATATCATTCTTTCTAACAATGGAAATGAAACAACTCTTCTATAATCCATATATTGCATCTACTTTTGAATATGGTTGTATTGTTTGGAGTAACGGTAACCGTCGCGACTTAAATAGAATATACAAAATTCAAAAAAGAGCAGCAAGAATAATTCTTAAAAAACCTGTTCGCACACCTACGAAAGATCTTTTTCATATCCTAAAATGGCTTTCTTTTGAATCAAGATGTAAATATCACACTGCACTATTGGTCTACAAATCTATACATAATTTGGTTCCAAAATACATCACTCACCTTGTAAAAGTATCTAATAACCCTCGGTATAACTTGCGATCTTCTTCAAGAACTGATATTGAACACTTAAAAGGTAAAACTAACTTAATTAAAAAATGTTTCAGCTATACAGGTATGAGCGTATGGAATGATATCCCTTATGAAATTAGATCTGTCTCTTCCATATATTTGTTCAAAAAACATTTAAAAACTTTTTTGAAATACAACCTCTTTAAATTGTTATTACTTTTGTATTTGTATATAGTTCTTCACATAATTTTACACCATGCATATTTGTAATCGAAATTTGCCTATAGCATGTATAGTGTATATGATTAATTGTGTCTGTCTTTCAGTATTGATATTTTATATGTTGTAATATATGTTTGTTTGTTTGTTGTTTTTTTTTTGTTTTTTTCGTTTATCCATTTTAGAAGGCCTCATTGAAAATAAGCAATTTCTTCATTTGACTAACTTTTTATACTTGCAAATATTGTATTTGTTTGTATTAATTTTGTTGTCATAGATTTTGTCTTACCTTACTTTGAGTTACCTTCTTAAAATAAAGAGATTATTATTATTATTATTATTATTATTATTATTAATAAACTATAACTTTGATTGTCATTTTATTCGGAATGGGATAGCTAGTCAATCTTACAGATTAATGCAGCTGATGTCTGTCTGATTTTTAATCTTTGTTCTTAATTTTTAACATTACATTCACACCAACAACAAAAACCCGGCACTTTGCACATGTCCAAAACAATATGTTTACAAACGTTTGTTTTTTTCTTTTCTTCCAAAACTTAATCGTCTGAGCACAAGAACTACTTTCTATCGAACAATACATGCGCACATTGCGTGGAATCAATAAGTGTATCGCGTCTACATAGGATTGTTTCCGCTTTAAACATTCAAATGATTCAAAATTTCAAATGCACAGGCATATGCCGCTTCAAGACGCACTTCTGGTTGAATCCCTTGGCACAGGTGTTACAGATCCATGGCTTTTCTCCGGTATGAAGCAACTGATGCCGCTGTAGTCCCGCTCTTGTTACAAACGTCTCTCCACATATCGTACACATCTTATTTTCACAAATATTCTTGACCATGGAATCTAAAAAAAGAAAATGTCATGTGTTTTAAAAAATCAATTACTCATTAACTAATACACTTACTGTTTCTACTGTAGCCCGTGGAGGATAATTATGTGTTTCAGTGAAATATCGATTTTTCACGACTGAAAACCGTAAATTGAGATTTTCAAGAGAGGTCTAGCTAAGATTGAAAAATTCAGGGTTTGTTGATCTCGAGTGGAAAAATCGGTATTTCACTGAAACGACTTTATAATTTATGTTTCTTGTCAATCAAATCAGAAAAAAATGAAAGGGAGATGAAAGTAAGTTTAAAAGAGTAGTTAAAACTAGACTGTGTCCTCAGGACACTGATGCCCTCACTGTTTACAACATTGGACCATAACTGGTAAAATGTTTGCAGGAAAAAAATCTTTACGATCATCTACACATCCTGCTTGATCATATGTGCAAGTTAGAAAGAAATCCACCTTATGAGGATTTGATGCAAAAAGATTTAAAGGACATACCTACGGACGTACATGCCTCTCAATTCGTGGGGACATAAAAACAGAACAAATAAAAATGGTATTTCGAAGTTTCAAAACAGTGAAAATACCAATTTTGTTACGGTTAGAAAACTATATAATCCATTGGAAAACATAAAATAATAAGCATTATCGGCTTTAGTCGATTATGCCGTTAATAGAAGGAATATATTCATTTTGATGCTTTAACAAAGGGACGTAAATCAGAATGAATCATTTAGAATTGCCTTTGGAGTTAGGTTTTGATGATGTATGCATTGACGTTAGCACATGTCAGCTTGGAACGAAAAAGGCATCCACCCATCCACCCTTAATTCAAATGTTGTTTTTTTTTATATATAAAAAGTGAACGTTTCTGCTATTCTTTTTTATATTTTTCAGATTCATCAAAATCAGCGATATCCATTCCAAGCCAATCATGTTTCTCCGGATCCTTTTGTGTGTTATCACGTCAGGCTGTCGACACCACACCAAGTCAGGCAGTCGACAGAATGTTTGACGCTATTTAAAGTATACTTTATCGTCATGTTAATGGAAAATTAACCGGCTGTATGTTCATGGAAAAACTAATTTAATTACTAATAGATTGTGATGAGAGAGAAAGAAGTACATTTTGACACTTCATCGATGAAAATATGAACTTAATTTGATTGACAATTTTCTTTGAGAAGTGATTTGATAATGGATGGGATTGATTTGATTGATTATTGATTTGATTAACATTTGATTGATTATTGATTTGATTGATATTTGATTTTATTGACATTCATTGGTATTGGATTTGATTGACAATTTTCATTGAGAAGTGATTTGATAATTGATGGGATTGATTTGATTGATTATTGATTTAATTAACATTTGATTGATTATTGGTTGACTTAACATTGAACTTTGATCAATATTGAACATTGATGATTGTTGTCGACTGCCAGGCCATATTATGCCAAACACTAAACAGTTGTACATATATATGGTTACCATGTAGTTCAATTTGTTTCCGAGAAAAATGCATTTCTCTTATCACACCATAAACATCTAATACAATGTACATCATCATATATGGACATACAAAGAATACTGAAATTGTGAATCTTCTTCATCTTAATATTATAACAATATTAATATTCCTTTAACACTGGATATTAGTACCTCCACTCACACAGTACACACGTCACTCATACTGATGACTGCGGACACAAGTCACTGATTCAAATACTATTTCACGACCAGCTGTGTATGGTCGCCAGATAAAAATGATTTTGCCCTTAAAACTAGCTGTTTCATTATATCAGCTGTGTTTAGAACTGTAAGGAACAGACTTTTGGCAGAGATATCATTCGTCTCAGAGAGAAATTAGAAAGCAGGTTACAATCGCCATTTCCATTCAAACATGTTTTCGTTCACTCACGATAAAGTCGTATAGTCATACAAATCTTTCATTCAAAAAAAAAGTATTTCAAATTTCCTTTCAGACAGACTGCAGGGGCGTAGCTAGTCCTTACTTCATGCGGATTCATGATTTTGCTAGAGGTCCGGAGGCATGCACCCCCGAAATATTGCAAACCGGTGCGTTTCCGTGCGTTGTGAGGTAAATCCTGTGTATTCAGCACCGAAATCGTGTAGAGGCAGCTACGCGCCTGGTTTGTAAGCCATATGGACTTGAAGAAAGTTTTCTTTCACTCGTCACAGTGAGAAATTGACAATCATATAACTTTTGAGATGACCCTTCTGATGGAATTGTTTTTTGCATACGCTGCATTTAAATGGCCGTTCCCCGGTATGAATGCGCATGTGCACATCTAGATTTTGCCACAAATTTTACACTGCGGTCCGTCATCAATGGATCATTAAAAAGAGGAAGGTTAAACTTATAATGTGTATGAGTCGGCAATATTATCAATTGTAACTTACTTAAGGATTTAATCGATATTTGATGGTTTTCATTTGGGTATGTAAAACAGTTGGTTTGTTTCAAGTGTGTGAAGCCCGAAGGGCTTCTCGCGTACATTAATTAAACAATTAAACTGTTTTTCATACCCAAATGAAAACCATCAAATATCGATTAAATCCTTATATTTACACTCATAAATAATCTCATTAATACAGAAGTAACTACAAGAATTCGTGATATTACGGCTTTTTAAATGGCTGTTGGAACAGCTATGTTAACACGGCACGTTTTTTTTCAGCAACTCGTGGCAAAACATGCGTGCTCGGCGACCTCACACGTCAAAAATCGTGCAACGTCCAATAAATTATGAACGGCTCTACTATATCCACGCCTTTTAAAATAATACGTCACACTATTTAACAGAAATTACGATTCGTTAAATGAAAAAGACTTTATCGCAGAAGATGAAGTTGAAGTGTAAATATTAAGTGATGAACAGCGGCAATTAATGTTATAAAGGAGGTTATGATTCATGGCATGATAGGCCCAGTTATAAAACGTGGTAAATTAGGCAGACTTACGATGTACAAGAGAAGTCGCTGCAACGTTAAAAACACATTCACAAGAGTATTATCTATTATTATAATAATTATTATTATAAGAGTATCATTATCTATTGAAATTTTATAACACTATAGAAAATATCAGACAAGTGTATTGACAAAAATCTCGAAATGTCAAAAAAATAATTAAAGAAGCACTAACACGATATTACTTAACGATAATCTCGTAGCCGAATGTAAATTTTGTTGTAAATTTTACACCCTTGTAAGTACGAGGTGTGTTCGTAAAGTTCGTGGACAAGTAAGAAAAACAAACTAATTTTTATCCGATTTCAAAATATTTTATATCGTTGAAATCAGCAAAGCATCTTCTAATTACAATGAAATTTTTACAAAAATACATAAAACTATAGAAATATCACAATAAAACAAGTATAACAACTAACGCCCATATCGTATATAGAAGACGTCTTGGCACATGTCCAATAACACATTTTAAATCGGCATAAACATGACAATATTAACAAAATATCAGTGAGTGTATTTCAATTTCACAGGCATAACTTCATAAAAAACAAATGTCAAATCTCTTGTCAAATGTGAATTTTGTTGTAAATTTTGCACCTCCAGCCGCATCACAACATTAGATTTTGCTGGACTTTAACACAATTAGTTCGATAGAAAACGTGTTTTACAGTTATAGTTTCACTTTTGTGATGAGGATGTTAAACGGTCAAACCAATATTTTTGAATGGATTTTTGGTGTCTTCGAATTTATTGAAATAAACACAGGCTTTGTTGGTAGTGTTAAATTTTATCATGTTTACGGCATAATCGATATGTCAGTAAATTACAGTTTCATTGACATTATTATAATAGATGCTCAAGTTCCTTACTGAAGCTGATTTTTGTCTGAAGAGATAAGCTGTTAAAATTAAATTACTTTTCATTTAAGAAACGAAATATAACTAGCTATAATATAATGTAATTAATCAAGTGAATTCATATTGGCCTTGTTTCTGGGCCAAGGGTTGTCATAATGGCCAAAGGCCGAGGGCGAATATGTCAGCCCGAGGCCCAATAACACGGTCAATGTGAATTCGCTTGATTAATGATGATTTTATTAATTAACAGAATAAAAACATCGCATTCGTGGAAGACTTAACTGGGCCAATATGAGAATTGCTGGGCCTATATGAGATAGTTAATTAACAATATTAAATATAACGCTTGTTATAACACCTTAACACCGAAAGCTGTGTGATAAAAAAGTGAAATATACGTATCAGGAATCGCCACACTCACAAAACACAGCCTCCCCACTCAGCGAAAAAGAAGAGAGGAACAGAGAGCATGTTGTTATAAGTATGTCAATTCAAACAAGAAATATCTTTAAAAAAGATAAACGGCGTTGATGGAAAAGATATATATATACATGTATATAAGAAAGAAAGAAATACAGAGAGGCAAAGCAGACACAGTTTAGTTATTTTATTTTATTTGTTATAGCTGTCAACGAAACCTCCCTGCCTTCTTAGTATGACTTAGAGATTAAGCGACCGAATCATGACAACTCATAAATTTATTGAAAGTGTCTTGTTGCAACAATTTCATACAGTGATAACAAGTCGATTAAAGATACTGAAGCAAAATATTCAGTTTCACTTAAATACCTCGTGTAGAGTGAGAATTCAAGATGAAAAAATGTCCTTGAAATTTAATAAATATAAATAATAACAGCCTGTTACAAGAGCGAAATCTACAAACTTTTACGTATATTAACTTTAAAAAAAGTGTCCGTCCTGAGTATTGAACCCGGGGCCTCCGCTTGAGAGGCGAGAGTGTAAGCCACTACACTACTATGAACTTGTATTTCGTACTTGAAATTAGCAATCAGTATCAAAGGAACTAGAAAGGAACCAGTAAGAACTAGGAATATCTACACTTCTCTTTCGTTTTACACTGTGTATTGTATGCAAGTGTTTACCTGACACCCAAGAATATTCCATATAATATTGTATTTAAGCCATCAATATTGACTAAACTGGTTACTTAAATCGTAAATATGTTTTTCCTCCAATACAACACCCACTAACAACCAATCGAATTAATCTATTTGATTTTTCCGCTGCATAATAATAAAAATCCCACTAGATACCTCTCCACCCTGCTAGATGCCTCTCTGGTGTAAATAGCTACCAATCGAAATAGTTTATTTGATTTTCCCTCTGCATAATAAGAGAATACGAGTATTATTTACAACATTTCATTGGTCGAAAAACTAGGTCAAAAGTGAGCTTAGACAGCTAACGCCGAAAAAGACGCCACAAACAATTAACGACATAGAGAACCAATATGGTTACCGCCTGGGAACGGTCAGAGGCAAAACAAATTGCCACTTTGGGGTTCAAACCAGGTTCTAGGGTGCACCAACCTTACACTTGCCCCAACAGGTTCTCATATCAACAAACAAGTACAAGTTGTCTTGGTGAAATAACTCCAACTCAAAGCTGTGTTGTTAAACATCACCAAACATAAAATAAATTACTTGACAATGTATTAGAATACAAGTAAAACATACCACACCTATATTTAAGCTAAATCATCCTTTTTTATTTGGATTGTTATTATTGCTAATACTTATAAAACAACTGTAACTCGTGACAGTACAATGTGTCTGTGTCATTTACCTAACATAAAATGTTCATGTCTAAACGAATTGTCCGATGTCATTTGATTATCGCTTACTATATGTGTTTGAGACAAGTCTAGTGTTTATATGCACTATCAAATCTCCTGTCAAAATGGGCTTCTTGTTGAAACTTTTTCCGACACATATAATATGTTCATGGTTTTTACACGTTCATGCTTAAAAGCAAATGTTGAAAATCTTCCGAAATGTAATATGACATGTCTAAGGTTCGTACACGTCCTTTTTAATGCACTATCAAACGTCCTTTCAAACTCAGTTTCTTCTTTAACCTTGCCACTCATATGACAAACCAGAGACTTTTATACGTTTAGGTTTTAATGCACTACCATATGCCATTCCAAAAATAGTTTCGTGTTTAAACTCTTTCCACATACATGTATATGATATGTCCATGGTTTTTACACGCTCATGTTCGATTTCACAACCAAAATCTCATTCCCAAATGTGTTGAAACTCTTTCGACATATATGACATGACCATGATTTTACAAGTTCATGTTTATATGTACGACCATATGTTCTTCCAAAATGTGCTTCTTGTTTAACCTTGTTTGAAATATATGACCTGACAATGTTTTACAAGTTCATGTTTATATGCACGACCATATGTTCTTCTAAAATGTGCTTATTGTTTAAACTTTTTTGAAATATATGACATAACCATGTCTTAACAAGTTCATGTTTATATGCACGACCATATGTTCTTCAAATTGTTTTTGTTGTTGAAACTTTTTCCGCATATATGACCGTATCACGTTTTTACAAGTTTATGTTTATATGCACGACCATATGTTCTTCCAAAATGTGCTTCTTGTTTAAACTTTTTTGAAATATATGACATGACCATGATTTACAAGTTCATGTTTATATGCACGACCATATGGCCCTTCAATATGGATTTCTGGTTGAAACCCTTGCCACAGATATGGCAGCTCCATGGTTTTTCTCCTGTATGGACTAAATGATGGCGCTTGAGGACGGCTTTCGTGGAGAAGTACTTGTTACAAAGCTCACACTTGAACAGCCCTGGTGTGTTTTTCACTGCTGACACTGTAATAACATAATAAAGCTTCATGTTAGTAAATGTAACTTCAACGTTTGTTATGAAAGAAGTTATAGAACTAAACTGCTAACATGTGTGTGATTCTGTTCTCATCGTGTTTGTTTGTTTTGTTTGTTTATACATGTATGTACTATATGTATTGTGATTTTCTTATTTGAATTAGATTTGGAAACCTCCTCCTTACCAATTAACTTACTACATGTATAAGAAAATAAACCTTCATGTAGACAAAGGGTAAATATTTAAACCCTCTCCTCTGTAACTTGTCGATAATATAATTTATAAACAATATACACTCTTTATTATCGAATTTTCGAACACTTGTTCTTTTTCAAGAAAAATACAGAAATTATTCCGTTTTAAGTAACATCCATGTTGAAAGCGTATTACAACAACAGTGAACAACAATACGCTTTCAACATGGATGTTACTTAAAACGGAATAATTTCTGTATTTTTCTTGAAAATGAACAAGTGTTCGAAAATTCGATAATAAAGAGTGTATATTATTTATAAATTATATAACTGACTTCCCTTTTGGAAGATTTTACGTAATTGTGTTGTCGATAATTGCCCTTATTGTATGTTATCATACGTGGGTGTAAATAAAAGATCTTTTTTGTTCTGTATTAAATAAAATATTAGAGCACATGAATGATATAATACAATGAACAACAGTATAACCTGAATAAATGTCAAAATCTATCCAAATCCTTGCTGTGATTCAAAAGTAAAGTAACAAATCGGTTAGAGTCACCGCAGAACTATTTTAGAAAAACCAGACGCGGCCAATTACCTAAGATAATTATAATTATTATATGCGGACAATTTTCTTAACTAAATCAACCAAGCAAATTTTCCTTATACAAAGTGACAGAACACTTAAGGCGTCGCAAACATTGCAAATGGCGAAAACAGGCTAAAATTTCAAAAATGAATTTTAGGGAAAATACTTATTGCCACCTAGATTTTACTAAAGAAATGTATTATGCTAAGTATGTTGTTTATGTTTGCAAGCTCAATTTAGTCTTATTCATGTTCTAATTATCAAGCACATATTAAAACAAAAGAAAAACCGTTTGCATGAGGACTCTGAAATTCATGAACAATATACCAAACCAACTCATATCTAAAATAAGTATATGCTGGTCTACAATGTTTAGTGCCAATTCGTCTGAATAATGTTAGTGTTTTCCAGAAATTCAAGAAAAACTTACTTCCTGGTTCAATGTGAAAGTAGAAATCTATAGAAATCTACTTTCACTTTGAACCAGGAAGTAAGTTTTCCTTGAATTTCTTGAAAACCCTAAAATTATTTAGACGAATTGGCACTAAACATTGTAGACCAGCATATACTTATTTCAGATATGAGTTGGTTTGGTATATTATCCATGAATTTCAGAGTTCTCATGCAAATGGTTTTTCTTTTGTTTTAGTATGTGCTTGTTAATTAGAACATGAAGTAGAATAAATTGAGCTTGCAAACATTAACTACATCCATAGCTCAATACATTTCTTTACTTAAATCTAGGTGGCAATAAGTATTTCCCCCAAAATTCATTTTTGACATTTTAGCCAGTTTTCGCCATTTGCCATGTTTGCGACCTCTTAACCATGCTTTTGTAGAGATAGAAGTCTTGTCTGTAGTAAATTCAAATTGACGAAAGGTTTGTACAATGAAGTCAATAAAGTTTCTTAAATTTATGGTCAATCAAACAAAAACCGAGTACATGAAATTTACCTTTATAATTATGATAATGTATCTTTCCTGCCTGGAATAATATAACATGATTAGTCGTAGTGATTCCCATTGTTACATTTAAATATCCTTACGGGCGTTAAAACGCTGTTTTAACGACTTGCGTGATTCAAACTTCTAAACAAAAACAGATTTCATTCAGTTTATTCTCCGTCAATCTCATCTTTCCTCAGTCAGTTAGGAAAAGCCATGAATATTCTGTAACAATATTAAATAGCGGTGTTTGGCATACTGGTATTCATACATGTCTTTTTGAATGACCATTTACTTACCTGTAAAGTGTGAAGATTTTAGGTTCATTTATCAGTTTTAAATCAGAAACGAAATTTTGGTTAAAGGCTAAAACGATATGAAACGTTTTCTGTACAGTTATAGATTAGAAAATACTGTAAAACAACCAATGCTACAACACCACTTTAATACTATTTAATGAACGTAGTATTGTCTCAACATGCATATCTTTACTTCCTATTGATTCTTCCCAGAAAGTTTTATGAAAATTCAATCATGGGTAACTGAAAACTTTGGCACATTTTGTATCACTCTGAAACATGGCAGGGCAACTGTAGTGGCACTCAAGAACCACATTTACCCCCCTCTACAAGGTGAAAACATGTTTTTATTTTAATTGGGTCATGTGACCAACAGGTGTTTCTGTGTCTCAACCTTCTAGCTTTATTATTAGCTGAGAGGAACGTTTTTCTGCAAGAGGATGTTATGACAGGTTTTATCTATCTTGATAGTTTCAAAAGCCATTTCAATACTTCAGCTGTTTAAGTACACCAACTGTTCTAGTTCATAAGCCGTTACAGTACATTAACTGTTTTAGTACACCAACTGCATTAATATATAATCAGTTGTTTTATTAAACCAACTGTTCTATTTCATTAGCTGTTTCAATATATAAGCTGTTTAAGTACACTTAAAATGTTAAAGTTCATAAGCCGTTTCAGAACATCAGCTGTTTTAGTACACCGACTGTTCTAGTTCATTAGCCGTTTCAGTACACCACCTTTTTTATTTAATAACTTGTTTCAGCACATCAGGTGTTTAAGTACACCAACTGTATTAGTTTATAATCTGTTGTTTTAGTACACCAACTGTTCTTTTCCCTCAATACATAAGCTGTTTTAGTACACCAAATGTTCAATTTCATAAGCAGTTTCAATACATAAGCCGTTTTAGTACATCAACTGTTAAAGTTCATAAGCTGTTTCAGAATATCAGGTGTTTTAGTACACCGACTGTTCTAGTTAATTAAATGTTTTAAAACATAAGCCGTTTTAGTACATCAAATGTTAAAGTTCATTTGCCGTTTTTTCAGAACATTAGCTGTTTTAGTACACCGATTGTTCTTGTTCATTAGCCAATTAAAAACAGAAGCTGTTTTAGAACACCAAATATTATGGTTCATATGCCGTTTCAGAACATCAGCTGTTTTAATACACCAAATGTAATAGTTCATTAGCCGTTTAAATACATCAGCTGTTTAAGAACACCTAATGTTTTAGTTCATTAGCCATTTCAATGCAGTTTTAGTCCAAAAGCAGTTTAAATCACAATCTGTTTAAGTACACCAGCTTTCTAGTCCATCTTTTGTTTTAACACCAGTCATTTCCGCTTATTTTAAAGCTGTTTTTATACCAGCTAGTCCACAGTACACTAGCTTCATAAAAAACAACAATAAATGAATAACTACAGGCTACTTATTAAGCTTTATTTCATTTTGACAAAGTTGTAAGTTTTCATAGCAATATTTAATGTAAAGTCTTCAAACAATGATTATATACAAATTCATTTAAAAATGGAACCAAAAGTGGTGTAAAGTATATACATATATGAGCTTGTACACACAATTTTGAATATTAGAGCATTTCATCAATTTTGCTCATGCAGAGCCTGTAAGTATATTATTAAAGTGTTGTACATTTAATTTTGTGATAAAATAGGAATTAAAAGATCACTACTATAAAGCTTTCCTTCTTTCTGTTCAGGATCTGCACTGTTTGCATTTTAAATTTTTTAGGTTATTTCTGACCAAAAAGAAAACAGTTTAGATCTGCACTGTTCACACATGTGATAAAAGATGTATATATGGAGGAAATGGTTAAATATCATTCTTCTTGCCTGACCACTGCATCCAGTGATTAATTTAAAACATAAATCAAAAAACTGACTTTTGCTAAAAGCTTGCATAACAATTTTAAACAATATTCACAGGTTTATCAGATGTGTGACCAGTGCAGATCCAAATTAGACAGAACATCTGTGCCATCTGGTCTGGATCTACACTGGTCACATCTTGGTCATAAATAATCTAATTAATTTAAAATCAAACAGTGTTGATCCTGATCAGACGGCACTGAATCTTCACGGTTTGTGTAGGTGAATATATGGAGTTAAAACTAGATACTGCATTTGATGAACTTTAAGATTTAAAATCGCTTACACTCACTTGCAAAATATTTACAGTTGATTATCAATATCTAGAAGGTCATATGATAACATTTTACAGCAAATGTAATGTTAGTAACAAAAGAACTTTGTGGTATTTGTGTCTTTCAATTGAGTGATTTTAAGTGAGAAGGTTTTGTACTTACAATTAATCTCAGTAAAACTAAAGTTTAAGTCACAGACTGTCTAGTTATCAATAATGCATTATACATCTGTCTGAAAACAATAATGGCATCTCTACAACACTGTACATCTCATCTTGCAATCACAAACATAGCTCTAAATTCATCTTAACCTTCTCCTCCATATGTAAACCTATTATCGCATAAGCAAACAGTGTAGATCCAGATCAGCCAGCACATCCAGGCCATCCAATCAGGATCTGCACTGTTGGCTTTTTGGTCAGAGATAACATAATAAATCAAAAAGCAAACAGTGTAGATCCTGATCAGACAGCACAGATACACGGTTTGCCCATGCATATATAGGCATACATATGGAGGAAAGGGTTAAGAGCCATTCGGACTATTTCATTCAGTGAGATTTGCATCATTTAAAAATGCTCATCATAAATACCACAAGCTGTTTGTTACCATAATTCATCTCTTAAATTAATTTAAAGTTTATCAACTGACTTATAAACTGGCTCAACTCAACATTTTTATGCAAACGGTATTTTACATACAGGTATAAACTAGAAATGTGTCCAAAGGACACGGATGCCCCCGCTATGGGTTTTTCATAAAGCTCCCAGCAGTAGTGTAGGACAAGTTGTGTTCACGAGATATATTCCTATCACAAGAAAATTCTATTTTTAGTAACAGTGACCTTGACCTTGGATCTACAGGCATGGGTTTTGTGCCGACACACCACCCTGTCATGGTGAACATTTGTGCCAAGTTATTTTGAAATCCCTCCATTCATAACAAAGTTACAGCCTGGAGAAGAAAATTCTATTTTTAGTAACATTGACCTTGACCTTGGACCTACAGGCTTGGGAATGTATGTGACACACAGTCTTAATATGGTGATCAATTAAACCAAGTTATTTAAAAATCCAATAACAAATAACAAAGTTACAGAGCCGACACAATTTTGCAAGAAATTTCTATTTTTAGTAACAGTGACCTTGACCTTGGACCTACAGGCATGGGTGTTGTATGCGACACACCACCTAGTCTTGGTGAACATTTGTGCCAAGTTATTTTGAAATCCCTCCATTCATAACAAAGTTAAGGGCCAAGTGTATATTTTGCTTAACACAAAATGTTAGTGAAGAAGGGGCATAATTTGAAAAAATATTGGAAGCAGGGTTATGGGTCTTGTTGGCTATGATGTAGATTTTGATGGTGAAAATATATTTCAAGTTTCAAGGCAATATCTCAAGTAGTTTTAAAGTTATGGGCAAAATGCATATTTTGCTTAACACAAAATATAAGAATAAAACTAATGTAAATGAAATTATCAAAGGGCCATAACTTTTGAACAGAACATGTACGAGCAAAACCCCACCTTTATGCACAACAACATATCAGGCCAAGCATTGTGGTTATGCACAACAACATATCAGGCCAAGCATTGTGGTAAAGTTTCATTAAATTCCCACCAGTAGTGTAGGAGGAGTTGCGTTCACAAGATATATTCCTATTAAAACTAATGTAAATGGAAGTATCAAAGGGCCATAATTTCTGAACGGAACATGTAAGAGCAAAACCCCACCTTCATGCACAACTACATATCAAGCCAAGCATTGTGGTAAAGTTTCATTAAATTCCCACCAGTAGTGTAGGAGGAGTTGCGTTCACGAGATATATTCCTATTAAAAGTAATGTAAATGGAAGTATCAAAGGGCCATAACTTCTGAACGGAACATGTAAGAGAAAACCCCACCTTCATGCACAACTACATATCAAGCCAAGCATTGTGGTAAAGTTTCATTAAATTCCCACCAGTAGTTTAGGAGAAGTTGCGTTCACAAGATATATTCCTATTAAAACTAATGTAAATGGAAGTATCAAAGGGCCATAACTTCTGAACGGAACATGTAAGAGCGAAACCCCACCTTCATGCACAACTACATATCAAGCAAAGCATTGTGGTAAAGTTTCATTAAATTCCCACCAGTAGTTTAGGAGGAGTTGCGTTCACGAGAATATCGGACGGACGGACGGACGGACGGACGGAAGGACGGACGGACAGGAGCAACTCTTAATGCCCGTCGCCATTTCATGGCGGGGGCATAAAAAACTTATCCTTACCAACCTACCTACCACCCAAAAATGCTGGGAATAGCGAAGTAAACAAATAATTGTTCAAAGTTGGCCTAATGCATGAAATGACCCAATTAAATGCCATCAACTTAACCTTTAAACAACAGCTGAAAAGTCAAATATCTATACCAGCTCGTGTATGGAATTTTCAGAATTTCAAAACGCACAAACAAATTTAAAAGTCATTGGCCAGCAGACTTGAGACAGCTGTTTGACTGGATTAGCTTCGCACATGAAACCCGGTCCAATGCAGTCACTTGAGCCAGTAGGCTAGTAAAATCCTTTGCTCCATAGAATATGGCTTTTTATATCAAGGGCAAACAGAGCAGATCCGGATCAGCCTGCACATCTATGAAGGTCCAATCAGGAGATGTGCAGGCTGATCCAGATGTACACTGTTTGATTCTTGGTCAGAAAAAACTTAATAAAAAAGAGAGAGTGAATGAATCTGACCAACTGGATCCACTAACTTTGATACTGAAACTTTTAAAACAGTATTTCTGGTTGATTTAAAATTATAGTTTCATTTAAATTTAAAACAAATTATGCATTATCACTGGGTGAAATATTCACCACACATTAGATCACTGTTTAAATGCAATATAGAATTAACAGGAATTTTAAAGTCCCCAAACATGAAAAAAATGAAACTAAAGTCCACACCATTCAGTCCTATTTCATGAGCAGCCTTTCAGGTATAACTTTATGATTCCCTTATCCCCAAATAACATGTAAATATGTAAGAATACATCATCCCCTAATAACAGGTAAGATTAAATGATCCCCCCCAAAAATGTGGTTACCCTAAACAGGAAAACAATAGGAAGAACTTATCAATTAAAATAGAATATTGACAAATGATATTGGCTAAAAAACTGTGAATATTAATCCTGCATATCACAGCCAATTCCAAAGTAAAAGTTAAAACGCAGGAGCTATCAAATGATTGAACAACAATATATCCAAGGATATTGAAACTACCTGCATCATCCCTTTACTCCATCAGATATGGCCGTTATCACATGGGAACAGTGTAGATCCAGATCAGCTGGCATGTTTATCCATCCTACCCAGGTATACATTTACATTGTTTGCTCTTTGATCATCAGATTATTTCTGATCAATGAGGGAACACTTAAAATCCTGATCAGACAGCATGCATATGCTAGGTGATCTGGATCTAAACTGTTTGCACAGGATTAAAACCTGTATATATAGAGTAAAGGGTTAAAAAACAGGCAAAACTACCAAAACTATGTTTATATAAGAAATAGTCACAAACTTATATATCATGCTAAACAACCTTCTAAGGATATACTATTTGTTAACATCACTTCATGAATTTACAAAGAGATGTTAACTGCTGCAACATGGTACCACCAATGCTGTTGTAATATTGAAATTGATGAGTCCAGGGATTTCATCTGACCCCTATTTAGAATTTTCAAGGTGTCATAATCAGATTGTTAGGAGTCATAACTTGTTTTCATTAAACTTTACTACATATAAAAGTGCTTTAACTTCATTTTAATATATGTTCAAGGGTCAAATAAGTATTTGCTTTATAATTAAAATGCAAAAGACACACTGTTTATCTTTATTATTGCAAAATTCGAAAACTTTTCCAAAATTCTCCTGCATCAAAATGACCCCAAGCTCAGAAACAGGACCTGGTGGGGTCAAAAGTGTAAAAATTTAAATTTACTTGCATCGAAATGCAACAATCTGCATGAAATCCCGGAATGACATGAAAACTCCAGCATGTATCAAGATGTATCACCTGTCCATTATGATAGGGATCAAACCCACAGTCATATTGAAATCCCTCAATTCATAATGAAATTTTATAACCCAGATAAGAATTTGAGGTAAATCTGTTTTTTGTAACACTGATCTAAACCTAATGCATAGGACCTGGGTCCTGTGCGCTACAAAGTGTCTTATTATGGTGATAATATGAATGTGCCAATTTATTTAGAAATCCTTCAATTCATTATACATTAAAGCCCAGAAACGATTATTTCATTTTTAGTAACAGAGACCTTGACCTTTGACCTAGGCGGCATATTTGCCAGCTACCCATTGTTCCTCTATCCATAATGAAGTTATAGCACAGACAGAATACTAACATATAAATACATTTCACAAGCACACCCAGATAGGTGCACTCCCCCATATTTACTGTGATTGCATAAAAATAGCAGTTCTGGTTTGATTGGGTCTGTTCAAGGTCAGTCATAATCTTGATGCAAAACTCACAAGGTGATTCGAGGTCTCTGATTTAACCTATAAAATTTCATTTTCAACAAATACAAGCTCTATTTTGCTAAGTTGTACATGTATAAATGGTCTGTATTGTTTCACATCAAATCAGTATATTATACAAAATGTACATCATAAAAAAGGTCCCCAGGTAACAAAGCTGAAATGAGGAACCAGTCCAAGATTTCAGCAATCTGATTGGATAAAACTGAGCACTGCTCCAGAACTGATGAATGATAAGCTTGAAATCATTGACCGGTAACCAGTCCCAGCAACAAACAGCCTTTCAGCCAGTTTCACCAGTAGTGTTAGGACATGTCAGAATCGGTTGGTTCCTGTTTTATTTGAACTTTGTGCTCACCAGAGTTTACTGGTGGAGGTTTCTCAACATCAGCTACAGTCTCCTTTTTGACAACAGGTTCCTTATAACCATCTAGTCCAGGATAGATGTCTTTGTGTACAAGATGGATATGCCTGCGTAATGTTACCTTCTGTGTGAACCGCATTCCACACAGAATACATTCATGTCTCTTTTCCCCAGTGTGTATCAATCTATGGCGTCTCAGGTTTTGTTTATTTGCAAAGTCTTTATCACACACTTCACAGAATATACGCTGATTCTTGTCCGATTTTTTCCAAGAAGATGCAATGGGAGTGCTTGCAGATTTCAAGGCAGACTGGTCTGACTTCCCTAAAAATAAATAACAAAATAGTCAAACAACAGTATCTTTGCAGATAGTTTATGACATGTTCAATTTGAATTTAGCGTTACATGAAACATGTGTCACCTAAATTGCATAACTAAAAAATAGAGAAAAAGGAGTTATCAATCATTGTTGTCACCGATTGCTTTGTTCATGCTGAAGATAATGTAAACAGGACAAGTACTTTTAAAGTTATAGACAACATTTAGTTTCATATTAAAGTTGAGAGACTACCGGACACTTGGACACTGCACTTGATGCCAGACAAGAGAATACATGCAGCTATGTGTCTACCCAGACAATATAATACATGCAGCTATGTGTCTACCCAGACAATATAATACATGCAGCTATGTGTCTACCCAGACAATAAAATACATGCAGCTATGTGTCTACCTGCTATCGGAGGTGACACAAAAATTAAAAATGCCTAAATAAATATGACAGACAGCTTGGATGAAACTTGATCCCATGTGTAACCAGTGTAGATCCAGATAAGCTTACTCATCAGTGCAGACACAGCGTTTTTTCCCCAATGGGGAAAGGGTCCCCTTCCCCTACCATCTTGAAATTTTCGCGTTGTAAAAACTTGGAATTGGGAAAAAAATTAGTCCCAAATTAAGTGCAATTGGGATTTTTTCATAATTCATGTAAATTCACACTAGGGGTTTTAATCAGCTTCACAAAGAATCACAAGGTCTGGTTCCTTAACAGGAAAGCCTTTAGTGATGTAAATGTTATGCCAGAATTAAGTTACTGACAATCCAATGATTGCCTGTCTATGGAATAATAATATCCATTGGCAGGAAAAGATTCATTGAGGTTGTAATTAATGTGAAATGAATCTGCATTTGAAATTATAACCAATGGGGGGATGGGGGGGGGGGGGGGGGCATTTGTATGGTTTGGTTTGTTTACGCTGTGTGCCGTTTCTTGTGAAAAACTGTTTTTACTAGGGAAACGGCACTGTTTTGTGTGTTGTCTGAATTGGTAAGACTCCCGTCAGCTTTGGGAATGGTACCCTTTTGGGGAGGTAGTTAAGGAACATGGGTTTTTATTAGGGATTGGGGATGCGGCCCTAGCCTGTCAAGAGGGGAAAATTCGCGCGTTTTTCCTGTTTTGGGGAAAATGATTAATCTCTTATCAAATCTTAGGGAAATACATATGTAATAATTATACACATTAAAACAAGCAAACAAAACTTTTGTTCTTCATAATATATTAAAAGTGACATTTCCATGATGGGTACTGTTAAAAAAACCAGTTTTTAAATCTTGCCAACATGTATTACTAGTAATGACATTGCCTGTCAAATGGCCTAACAATTTACCTAACAGTGTCATTGGGGATTCTAATGCTAGTTATTGCCAATGCTAGTAATTGCCAAAGAACTATTGGTATTTCAGTTTCAATGGATTCTTTATTTTGTTTACCCCTGTAAAAAATGCCTGGCAAGTTTTTAACTTTTCACCGGTAAAGTCTGCACCAGACCAGACCATCTAACTGACTAGACTGGTGTGCAAAGAGTCAAGACTTTGCTGTGCAGGAGTCTATCATCACTACAGTTATCTTGAATTCGGTCTGGTCTGGGTACGGACAATACCAGTGTAATGCTAAAAACTTGCTCATCAAATTTTTACAGTTAAAAAAAAGAGAATGACACGATTTTAACAATTCATTTACACCAGTAAAGTTTCTGAACTCCAAAATGGATTGTTTTTGTATTGAAATTGTCTTTTTCACACATTTTTGTCTGTTTTTGATGGGGAAATTCGATTAAAGTGGGGAAATTTTCATCTTGGAAAGGGGAAAAAAGTTACCTATTTTGCCTGTGGACGACGCCGTATTTCGGCGTCTGTTATATAAGGAAAAAAAAACCCTGAGGAAGAAAAAAAACACTGAGACAAATTGAGTCTGATTGGGATGTTCGCGTTAGACAAGCAAGATTTTTTCTGTCAAATAAGAAGTGAACATGCATGTAAAGGCTCATCTGGTTCTACACTAGTTGCATACGAGATAAAAGCAATATTCTAAGGAGTAAAGTGTAATATAGCAAGAACATTCTATAAATCATGTTTGTGTCCGGTTAATATTTGGTAGCAATGACATTGTAGTGCTTTCTTATTGACGTTATATAGCTTCAGTTACACTACTGATATCTTTGAGAAATCAATTCATTTTAGGTAGGTTTAAACACTGTATAATTCACAGACATTTTCAAACTGGGCAAAACAGCTAGCTAAAAACAAAATACAAGAGCTTACAATATATAATTTTATGCCATCATGAGAGACAGTGATCTTTCAATTTTTCTCTACAACGTTTACTGTTATCACAGTAATGTAGGACAATAATTATAACCCATAACACTTACTCTTTGGTCTTTTCCGTTTAGCACCTGAACCACGGTCTTTTCTTGTTTGTTTACCATCCGGATCAAACTTAATCTCCATGGAAACATCAAAATCTGACGAGGTAATCAGTCTTCCCGACATGTCGGATTCATTCAGCCCATTGTCTGTTTCACACGCACTCAAGCTAAGTTTACCAGGTTCATTTGGAATTGTTGATGATGATGAGAACGACATGTTGGAAACATCATCATCGTCCTCGGATAATGCTGAACGTGAAGGATATAGGTTAACATTGTTTGATTCATTAAAACCATCACTGGATGCATCACTTGGTTCTTGTTTTATTGATTTTATCTGAGTATAAGGCTTGTGACGAACACCTGAAGATCTGATTACTGCTCCTGCAGACCTAAATCTTCGTTTAGATGCCGGACCATACCCAAGTTGAGCGGACATTTGCTTCAAGGATTCCAACATTCTTTGTCGTCTTTGCTCTTCCAGAGTTGCTGCATAGTCTCCCCTGGCCGGAATCTGCATCAAGTTTTGCTGCATCGATTCAAGTATCTGCAAGCGTTCTAGCTTTTTGACTTCTCGCTGTTTGTGGTGATATTCTGTAGAGTATAAAATTATATCAATTGTTACAGTATTTAACTGGGGATTTCATTACCTGTAAAACAGCATTTTGACTCTGAAGTTACAACAAGAAGATTAAATAGCATTTAATCACACTGTCTAAGACTTAATATTAAGTTCCTTTTTCTATCTGCTTCCATGTAAGCCATACAATGGAGGCAGAGAAGACTTGTTTACTTGATAATGACAACATATAATAATAAATCTAGTGATGATTAAAGGAAAAATGTGGTTCCATTACAAACTTTTCTGTTATTGCTTGACTTGAGACTTGAATGAGCAGAATTTCAAGATGATCCTATTCATTAGAGTGCTGCATAAACTGTAATTGACTTAAGGATTGAATCAATATTTGATGGTTTTCAAAAATGTGATTGACCTAACCCTAATTTACACTGGTGTGATCAGACAGAAAATTGTAAGTTGAGAATGCACATCAGTGCAGTCTGATCAGGATCTGCACTGTTCACTTTTTGATTCATTAGGTTATTTCTTACCAAAAGTTGAACAGTGCATATCCTGATCAGATGTGCCGGCTAATCTGGATCTACTACCAGTCCAAACTGTGATAAAATGCGTATATAATTATATCATATGCCATTTAACCCTTCTATTAATAATTATGGAGGAAAGGGTTGAATAGCATTACTTCCACATATTCACTTAGGAACTTACTATTGAGACAGTAGCTCAGAAACTGTGGTTTAACATCTTCATGGGTCTCGAGGAATCCCTTGCCAAAGTCGGAGCCCAGATGACTCAGTGTTCCATCTATAACATGGGCTATAAGGACCAAAGACTCCTCGTCTGTGTGGGCAGCTAAATGCTCCACCTAACAGATAACAAATCATGGTTATTGAATCTTATGTTCAAACAACAACTGTACCAAGAGCCACTTTAAGTCATTTAACCCAGCATTTACATTTAACATAGTATTATAACATTATCTTACATTTTTATATTTATGGGCAATCAAGATTCCTACATTCACCTAGCATTTATTAGGATTTTGAAGTTAACGCTAATCTGGGAAGAGGCTCTGTCCTTTTCGGAATTTTTTTTATTTTTTGAAAACAAAATTTAGTGAAAGATGGGTACTGGTTAGAAAATTTGAAAAGTAATAAGTATTTTTAACTTAAATTTTTTTTAAGCAATTTCAATTTTCAGACTTCAATTTTAAAATCCCCTCAGACAATATTGATCTATTTTTGGACATCTTTCCAAGCATTTTTGGAAGAGTCTTGGTCTAATTTGGGAAAAATTTAGAATCTTGCTGGTTAATAGACGTGCATAGACACTGTAAAAAAGTTACAAACTCATATTTCCAGAACAGTTGGTATCACTAACTGTTCAAATTTTTGACATTTTGAGGAAAATAATTCTAATGTTACTGGTAGGAGAGTCAATGATTAAACTATTAAGAAAAATACTGACAAAAACTCAATACATTGAAAATGATTAAACTATTAAGAAAAATACTGACAAAAACTCAATACATTGAATACAAAAATACCAAAAAACAAGGTGTGATTCTTGCTTAACAGGTTATTTCCACTAGGTTTAATGTAGAAACTAGAAAATATGCTCAATACTGACTACCTACCATTTTCTGCATTTGTGATTTGATGATGGCCTTGAGGATGACCTTGTATCCAGGTATGTCCTTTATCATGTCCAAATCTGGCACAGCCGATTGATTACCATTGCTGGATTCACTTACACCATCATCTGATGTACCATTGGGTTCTGTTTTCACTGATGTTCTTGCTGAACAATCACTAGAACTCTTATCAGACTCAAGCTGATGTGTATCAGCATCATTTGATGGATCATTGGGCTCTGTTTTCACTGATGTTTGCAAAGTATCCGTAGAATTTCTTTCTGACTGCATATGTGATTCAAGCTGTCGTCTGGCTCCTTCTGACTTGATCCCGCCCCCTGACAGCTTACGTTTGCGTTTAGATGCTGGTCCATATTCAACTTCAGTTGATACGTTCTTCTGCTCGCTTTCCTCCTCTTTCTCCTTATCCGATGATTCTGACCCTGAAAATTGCTCTTTCTCACTTGAAGACTCCTCTTTCTCGCTTGATGATTTCTCTTTCTTAATTGATGACTGCAATTTCTCACTTGACTTGTGCATTTTATTCATGGACTCTAATATTTGCATGTGACCTTTCTTGATGTCTTCAGGCTGCTCTTGGAGATATGCTACATATGAATAAAAAGTGAATCAATCTACATATTTCATGTTTTAATTTTACTAGAATTAATTGACAATCAATTAAGCATGTTAAGTTCTGGTATTATTTTTACATGTACTTACATACTAAAACAGTATCAGAATAACAAGTTGGAGCATGATTCATCATAAAGCTGTATTCAAATAATTCTTGGTCTCAAACAGAATGGCAATTTTAAAAATGTATTTTACAAGCTGTTAAATAAAATTGTCAGAACTTTACAAATTTGCATAGTCATTGGCCTTCCCCACTCAACACTCCCCAACTCACTTAATTAGTAAAGAAATCTCTTGGCTTTCGTGTATTAATACCGATTTTTCAACCACTAATAAACTGAATTACAACCATCATTCTGTCAATGCAAGCCATTTCATTCATTGCTTATAAGGATTTTACAGAATTTATAAACTTGATTTAATAATAACATAGTTTAACTTGTAGACCATGATCGCACTGCATGGATGTGCAGAATGACTGTGTTCTTATTGCAGTGACAAAATTTTTGTCACCTTTGTGCAAAAATGGTGTATAAGTATGAACTTACTGTTAAGACAGAAACTCAGATACTGTGGTTTAAAATCCTTGTGTGTCTTTAAGAACCTCTGTCCCAAGTTGGAGCCCAGGTGACTGAGGGTTCCATCAATCACGTTCACCGTGAGAAGAACTGATTGCTCATCTGTGTGAGCTGCTAACTGCTCAACCTGCAAATCAGACAACAGTGTCACAATACAATGTAGTACATTTATCTGATAATGTTGGAAGGTAAAATGGTACATAAAATGTCCCAGACAATGTCCTGGTGAATTGGCCATTAAAAAAACAACAGACTGCATTCTGTTCTCCTTACCTTACACATATTTGACGTAGAGTCATTATCCTTATATTCTGAGAGAACCTTGCAACATACAGGGGTGTTGTTTTAAGAGAAACATTTATTGCTAATTTACTTTCATACTGATTAAAACTAGACTGTGTCCTCAGGACACTGATGCCCCCACTGCTGCAAGTACATTTGTAACAAAATTGTGTACTAGGTATTAACAATATGTGGTGAATGAGGAGTAAGAGCCACAAAATTTAATGACTAACATAAACAAAGGGCCATAACTTTGGTGAAAATGGTTGCAAGGAAATGTCCTTTACAGCAATTAAGACATCATGTCTAATCATCTGTGTAAGTTTGGAAGAAATCAGCCAAATAAAAAATGTGGAGTTGATGCCACAAAATTTTGTAAGTGAAATTAACAAAGGACCATAACTCTGGTAAATATGGCCGCAGGAAAAAATCCTTTCTTTATGATCATCTGCACATTCACCTTGATCATGTGAGCAAGTTTGAAAGAAATCCATCCAATAGTAAACGAGGAGTTGATGCCACAAGATTAAATCACTGAAATTAACAAAGGGCCATAACTCTGGTAAAGAAAAACCCTTTCTTTACAATCATCTACACAACCTGCTTGATCATCTGTGCAAATTTGAAAGAAATCCCTTAGATAGTTAATGAGGAGTTGATGCTACAAGATTTAATTACTGAAATTAACAAAGGGTCATAACTCTGGTAAAAATAGTCGCAGGAAAAAATCCTTTCTTTACGATCATCTACACATTCTGCTTAATCATCTGTGCAAGTTTGAGAGAAATCCACTTTATAGTTTAGGAGGAGTTGACGCCACAAGATTTAATTACTGAAATTTACAAAGGGCCATAACTCAAGTAAAAATGGTCGCAGGAAAAAATCCTTTCTTTACGATCATCTACACATCCTGCTTGATCATCTGTGCAAGTTTGAAAGAAATCCGCCTTATAGTTTAGGAGGAGTTGACGCCACAAGATTTAATAACTGAAATTAACAAAGGGCCATAACTCTGGTAAAAATGGTCGCAGGAAAAAATCCTTATTTTACGATCATCTACACATCCTGCTTGATCATCTGAGCAAGTTTGAAAGAAATCCGCCTTATAGTTTAGGAGGAGTTGACTCCACAAGATTTGGGGAAGTACGGACGTACGTACGGACGGACGGACGAGTGCAACTCTATATGCCTCCCACTTTGTGGGGGCATAAAAAATAAATTAAATTCATTATTTTAATAAATGAACAAGTGAACAACACTTACCAGTTGTTGAATCTGAGACTTTAGGACAGCTTTAAGAATGAGCTTGTAGCCAGGGACGTCTTTGATCAAATCCAGGTCTGGGGCTGCCAGATTACTCATCTTTTCTATGTATTATTGGCCAAGTCTATAGCTTGCTGTTTCTATACAATTAATTGGCCTGTGGGCACACATGTAAGGTCCAAGTCTTTTTTTTCATGTATTGAACATAAGCCTCAAAACAGTATCTTTGTGGTTCTCCTCTTGACAGTAGATTTTGCTACACGTGCTTTGTATCTTTTAGAATCCACTTACAATATTTGTTTTACTATAATATATATAATGTGTGTACAAATGTGATGACTAATAAGAAAGTTTGCTTTTCAAACAGTTTCTGCCTTTAGATTGCATGATCCCATGCATAAAATGTTTCTCTCTTCAGTTAATGAAGCATCTTCATCATCACTGCAATTTCTTTACTTGGCTTATCTGAAACAGAACACTGTAACTTGGGGAATATTTTAAACACTATCAGTGCTCATAATTTTATAGGCTTAGGCTTCTAAAAATCTTTAAAATAAGATCCACTAATGACGAAAACTTTCTGGAATAAAATAATGAATGGTGCACCAGTCATCAAGTCCCTTTTTATCTAAATGTCAACCACCTTTAATCAGTATAATAGTTTCTCTTTAATCAGCAACTTCCACTTAGTGACATTACTTTCTCCTGAGTTCTAATCAGCAGATATGTGCAACATGTAACATACATGTACAAGGTGCAATTCACAGTTTAAATGGAAACCAATTTTTTCGCAAGAATCTTGTTTTATTCAGATTCAATACTACGTGCAATCAACAGATAAAGACAAGCCTTCACACCTGTGCAGTCTAATTTACACTGATTACTTCCTGGTCAGAATAATGTAATAAATTTACAAGCAAACTGTGCTGATCATGAATGTGAAAACTGATCTGCACTGATGGTATTAAAGACGTATCTAGTGTTTAAAACTGTCACAGGATTAAAGTCTCTTTGTAGGTTCTCTATGCCAAAGTGAAGCACAAAAAAGAATGACACTTAAAGTCGTGTGGGGTAAGTCTGCGCATTGCCCAACTCTGCGCACCTGATTTGAATATATTTACAAAAACATTGATGTCAAAAGAACTGACTGCAACTGTGATTTTAGTCTAGTACGACAATTTTTTTTTAAATTATGATAGGTACATCTTGCTAGAACGTGTCTTGTAAGTAAATAACTATTCTGAAGTATCAAAATCATCAAATAAATTTGCTATTAGTGCCCCATCATTTCAAAACTTCCTTATTTTGACAGTTGTGACACAAATAAATGGTTGCTATTTATATTGACATTTCACTCAATATTCTTTTCAAAAGTTTTATGGAGAGTGGTACATTTTAATAAACAGAAAATTGACAGTCAACAAAGGCGTGCGCAGAGTTGGGCAACGTTTTCGACATCATGTAAACATGTGTGTGATTTCAGTATGACATCATTTTAAAGCCTCATAAGCAAATTCGTGCATATAAATGATAACAAACCAATTCCTGAATGGATAAAGTTACTTCCCAGCAGGTACTTGTCTTTAGCTACTGAATGTGTTATACACCACAGTTAAGCTTCTATGATAGGTGCGCAGACTTGCCCCACACCACTGTAATAATTGTGATGCATTTTAATATTTTCTATTTCGTTCTAAAACCAGAACAAACAAGAAAATTGGGTTTGGCAATATGACGTCACTGCCATAAAACAGAAAATATCAATAAAAATCAGTGTTTTTTTTATGCCAAATATTTGGAGAAAAAGGGCCCCATTCCCCCATCAAAATAGTATATATTTTCTCCCACGTCCAACAAAAAATCCCCCCTTTGCTGGAGTCTGTTACGAACGGTTAGATTTGTTCCGCTAATGTGTGATAGTGAAAATTATAGTGAAGATGATAAATCTTAGGCAAGATTAACTTGGTTGTACTACAGTGTTAGCAAAGAAATAGCAAAAGATCAGTGACACTTTGTTTTGTTGTGCTTGACAGCGTCAAGTGTCTTCCAAATATTCCCCCTTTCCTTTGTTCGTGTCGCAATTTTCCCCCTCCAAAGGGCTGCGACCCCCTTCCCCCCAAAAGTGAAAAAAAAAAACACTGAAAATTAATGAAAAATGTTGAATAAGCATTCACATTGTTGCTATTTACTTATACCAATGGCAATGAAAGTGAAAAGCGAAACAAGTGGATCCACAAAATGGACTGAGATCCTTAGAAGCACATTGCAAGTTCTAAAGAGTTCCAGTGCAAAATTTGCGAAATTATGGAGGTTGAACAACTTGAATTTGCATTTGCAATTGTCCATAATCACGTCTAGGAAACGGCTGTTTTTATGGACTGTCTGTAAATTTACAGAATGTCAGTTTATTTATAGATAAATCGGCCTGTAAATTTCTGGACAAGGGTTGATACAAAAGGGGGCCTCCACCCAATCCGTATGCCGGAAGGAATGGACCATGATCCAAGCGGACACTGTCCCACCTTATTGTTCTAAATATTGTGTATAAATAAAAGGATGACGGTTGCATTTAAACTGCCTTTACATACCTTTTTCTAACGTTATAAATGGGATGTTTTCTCTAAAATTTCGAGAGCGGAAATTGGAGAGCTTAAAAGGGAGGTAAGGATTGAGAGAGTGCGTTGAAAAAGGATTTGCAGTCATATCCGACAACAAGTTCTAGCTTTTCAAAATGCAAAGCAGGATTTTATATTTGCTAAACCGTATCGATATTTCCACCAATCTAATGGATTTTTTTCATAATACTTCATAATAAGAATATTTAAATGTTAAAATAACATCATGGTTAAAATAGTATCATATGTTCACGTGAATTTATTCGTTAACAATTAAACTAAATGATTGGTATACATCAACTGTTGGCAATTGCCGTCATATTCATATAATCATATATTTTGCTAGCCTACAACAACCTGTATAAACAAAGTTACGACTTCAAACTTGTTATTTTGCTTAAACCGTGCTGCTGTAAAAGGTAAAACATTGTTCATGCATTTTGATCAGTTGTGCAAGCTTCATAGGCGTAGTCAATGGGCGGCAGGGGCGGCGGTCGCCGACCCAATAATTCGACCGACCGCCTTTACATATATTTTAGCCTAGCTGTTCCAATATTTTAATGTTGCCTTTGCTAAGCTTATGACAGGTCATCTTAATTAGCTGTACGCAATAGGGGATTAAGTACTGCAGATGACCTCAGGGTCACGGTTAATTGCACTTTTTTGTGTTTTGATTGCATATTTATTGTAATGGTAGTATCAACAATGATTTTGTTTATTGTATTTTATCTGATTTTAAGGCATCGCCACACTCCTCCCAATTCTATTCATCGATAAAATAAAAATCATCAAATCTCAGTAATGACAAATTGCAATTCAATGAAACTTTGCACAAATGAAGGTTACTAATGTATCTTTATTTTGAATACAGTAAGACAACTTAGAAAAGAAAATAAACAAAGCTAGACCTAAAAATTCCTTGAATTCTATTTACATAAATTCACAAAAACTATGGGATGCAGAACATAACTTTAAATTCCCTCGTGAGCGCAATGATACTGACAAGAAAATGTTGTGTACTTTGTAAAAAACGTTCAACTATTAAAAGAGAAATCAGTGATTGTCATCCGTTTCCGCGACCAGGAAATTGAAGGTCAAACACACTTTTACTAATATCTCGTAAAGTTTACATAAGTTAATCATGAGGACACAATAAATTGTTGTCAGTATCATATTGCTCATGTGGGCATTTAAAATGATGTTTTGTGTTGTTTAGTTTTTGTGAATTTATGTAAATAGAAGTTGAGGGAATTTTTAGATCCTGCTATTTTTCTTTACTTTTCTAATATGTCTTACCATCTGTAAAATAAAGATACATTAATAACATACAATTGTGCTTAGTTTAATTTAACAGCATTTTGCCGTTATTGAGATTTTGATAATTTTCTTTTTATCGATGAATAGAATTGGGAGGAGTGTGGAAGGCCCTTAAAGGTGACATGTTACCTCAATTTAAGCGTCCAATCTTAACAAGTACTTCATCTATCATATATGTCAAAAGTATAATTTTTCATGAATATATGTGATCTGATATTGATGTTCTTAATCAACCTTAGAAAACTCTTGGGGCTGTGTAATGAACAATAAAAAAAATCTGAAATCAATTAAAAAAATCATAGGTGTATTGACGAAAATGACCAGTTTTTACCTTTTTTTTGGAGTAAGTCTTGCTCACCTCGTTCTGTGCCATAGTGATATTAGTTGTGTATGTCTGCTAAGTTTTCACTACAGATTATGTCAGCTAAGGTCTGTTTATACCATGAAGTAATAATTTATTTTGTTATTTGTCAATTGTTCATTGAGAATTAGAAATGTAGCCTAATAAGAAAAAAACTTTTAATAATATACTTTGTATTTGATTCTCATAATTAGTTCGCACCATAAAACAAACCTCATAACCATTCGTGCATCTCTAGTTTTATTATTTAAACCTTTACTAATTAAATTATGTTACAAAATTTCCGCCGCCCCAATATCCAAAACTTGCCTACGCCCCTGAGCTTATCTAAACAATACTTTCTTCTTGCAAGCTTACACTTGAAAGTAAGGTTGTCATGATATTCGACTTGTGTATGGATAAGTTGCCGTAAAAAACACATAGAACAACAAAGTTACATCATTAACCGAAGACAGCCTATACGAACATAGGGGGATTTACATGTGTCAAGTTAAGTCGTTTTGGCATGCCCCGTACATTCAATTAGTGCTGTTATCAGTTACGTTCTTTGGAGGTCGTTGAGCACGATACTTATGTACTATGTCAATAGTACTTCTAAAATCGCTTTTGTTTAAATATTTCGGCCAGTTTATAGATGGATGCTTTCAATATCCCAGCCAATAGACATTCGGATATTGCTCAATCATCCCAAGGATATACTTTCTGCCTTTTAAATTTTGCCTTTGGCGTTGTCTGTGATATGCATGATTTATATTCTCAGATCCCTTGTCAAAATTATATTTTGTTTAGTTCCGTTCGTTGTTTTCTCGTTTAGGACAAACCCATTCTTTATCTGGGGACCATACGCCGCTGAACATGGCATGGTATTAATCTGAAAAACCATACGCCGCTGAACATGGCATGGTATTAATCTGAAAATACCGCATTGAAGGTTCCATGTTCACCGCCATTTGCATGGTTTGGGATGGATCAATATTGTGCTGTTTATTGGTGTAAATACATGTATTGATTGCGCTCAACCCGGGGCAAGGCGACGTGGGGAGTAATATGAATTTCCGTTACTGCTAATGAACAGGCTCAATCAAACCGAGCCTGCAATATTTTCATATTTGTCCTGTTCGGTGGCTTTCAAAGTTTCCTTTTCATCTATTTGTACAAGATAATTCTTTGTGAGATATGTTTTACAACCATTTCAATTTCAGCTGGGTTCTACAATAGTAAGACCCAGATTTCAGTAAATTTGTGTGTACAGTATTTGAAACTTTTTCAATTTTTCATGTTAAATTGATTGTATGATGCCAAAGTCAATGCAGACTATTGTCATGGGGGACGGGTTCATAGAAACGGATGGAATTATAGGAAAGTAAGGTAATCAGTTGGAGAATGTATGAAGCTGTCTAAAAATATCAAACATCATCGTTATATGTTAACCCAACGTTATAAATTTTGGCATAAAAATATAATTTTTGAAAGGACACGAGAACAGAACAAACAAAGATACGTGATAGAGCAGCAATATGCCGTTTTTACAAAACCAAATAAAAATAAACATTACACATTTTTTACGATATTAGTAAAACTTTCATTGACAGAGAAACATTCACACTTTTGATGGAATAAAATGGTATTAATCTGGAAATACCACAATGAAGGTTGTATATTCACCATATGCGCACCGTCATTTGTGATAGATCGAAAGTGTGCTGTTTACTGCTGTGAATATTGAGTTATGGCGTAGGCACTAATACGCATTTCGATTACTGCCCATGAACAGGCTCAATCAAACCGAGTCTGCAATTTATACATATTTGTAGTGTTCGGCGACTTTTAAACTTCAATTTTCATCTATGTTAATAATTTAAAGCAAACGCTCTTGATTTATATCTTTCTATTTCGTTCGCACAATTGCACTCAACTGTGTGTCATCGTAATGTTATCATCGTTGCTCGCTCATCTGCACTAACACGTATTATATATGGCCCGTAAGGTGATTATTATTATGTAATTTGTTCATCGACAGATTGCTCGTTCATGTGCACTACCATATGGGTCCTAAGATGATATCTTCGGTAGAAACTTTTGTTGCAGAATTCACAGACGAACGGACGAATGTTGCTGTGTATCTTAAGGTGGCTCGCTAAACATCTCTTGCTTGCAAACGTCTTGTCACACATCGGGCATGGTACTCTATCGGGGCTGATGAGGGACACTGAAACGTACAAGCAGATTACATCAGTGGCCAAGGTTATAAAACTGAGCTTGGAAACCAGTCTCAAATCTCAAGCATCAGATGTGTTAGCTGAGGCCGTGTCTACAACAAGTTGTCAACATAACGTTTAACACATTATAGTGTTGTCTGTGTCCGCCGTGTAGATGGTGTTACTCTAATAAGTAACCCAGACACGGAAAGTGGTGTAAAGGATAAAGGAAAATACAATAATGCTGTCTACATAGGCAGTGTAAACGAAGTAAAATTAATAAGTTACTAACGTTAGGCGAGTGGTGTACAGATAAATATGTGCATAAAAGATTTCTTTCAATCATATTTTGTAATTTGTGTACATCCGAACTATAGACGACATTAAATTAAAATGTGAAATCGTCCTTATGAGAGGGTGTACAAGTAAAGACATACAGAAAACATTGTTTAATACTTGAGTGATTACGATGTCTTTGGCAAAAAATAATGGCGACAATACTGCAGTGTTTGCAAGGGGAGGCTTTCTATGGTCGTCGAATTCTAAGTGTTAATGATACACGCACAGGCCCTGGTTTGAACCAAACGTATTAATGCCAGGGTCTTTTTAGAAAACTGAAAAGTTGTTCATGCTTTTTCTGAGATTTCTGATAACTGGATAGCAAAATGCTTCCCACAAACATTTTTTCACAATTTATTCATTCGTATTATCAATTTTGTCATCAGTTGGATTCAAGTAAAATAAATAAAACACATTGCGAATGTATTAGGTGCAATATTTTGGAGACTTTTCTCAAAAGAACAGTAAAACCCATCATAAAGACCATTCTGAAATCATACCGACCGGATAATATGGCCACTATTTCAAGCACTATTTTCTACCCCGGAATTAGGATCATCCTACCATTAAGATCACGTCTGTGCAGTCCCTGAGGTGTTTTAACTTAGGGGGTTTCACTGTACTTTGTCAGGTTGATTTGTGACAAGGGAATTTTTGGGCTTGTCACGAATAGATGTTTGTATGCATTTTTACCTTTAAGAATATTTGAAAATCCTGACATTTGAAACTACTTGTAACGCCAAGATAACGCACCGACTTTGTTTTACTTCCGCCATAAGGTAAAAAGGGGCACATATTTTATCTGTCACAATGACGAAGTTAGCACACTAAAATGCCTCATAATTTTACAGGATATATAGTTTGTTTAATAATTTTTGTCCAGGGTAAGAATTATACACTTTATACATACACTTTAAAATACTCTTTTCGTCATTGCACTTTCATCGATAAAAAAGAAAAATTAAAACATCTCTCAAACTGCAAAATGGAGTTCGGTAAAACGTTGCACAAACAAATGTGATTAATGTATCTTTATTTTACAAAAGTTAAGAAAGTGGTTAATACTAGAAAATAATAGCATCATTTCAATATGGATTGACTTAATGAAATTTTCTTGCTTAGCAATAAGGGGGGATTACTGTTTGCCATCCTCGTACCTGTTACATAATAAGCGACAGTGTGCATATCTTGCTTTAGATCTCCAGCTTTATCTGCCGGAGTAAGAGCCAAGGTGGCACAACTTGCATTGTTTCAGACACGGAAGTTCGGTAGAACCACCGATCTTCCGTAACCTAGCTCGATAGCTTCATCACATGAAAGATTTCTACTCCTAGAGGACTCAAACCCACAGCGGTGATTGTCAGCCAACGACCATGACCACCCGGCCACGGACCTGCCCCGACACTTTTCTTTATTAGAATTAATTTATCACAAAAACACAAAAACAATTTCTAAACGTTGAAGTGTATGTACTATATAATACTATAAAAAATATTACGTAGAAAATAATAACAAGAGGGCCATGAAGGCCCTGAATCGCTCACCTGAGTATGAAACTCAAGTTATTAACCAGAAACTGAATTTCTATTTTTACCAACAGTGACCTTAACCTTGATCAGAGACACCTGGGTAGCAATCCCAAGCTGCCTCTTGATATAAGCTACTCATACACCAAGTTTGGAGTCAAAAAACCAAAGCAAACTCAAGTTATTAAGTGGAAACTGAATTTCTATTTTTGGCAACAATGACCTTGACCTTGATCACAGACACGTACGTAGCTCTCCCAAGTTGCCTCTTAATTTAAGCTTGCAATACACCATGTTTGGAGTCAATTTGCCAAAGCAAACTCAAGCAATTAAGTAAAAACTGAATTTCTATTTTTAGCAACAGTGACCTTGATCTTGATCACATACACATGGGTAGCAATCCCAAGCTGCCTCTAGATATAAGCTATCCATATACCAAGTTTGGAGTCAATAGGCCAAAGCAATCTCAAGTAATTAAGTAGAAACTGAATTTCTATTTTTAATAACAGTGACCTTGACCTTAATCACAGACACCTGGGTAGCAACCCCAAGCTGCCTTTTGATATAAGCTACCCATACATCAAGTTTGGAGTCAATATGCCAAAGCAAACTCAAGTTATTAAGCAGAAACTGAATATCTATTTTTAGCAACAGTGACCTTGACCTTGATCACAGACACCTGGGTAGCAACCCCAAGCTGCCTTTTGATATAAGCTACCCATACACCAAGTTTGGAGTCAATAACCCTAAGCAAACTCAAGAAATTGAGCAAAGACTGAATTTCTATTTTTAGCAACAGTGACCTTGACCTTGATCACAGACACCTGGGTAGCAACCCTAAGCTGCCTTTTGATATTTTGATATAAGCTACCCATACACCAAGTTTGGATTCAATAACCCTAAGCAAACTAAAGTAATTGAGCAAAGACTGAATTTCTATTTTTAGCAGCAGTGACCTTGACCTTGTGGTCATGATTTGAACAACTTTTGTAGACAACAGTGCCAGGATGCTTCAGGACAAATTTGGTTAAAATCCATCAAGTGGTTTCAGAGGAGATGTTGTTTAAAGGAAATTGTTGACGGACGACGGACGACGGACGCCGGACAAAGACGGGTCACAATAGCTCACCATGAGCCTGTGGCTCAGGTGAGCTAAAAACAAACATTTAACTAAATAGACACGATTATTTAATAATAATAATAATAATAATAATATATTTATTTATAGTAAAAAAAGACAATCATGTCTTCAAAACATTGTTTTTTTATTTAAAAGTAAATGGGACATGTACTGTTAATTAACAGGAATCCCAGATAGCACAGGTTGCCCTGACGGGTGGTCAAGCTTCGGAGGAGCATGTTACTTGATTGGACACGGACTTACGTATTCTTTCATGGATGCAGAGGCAAATACTTGTTATTTTTAGAAATTTCAGATTAAACAAATGAAACAGAATTATTATACAGTATCATTTACTTTACTTTTTTTCAAGAAATATACTACTCAAAATTTGATAAGATTGTGTTTATTCCTTACATAAGGTTTAAACAATAAAATATTTGCTGTGATTCTGAAAATATGTTCATTTGACATCAGCTATGTGCCAAAAAAGAATACGAGTAAGCCGTCAAACGTTTGAAGTGGAACAGCGGTTGAAACTTGGTAGGGCGAATAATTCGGGATAAAACGGAAAGCGATCCCTATCAAATTTATTGTAGTACATTTAATGTGAAACCTATCCAAGTAGTTGTAAATTATGATTAGCATGACCAACTTGATATAGCTAGCCTATTTTAAATTTTCAAGATGCAGTATTGTTGTTACATTATAAATAAGAAAAACAATGGAGAGCCCGAATGTTCGACTTAGATAATTTTGTGATATAATATGAACGGTTAACCGATTGAACACTGGTCCATCACCAATGGCCGTTTACGTACAAAAAAGAAATAAAAATCACGCATGACATTCGATCAAAAAAACCCCGTAAATTTAAAGTAAAATGACCGATTGGGGACCGACCGTCTTTGTAATTGATCCATTTAGTTTAGTCCGTTTTTTGTTTTCATGTCGATCAGACGTACTGTCAACAGCACCATAGTCATCTACTGGAGATAGACTCCTGGGCAGAGAATGCGTTTATAAAAGACTTTTTAACCAGCGAAGCTGGTTTTACTAATCACAATTCTGAAATCGGTATCAAACCAAAACTAGGCACTGGCAACCGGCGATTTACGCATTTCAGAGTAATCAGAGTAAGTAAAGTAGTCCCCAAGTTTCCTGTTACGTGTTAAAGTTGGCTCTTGCCACGTAAGTATCGCTAAAAGAATACTTGACTGCTTCACTGCGCTGTCCCTTATTCAGAACACAACCGACAACAGTAAACCAATTTTATCTGGGGGTTGTTACTAAGCCGCCAGGGATTCTTTAGCGAGCCACAGATATGTTACCTTTAGGTAGAGATATAAACGATATTCCCGATGTTAGGATATTACAATAGCCAAATATTAATTCTGAAATATTTAATATATTTTTTCTGCTAATTCGAAGCTCAAAATAACAGTGAAAACATTTTCTTTATTTTGTCATTGTAAAGCCATTTCAATATTGGACGTTTGTTCCGCGGCTAAACTGTTTGTTTCACGAAATATTTTATTTTTTTTATTTTATCATTAACAATAACGATAATGATAAATTTCCATCTTAGCATATTTTTCTTCAATTGTCCAATTTATGAAATCAATGCGCAAATGCTTTCACTTGAAATTTTAAAGACATATTGCAAACATTTGTTTATTATTTGATGGTAGGCGTTCATGAGCGTTGTAAATCACTGAACATGAAGCAATCATCATTGCTGAATATGTTTATATATTGGATTTCCCCATGTAAGCTTGATCAGTAAACAGTAAACTATTGAGATGTGTAAAATTTTACATATTAAAACTAGTATACCGGATATTACTCGTACAGAAATAAGGACATGTAAGATTTACAGATCTATGTATTCGAAACATGCTACGAGCAAGCGCGGTACGTGTCCGATTATCACGTACGTGGCAGGAGACACGTCGACAAAAAGGCCATCAGTGGTCCAAGGAACGGACTATGATTTGTTTCAGGAATAATGCATAATTTACATTTTTTCCAAAGGTTAAGATGTTTACTCGGTTTACGTTTTCGATTAAGCTAGAGATGACTACTATTTTTGTTCGGAGTACATGAAATCATAGGCGCAGTGACACATTGAATATGCAAATGTCAGTGACGTCACAATTTCCCGCGTTTTGAAGAAAGTCAAATAACAGTAAAAGTACGTGTGAATATAGAGGACAAACCATGATGAAGCCTAAAATTAAAAACGACACATCGGTCTGCTGAAACTGATGTTATATGAACGGATTGTAAGCTAATGGACATTTATCCCAGCTCCTTAACAACCAAAACTCAATGATATGTTTTAAATCTGGCACCTTTTTCTAATAATATGCTACATGAAAAAAAACCATCGAGTCCGTTATAATATACAACTTAATACGGTAAAATTTTTTGGTATAAGCTACAGTAATTCATTTTCCTCTGAAATTGTCTTCAATTTAACATGTGTGTTATCTAGCATTAAATTCCAATGCTTTCGGCAATGTTATGACTCTCGGTTGTTTTATCTTAATATGTAGGAATCTCAATTCTATGATTTCCTTATCATGTTATTCACGATGAAGGAAACAATTATATATTTCTTATTTCAAATAACTGCATAATCTTTCCCATCGATGGGGTCTCACTTTTTTATATCATTTTTCGTGTTCATTCTGTCTTTGGGATGTCAGTACACAGATTTCACTATTATAATTTCTTGCTTAAAACCCTTTACTCAATATATACGCCTTTCATCACATAGGTGACTAGTTCAGGTCCCGATCAGCTGGCACAATAGTGCCATCTGATCTTGATCTAAAATTGTGATTACTGGTCAGAAAAAAATGATTATAAAAGCGAACAGTTTAAATCCTAATCAGATCGCACAGATGTGCCAGCTGATGTGGATCTAAACTGTTCGCCCAAGCTATGAAGGTATATCTATGGAGTAAAGGGTTAACAGAAGCCTTCATCCAGATAATACATGGAAACCCTTATTTCCACCATCATTTAGGCAAGATGAAGGTCTTTGCGAGTGAACCAAGTTCTTTTGCTTTTTCGTTAATGGATACATGTATGAGAATCATGGCACTGGTTATTCTCAATAAGCAAAATCGCTTCGCTGGTTTTCTGTACTTTCAGTACTTTGATTAAGAATTTACCGAGGTAAACATTCTGTTTTACGCAAAAAGACAGGCATATGATCGGCTGATACAAGCCATTAGGTTACATATCTTTACAAATACTTCAAATATTAGATAAAAGAGAACGTCGTGGTTGTGTTTTTTTTTCATTCTTAGTGATGAACATTAGATGTTGAATGTCTTTAGGCGAAACGTGCGCAGCGGTTTGAATAATGACCATAAAAAGCATGATAGCAGCTCATTTGTGACAAGCCGAGCGGTACCGAAAGCAACACTGCATTCAATTTGGTAGTAGATACATTCCGCCTATATGGATGTGAAAAGAAAAGGGACAGTTCATAATCTTATCTCAGGAAGACCCTATATTTACGATCCTTTAACACTAAAGAGCTATATGTATAATGCTTAAATTATGTTGCTTATCATGCTGACTCTCAAAGTTAACAGAAATACTCGTTGAATATGCAATACTATAATTATGTTATATTCCTGGAACTCACTTAGGTACCATATCTTGTTGTGTATTTTTGATCGTTTTCTTCGTTAGGAAATTGTTACTGGAATGGTCTCACTGACGAAATGACTGAAGGTGTGTGGAAATGGTACAACGACCAGACCTATCCACGTGTAACAGATTGGAACCCGGGTGAACCAAATTCCAGGGATGGGGATGAAGACTGTGTAGTGTATAGCAACTGGGTTGCCTACAACTGGGTTGACGCGTTATGCAGTGTCCATTGCTTTCCAATTTGCAAATCTGAGTAAGTAATTTATAAACATAAAATAAGTTGCTTTACACTCTGATTTTTATATGTTTATTTGCGTTGCCTTTGCTCTGACATTAAGTCGACTATATAAACCGACCATTTTGACTCGTAACAGTTTAACAAATGGATAGGACTAAAATGTATGTTATTTTTGTTTCAGTCCAAACAATGTGGTAGTCGGATGATAACACAAGTTTTCGTTTGAAATGAAAATACGGATTAAATAATATTTTAAGTTCATTAAAACATGCATGAATATAAAGGAGACGTAATTAGTTATGACTTAACATAAGGCCACAAGATTACAAAATCTTAGTTATATATCTTGGGGTTCAAGGGGCCGTCACACTATGTTTCAATTGTTCATTTTTAAGCGTTCTAGAATGATGATGACACATCTGGCGTGTTATGAACATTTAGTCTAACGCACCACTAGCGTGACGGCCCCATCACGTCCTGTATGGTTTGCATAGAGAGATATGAAAGCCATCACATGACCACCAGATATAATAAGTTCCGATCGATTTGTAAATAAATGTTAATTAAATTACTTCTTTTTTAAGATCTAGCTACTTTTCTTTACTGGTCCAAATTTTCTGCAAAGTAAAGATGCATTAATGGATATGATTTGTGCAAAGTTCTATTTAACTGCATTTTGCTGTAAAAGAGATTTAGATAAATTTCCTTTTTATCAATTACCGTGCAACGACAAATGTATAAGTACATTTATACACGTTTAGAATGATGATGATAATATATATCAGAATTGTTACCAATAAAATAGCCACTAGTATCCAGAGTTGTTTGTCTATACACAATTGCTTACATTAGGAGAGTGGTGTACAGGTGAATACCAACAGAAAACATTGGTTGCGAAGTATATAGCAAATATAAAATGATTACGTCTATTTATACATATATCTTAATGACAAGAATATATTATACATTATGGGTCAAAAATACAGAAAACACCAAGCTGTGTAAACATGACTTAAATAAACAATACAAAAATGGTGTTTACATCTTACTATAGACCGGAAGAAGTTAATGTACTGTCACACTAGTCTATCATTTCATATAAAACTAGATGTGGTCCAGCGCAAGCGCAGGTTTCGATAATCTGTTTGCATTAGAAACGCATGTTTTTGCCAGAGGACATGAAATTTGTTTTATCTGTAAACTGACTTATCTACTACCTTTTATGTTTTCGATACTGGAATGTTCAAAAAGGCGTGTTAAGTAGAATACTGAACCGCCGAAACATGTTCATATGCTTTTACACGAAAATGTTTTATAAAAAATCCAGTTTTATTGTACTTCAACTGCAGGATTGATCATGTTTATAACTGTAGTTAAGTGGAACACACGTATAAAACATGTATATAATCTTTTTAATATTTCATGATTTACGAGCTAACCGTCATGCCACCTTCGTGACTTTTCGCAAATTTTGCCGCCCTCAAATTTAAAGATTTGATAACGCATGTATGTTAGTCATCTTTTCAACATATATTCGAAAATAGAACTGAACAAATCACGGCAACCATGGTGATGAACGGCGTGGTAAGCCATTTTTGTGTTTAAGTTTAGTTCTGTTTTGTCTTCCCCTCCCCTCCCCCACCTGCTCCCCACCTGCTCCCCCGAAGGTTTCACGGCCTGGAACATTTAAAAAGAAAACAGCTACTCATTATAGCATATTTCTCATCAATCGATTTAGGTGATGCGCAGAAAGGCAACAGAAAAAGGAATTCGCTCAAACCGTTGATTATCGTCCATCCATCAGATGATTTTGGGTGAAACATAAAGACACATGTCCCTTTGTTCTCCCACTGGATACGGCCGTTTTATTAGTTTTCTTTTATCAGGGGCGGATAGCTTCGCCAGGGCTGATATTTGAATTTGTACAAACTTGTAATATTTACTTGTAGGGATATATGATAGATGGGAAGGGTAGCACGACTCATTTTTACACATTGCAGACGCTGGTTAATTTTAAATGCAGAATGCCGTAATATACAATATATTTTAATATTTTGTAATCATTTTGGAGTGTTTCTGGAAGGTTTTTTTTTCAAACGTGTACCTTTTATAGTGAATTTGTGGCTTGGATATTCTGTGGGCTTGTTAATGGAAAATGTATTAATACACTGCGCATATTTGAAAAAAAACTGACCTATGACGAAAACTACTTGTAATATGGAGATAAGGTACCGAATTCGTTCTACTTATCCTATAAGGTTCTAAAGGGGCATCAATGATAACACCTGTTCTATTTTCGCAACGACGCAATAAGCACATTTAAAATGCCTCACAAGTTAACAGGATATATATGTATTTTAATCCTTTTTGTTCACGGTAAGAATTGTACACTTCATAAACTTTAAGACTGTTCTAACGCAACATTTGATGTTTCTGCACTTTATTTAAAACTCTTGATTGTGATACTAATTTTATCATCTTCCTATTTTTTTTTTAAATTAGAAAGCCTAAATTATTCAAAGTCACGACGCTAAGTAACGATTATTCTAGCTCCGGTTGATTCTAAGTTAGCAGTACATTAACGATAGTCGACAAAAATAACAATCGTAAATGCTACATTAAAAAAATGAGATATGCATATCAGGAATCGCCACACTCAGAAAACACAACCTTTCAACACCGCCGAAAAGTCGAGCGGAGAAAGAGCATGAGTTGATGTCAATTTCAAAAAAGACTCTAGAAACAAATTAGCGAAAAAGAGTACCTTTGTGGTTACCGCCTTGGTACTGTCAGTGGCAAAACAATTTGCCATTGGGGTTAAAACCAGGTTCAAATGTGCACCAACTTCACACTTGCCCCCAATAGATTCTCATATGAACAAACATGCATTAGTTGTCTTGATGAAATACCTCCAACCCATCCATCAACCCAACAATATTGCATGCAAATCCACACACATATAAAACATAAGAAGCTAATAGCTACATGATCCAAACAAAAATACGAAAATAATAGATAATTATAACATCTTTCCAAATAAAGTAACAACTAAAATGTATGGCTGAACAGCCTTTCCCGCGGCATGCCCTATATATAAATAATAAAAGACAATCATTTATTCTTAACCTCGTTGTTTTATTTAATTTAAATGTATATGACTTACATCTACTGTTAACTTACAGGAATTACAGAAAGCACTGGTTGCCCTAACGGGTGGTCAAGCTTCGAGGGAGCATGTTACCTGTTTGGACACCATCTGGCTTCTTTCTTAGACGCAGAGGTAAATACTTTTGTTTCTTGAAACTGCATGCAATTGAAAAAAAGTTTCAAGTTTATATTTCGAGTAGTTTCAAAGTAAATGACCAAGTGAGTTAAAAGATCAGTAAAAAGTTGACGCCGGTGAGAGCTGGATATATCTCCTAATTTTCGAACAGTCGAGCTAAAAACGTATACCTTCGTTAATAATTTAGGTTTGCTTAAAGTGCTTTCAATAAGACACCTTACACGAGTTTCGACACAAAGAATAAAGCTATTAATACAGCGAGCAAATATTTTTCCTGTTAAGGAGTCACATGACTGGACAGGGGAGGTAACCGAAACATTCATCGAATTATTGGAAAGGCGTATACTTTAAATAATATATATGCTATGTATACTGAAATGAGACCTTTGAATGCCCTTGCATTTGTTTTCCGACTAGGTTCGGTTTCATATAAAGATTATATCTACTGAGGTTTTAGGACTTGCTCAATTTTCTAAATGGAGCGTTTCAAGAAAGAAAGATAATTCAATCGAGTGTTATCATTTGTTCAGGAATGTTAAAATGTTAAAAAAGACAAGTGTCATTATTTACTTTTTTCTAAGGTTCTTCATTTTTAATTCCATATTTAATAAAGCAAAAAAATAGTTACTTGCAGTAAATGCTGACTAATTCATTATCATTTTTAACGAAAAATCTTGACATTAAAATAAAGTTGAATAAACAAAAAGATATCTTCTCAAATAACTAATTTACTCTGTGCATTAAAGATAGACTGGTTATGTAATATAGTGAAGTTCAGTCAGCTTTTGTTTTTCATGTCGCATAGACTTACTGTCAACACCACCACAGTCATCTACTGGAGACAGATTCCTCGGCAGAGAATGTTTTCATAAAAGATGCTTTAGGAGAACAAGAATAAGAGAGCCATGTGATTGGCTGATAGTTCATGTGTTTACAAAACTTTGATAATAGGTTTAAAGAAAATATGAATTCTGAAGTGACGATCATTATAGGTTCGTCTGAATGCGAGTTGAGCACAGTGGGTTTCTTACAAGCCAAATAAGAGAGCTATGTGACCGGCTGATAATACATTTGCTTACAAAAACTTTAATAACAAAACTAAAGAAAATATTGATTCTGTTTACAAAAACTTAATAATAAGATGGATGAAAATATAAATTCGGAAGTGACTATCATTATAGGTTCGTGTGAAGGCGAATTGAGCACAGCGGGTTTCTTACTGGCCAAACAACAGTTATGGAAACAGGAGTTACACGGCTGTATTTGGTAGAACTTGCAGCCAGTATCCTGCAAACCTGATGTTTTTGCCAGTTGCATTAACAGACACTACACAGCCCAATCTGAATACTTAAAGCTGTAACAAGCAAACGTTCCCGGCTGTAGATGGAACTCACAATATATAGATGATCATAACTGAATGTTCATAATGTTACCTCTGCTATTTTATTCACTGTGTTGAAACTGTGACCCGACTGCTAAGTCAGTAAAAATATATGGAACAGGGCAATCTGTTTCTTATTTGATATTTGGCCTGGCGACCATTTTGAAACTCGAACTTGGACAAGCAACGGCCATGGAAATGACCGTTATAGCTGGTTGATAATTGGTGAAAAGTGATGGTGAAAATATAAGTTTACTGCGTTTGTATACCTGCGCGGTTTCACAAACAGGTTGGCCTCATAAAAACACGCCTAATAGGGCCTATATGATAGCTAGATGAACTGTAATAAGTACAGTTGCACATGGGCAGCGTGTATTTTTACAGTATACATTAAACAGGCTGTACCTTTTCCTTTATTGTAATGCTTACAATGCAGACTTTTGAATTCACAGAAATACTCTGAATATGCAGATACTTCAAGAATTTTATACTTAAATTTCCTTAGGTACACAATCCTGTCTAAAACACTAATCATATTTTGATAGGGATAGCTTTCCGTTGTATTTCGAACTATTGTCCCAAGCAAGTTTCAACCACTGTTCCGCTTCAACGGTTTATAGTCTCATTCCTTCTTTGGAACAAAGCTGGTGTCAAATGAACACATTTTCAGAATCATGGCAAATATTTTATTGTCTCAACCTTATGTAAGGAATAAACAAAGTCTTTTAAGTGATCCTTATCAAATTTTGAGTAGTATATTTTGGATCGTTTTCTTCGTTAGGGGAATGTTACTGGAATGGCCTCACTGACCAAATAATAGAAGGTGTGTGGAAATGGTACAACAGTCAGACCTCGCCACTTGCAACAGATTGGAACCCTGGTGAACCAAATGCCAGGGATGGGGATGAAGACTGTGCAATGTATTATAATCGAGTAGGTTACCATTGGGTTGACACGTCTTGCAGTAACCAATGCTTTCCTATCTGCAAAACTAAGTAAGTGTTAGCCTTTAAAACATTTTAAACATGTTATTTTTTTTATCTACATGTTAATTTAGGGTTGCTTTTTTGTTTGCTTTAACACATAAGTAGCAATAAACCTATTGATAATATTGGCAGAGACCAAGTAATGTTGCTTGTTCATAGACATATATTACATTTAACTTACAATACTGCTGAATGTGATGTTACATTAGAATAAAACACAATCGCATAAAATCCCTAACACATGCTACAAGTAAATAAAAATTGACAGGAGGGACTAATCTCAGATCTCAAGTTTGCCATTGGTAAGATCATCTTAATTTTAACCTTTTAGATGGCTTAAATTTAGAATTTTTCTTGTTGTTTTTTTTCGGACAAGACTGTTTTCCACCTCAGTCGACTAAATAAACCGACCTCGTTTGAGTCTTAGCACATTAAAATTAATTAATGAATAAACACTACTTTCTTGTTTTTCTTTCCAGCCCAAACAATGTAGAAGTAGGGCGGTAACAAAAGTTCTCTTTTGAGCTGAAACTGCGAATAAAGCAAATATTTTGATCAATAAAATGAATCTAAAGAAGTGCCCAAGGTTATAAAACTGAGCATGGAAACCAGTCTCAAATCTCAAGCATCTGATTGGCTGAAATGTCGACTGGTCGCCATTTCAGCCAATCAGATGCTTGAGATTTGAGACTGGTTTCTAAACTCAGTTTTATAACCTTCAGTCCAGATGTAAATAGATAATATCTAACATCACTCCACAAGGCCCACAATGTGAAATAAACTTAGACTAAAGACCAGTTATCTATCTCCAGCAGTTTATCGATTGAAACTGAACCTAGTCTCTCAACTGAACAATCAAAAGCGTGAAATACCTAACAGGTCTGCAATGTAAGTTTAATTTTCTTGAGGAAACAAGAATCTTACTTATGTGCATCAGGGTGGCTATTCCACGTGACTTTTGGAAGTCGTTTACATAACAAGAGCCAGTCGGAAACGACTGCAAGCTCGACTATTCGAAGTCAGACATATTTAAGCACATTTTAAACTGGGCTTCATTTAAACTGGGAAGTAATTCAGGAGTTTATGACACCCAACACACACACATGAACAAAAGTTTCTTAATCTAAGTTAGGAAATCAATAAATTACACTTAATTTATTATTGTAGTTTTTTAAGAGTGTTTACACAACCCAGCCCATACACCCCTGATCCCACACCCATCAACCCACTATCCCTGCCCACCTAAAGTGATGTGGTGAGGTGTGGTGTAGTATAGTATGGTATGGTATGCTGGTTGCTGTTGTTGGTGGTGTTGGTGTAGTTGCTGTTGTTGGTATTGTTGTTGGTGTTGGTAGTGGTGGTGTTGTTGCTGGTGGTGGTGGTGTTGTTGGTGGTAGTGTTGTTATGTTGGTGTTGTTGTTAGTGTTGTTAGTTGTTGGTGTTGTTGATGCTATTGTTGGTGTTGATGTTGGTGGTGGTTTTGTTGTTGGTGGTGTTCGTGTTGTTGGTGATGGTGTTGTTGGTGGTGGTGCTTTTGTTTGTGGTGTTGTTTACGGTATAGTTGGTGGTGGTGTTGATGGTGGTGTTGTTGTTGTTCTTTGTGTTATTGTTGGTTGTCTTGTTGGTGTTGTTGTTGTTGGTGGTGGTAGTGGTGTTGTTGTTGTTGGTGGTGGTGGTGGTGTTGTTGGTGGTGTTGTTGACAGTGTTGTTGGTGGAGTTGTTGTTGTTATTTGTGTTATTGTTGCTTCTGTTGTTTGTGTTGTTGTTGTTGTTGGTGGTGGTGGTGGTGTTGTTGTTGCTTTTGGTGGTGTTGTTGTTTGTGGTGTTGTTGTTGGTGGTGTTGTTATTGGTGATGGTGTTGTTGTTGGTGGTGGTGGTATTGTTGTTGGTGGTGGTGGTATGTGGTGGTGTGGAGGTGGTGGTATTGTTTGTAGTGGTGGTATGTGGTGGTGGTGGGGGTGATGGTGGTGTGGTGTGGTGGTGGTGGTGGGGGGTGCTGGGGGTGGTGTGGTGTGGTGTGGTATGTGGTTGTGTTGTGTTGTATTGTGGTGTGTTGTGTTGTGTTGTGTTGTGGTGTGGTGTGGTGTGGTGTGGTGTGGTGTGGTGTGGTGTGGTGTGGTGTGGTATGGTATGGTATAGTATAGGTATAGTATAGTATAGTATAGTATAGTATAGTATAGTATAGTATAGTATAGTATAGTATAGTATAGTATAGTATAGTATAGTATAACCACTCAACACTTTCATCCAAAGTATGTTAAGTAAATCTGTTTTAAACCTTTTCTATAACATTACCTATGAAAAACACTAACACTGAAACTTTAACCATAATTTCTAAGTCTTAATTCTAATTTCAAAGTGAAAAAGGGCAAAAATTAAATAAAAAAAGCAAGGATGAGTTATGGGCCTTTGAACATCAACCTGATGTATGATAAAATAAAGGTATACAAAGTTTAAAAGTTGTGGTTTTAATAGAATGAAAGTTATGAGGTTTCACCATCTTGCACGTAAACTTAAACCTTAATTTCTAATTCTAAAAAGCGCAATAATTTGATAAAAATCAAAGAAAGAGTTATGGTTCTTGGCAAACATAGTCAGGGTCATGATAAAGAACAAATTTCAAAGTTGTAGTACAAAGAAGTATGAAAGTAACTAGCTTGCATGCAAACTTTAACCTTAAATTCTAAGTGAAAAGGGGCAATAATTTAAAATAAAATCAAGGGTCATGATGGTGAACAAGTGTCTTTAGTTTCAAAGCTATAGTACAAGAAGTATGAAAGTAACTCGCTTGCATGCAAACTTTAACCAGAAATTTTAAGTTGAAAAAGGGCTATAATTTGATTAAAAATTAAAGAAAGAGTTATGGTTCTTGGAACACATAGTCGGGGTCATGATGGTAAACAAGTGTTGAAAGTTTCAAAGCTATAGTACAAGAAGTATTAAAGAAACTAGCTTGCACGCAAACTTTAACCTAAAATTCTAAGTCGAAAAAGGGCCATAATTTGATCAAAATGGAAGTAAGAGTTATGGTTCTTGGCATATCCCCTCGGGATATGATAATGAACAAGTGCTGAAAGTTTCAAAGCTGTAGTATAAGTAGCATTGAAGTTATGTGTTTATACAGTACCTTGCACGCAAACTTTAACCTGAAATTCTAAGTCGAAAAAGGGCCATAATTTGAAAAAAATGGAAGTAAGAGTAATGGATCTTGGCATATCCACTCAGGATATGATAATGACCAAGTGCTGAAAGTTTCAAAGCTGTAGTATAAAGAGTATGGAAGTTATGTGTTTGTACAGTACCTTGCACGCAAACTTTAACCTAGAATTCTAAGTCGAAAAAGGGCCATAATTTGATCAAAATGAAAGTTAGAGTTATGGTTCTTGGCACACACACTCGGGACATGATGATGAACAAGTGTGCCAAGTTTCAAAGCTGTAGTATAAGTAGTATTGAAGTTATGTGTTTGTACAATAGCTTGCACGCAAACTTTAACCTGAAATTCTAAGTCGAAAAAGGGCCATAATTTGATCAAAATGAAAGTTAGATTTATGGTTCTTGGCACACACACTCGGGACATGATGATGAACAAGTGTGCCAAGTTTCAAAGCTGTAGCTATAGTAGTTTGTAAGATATAGGTATGTTACATGCAAACTTTAACCAAAGCGGGACGGCGACGCCGACGCGGACACCGACGCCGACGCCGACGCCGACACCTAAGTGAGTAGAATAGCTCGACATATTCTTCGAATAGTCGAGCTAAAAATCGCCCGCTTCAGGTAGGTTTTTGCTTATTTCTCAGTAATTTCTGGACCGATTTCCATCAGATAAAGAGCACCGTACTCCTGTTAAAACATTTTTTATCGACATTTAACCTTCATTATCAATCGGCTGCCGTTTACTCAAACATTCAAAGACAAATACACACTTTCAAACAAAATCTTGAAAGTCTTTGAATGATTTAGAATAACTCCAGGGTGGTTCGAACAATCTGGCTGGTAATCAAACTTGACTGAGATATGACGGATATTTGTCGTGTTTGGTGCCTTTTAAAGTTCTTTTCCATCTATTTAAATACCACAGTAGCGTTGCTTGTGCCATATGGCGGCTATAAAAAAAGTCTCCCAGAACATTCTATCTGCGCTGTTATCCATCTTTGAATGCCAAAGAGCACGGTACATATATTTGTGTATCGGTTGAGTAACGTTCAACCCGGGCTAGGCGGCGTGGACAGTTATATGCATTTCCATTCCTGCTTTTGAACAGGCTTAGCAATACGAGACTGCAATATTTTGAGGTTTACCATGTTCTGTGGCTTTCATATTCCTTTTCCATCTTTATAATGTTGAACCAATACTCACTATTGTCTTTGTGAACAAGATACATGTTCGTATTTAACGTGCAATCAGCACACCTGAAAATCAAGCTTTGGTGGCTGGATGGACTAAACAGAATGACTGGAGTAAAACGTAAACAAACCTAAGGCATGTCTTTGTTTAAGAAAAGTGAAAAATGCATATCAGGAATCGCCACACTCACAAAACACAGCCTTCCTGTCCAGCGAAAAAGTAGAGAGGATTAGAGACCATGTTTTTCAAAAATATAAACTTCAAATAAGACACCAAACAATTTGTAAACGAGAAAACGAAACCTTTAGGGTTACTGCTTTGGAACGGTCAGTGGCAAAACAATTTGCCACAGGGGGTTAAAACCAGGTTCTAGCGTGCACCAATCTCCCCAAGGGAAAACACTAAGAAAACACGATGAAAATTACACTTACTGAAACTGGCATATTACAGAATGAGATGTCTACATCATGGGCTTGGCCACTTATAGGAAGTTTCAAGATTCGAGTATTAATATTTTCTAGTTCCAACAATATCTGTATGGTATGAAAGGTTATTCGAAAACTTCAAAGTGAAGTTTTCACTTTTCTCAAGGCTCACCAAATATACTTGGACAGGAATTACTTTAAACATAATGAAGTTAAAATTTTATTAATAAACACTATCAAGGCTGAAAGAAAAAAACATGTTTGTAATGATAACTTAGATGTTCAGAACTAAGCAAGGTTACTACAGTTATATCACTATCAACTATCAAATTTTAAAAATAAAGTTAGCGAAGAACTGTTACAGCGAGCGTTTAGCATGTTTTTTCGGCGTTAGCTGTCTAAGCTCACTTTTGACCTAGTTTTTTGACCAATGAAATGTTGAAAATAATACTCGTATTCTCTTATTATGCAGAGGGAAAATGAAATAAACTATTTCGATTGGTAGCTATTTACACCAGAGAGGCATCTAGCAGGGTGGAGAGGTATCTAGTGGGATTTTTATTATTATGCAGCGGAAAAATCAAATAGATTAATTCGATTGGTTGTTAGTGGGTGTTGTATTGGAGGAAAAACATATTTACGATTTAAGTAACCAGTTAAGTCAATATTGATGGCTTAAATACAATATTATATGGAATATTCTTGGGTGTCAGGTAAACACTTGCATACAATACACCGTGTAAAACGAAAGAGAAGTGTAGATATTTCTAGTTCTTACTGGTTCCTTTCTAGTTCCTTTGATACTGATTGTTAATTTCAAGTACGAAATACAAGATTATTGTAGTGTAGTGGCTAACACTCTCGCCTCTCAAGCGGAGGCCCCGGGTTCAATACTCAGGATGGACACTTTTTTTTAAAGTTAATATACGTAAAAGTTGGTAGATTTCGCTCTTGTAACAGGCTGTTATTATTTATATTTATTAAATTTCAAGGACATTTATTCATCTTGAATTCTCACTCTACACGAAGTATTTTATTGAAACTGAATAAATTGCTTCTTTAACCGACTTGTTATCACTGTATGAAATTGTTGCAACAGCTTCAACATTTTTTTGAAAGACACTTACAATAAACTTATGAGTTGTCATGATTCGGTCGCTTAATCTCTAAGTCATACTAAGAAGGCAGGGAGGGTTCGTCAACAGCTATAACAAATAAAATAAAATAACTAAACTGTGTCTGCTTTGCCTCTCTGTATTTCTTTCTTTCTTATATATATAAATCTTTTCCATCAACGCCGTTTATCTTTTTTAAAGATATTTCTTGTTTATTCTGTTTTCTTTATAGAACCCAGTCATCCAGCATATACGAATAAACACTTGCACATAAGTTAGTCATCTTTACTGCACCATATGGTGCATCTATAACTTTGCGATATGTTTTCCACACTTAAATAAACATTTAACTTGGTCAGCTATTTACATCACTATTCTCTGTGTCATGTAACACTTCTGCACAGCTGGTCTAAGTCTGTTGATACCACTATGAAAATAAAGGGGTTCGTTTATTCCACAGCCAGGTTTATATTCTCTGTGTAAATAATAAAATGGAGTTCTTATACAAATTATTTGGTCAATTAAGTTTCATATGTGTGACCATGTGCGCATTAAGATAGCTCCGGTATGCGAATGCCTTGTTACACTGGCTACACTTGTGTGGTTTGTCGGCCGAGTGCATTATTTTCATGTGGATCGTACGGTTACTCTTTGTTGTTAGCAGCTTGCCACACACCTGACACGGGAATCCACCACAATCTGAAAAGCAAGAGCAGAATTTCATATTTTTGCATATGGCTTTAATAGTTTAAAGTATAATAGTCTTATATTAACGCCATTTTGATAGGTATGACATTAAAAGCAACACTCGGAAATCTTCTATTTCCGAATGCTAAGCTGAAAAAAAACAACATATTTAAAGCACAACAAAACAAGAAACCTCATATTCCATATCAAGCGCGATCCTCAAGAAAGTGACAATATAAAGAATAGTACTTTAAATTTTAAATTCCACGCATTAATTCAATTTTTCAGACTAACTTACTTTGTAAGAATAAATACAGAATAAACGTGAACTAACGCACTTCCATCTTTGTGCTATTTTTGTTGGTTAATCAACATTATGTTTATTGTATTTATTATTGAAAAAAAGAGTTCGAAATTTTCCATTAAAGTGACAGTTTACATAAATTATTACTGACTACCCTTCGGAAGAAGGTATGCATTAAAATAGCTTCTACACGACTTAACTTGGTCGTTACCATCACGCTATCTTTTCAATTGCGCTTAAACGCAATTTAAGATTTTGGAGGAAGGATAGTGCACAATACAAAAGACTTTAATAACCGGATTGCCCATGGTTCTTCTAAGTGTCACCTAGTAGCGGTGGATCGAAACTCGAAGCCACTCTATCAGTGAGCTATTAATCCGCTTATGTTTAAACATATTTAGTTGGTTTGTGAAACAAATTTATCACGAAAGTTTCTAAAAAGAAGATAACGAAGTCTTTTACTTCCGGTAAGTGGTACCAAGGGCAAACCAGATAATACGTTTACATATTAAATGATAAGTAACGGCACTTTCAAAAATGGCTCACATCGTTAAAGGATATGTCTGTATTTTAATTTTCTATGTCATTGGTAAGAATGTTACTACATTATATATAAAAACCTGGAATTATAAACATTATAAACAAAATACAACATCGTTTAGATAATAATTTGACGAAATTTCTTTGACACAACATAATAGTAATTTCACTCATTTTATTATTATTGACGTTTCGGCCTATGGCCTTTATCAAAATATTTATGTCAGAAAACTTCTTACATTTTTTCTATAAAATTTACAGAACCATAATTGTGACATAAATATTTTGATAAAGGCCATAGGCCGAAACGTCAATAATAATAAAATGAGTGAAATTACTATTATGTTGTGTATTTTACACTATCCCTAAGGATTATTTCAAAAAGAAATTTCTTTGAGCAGCAAACGTAAAAACGTATTTACTATTCACTTTCTGAATTTTCTTCTGAAGTCTGAAACAAAGCGGCCTAACCATGGCGACCTGGTGGTTGGCAGCCTGGCGGTCTAAAACAGGTGTGCTAGCGGCCTGAAAGCTTACGGCTATTGCGGCCTAAACCTGGCGGGCTAGCTGCCTACTAGCTGACGGTCAATAAGTATAGAAGCACATTGTCTCAAGTGACAACGATTTTCTGACAAGAGACAAAATGGGACCTCAGATACTTAACAAAAACACATTTGTGTGCTACATGTGCTCCGATAAAGCATAATAAGTGACAGGTAAGCATATTTTGTCTCAGTTTAAATGAAATACAAGCACATTTGTTAAATAATTTTCCAGGGCAGAGGAAATCTTAGAATCGGCGGCGTTATCGGCGTACAACTGTAAGTCATTATAAGTTTTAAGAGGATAGTGCAAGATATAGAGGACTCTTTAGAATCGTCCCCTGTTCTTTAAAGTGTCATTCGTACAGCGAGTTTTGCGAGAGTCAAAGCGATGCAATTTACTAAATATTTTTATTCGTAATTTTGAAACAACAATCCATGATCTAGTTTATACTCATATTTACAGGATCCACAGACGGTATCAGTTGCCCTGACTTGTGGACAGGTTTCGCCGGATCTTGTTACCTGTTTGGACATGCACAAACGTATCATTTCGTCGAGGCTGAGGCAACTGATTTTTATTTTCTAAACTTTTTAAAAAACTTGAAACAGAATTGATTCAAAGTGTTCACCATTTGAAAAAAAAGTGATATATGCAAATCAGGAATAGCCAAACTCACAAAACACAGCCTCCCCACGCAGCGAAAAAGAAGAGAGGAAGAAGAGAGAGCATATTTGTTATAAGTATGTCAATTCAAATAAGACGCCACAAACAATCAACGAAAAAGAGAATCCTTGGAGTTACCGCCTTGGAACGGTCAGTGGCAAAACAAATTGCCACTGGGGGGGGGGGGGGGGTTAAACAAGGTTCTATGATGCACCAACCTCACACTTGCCCCAACAGGTTCTCCGATCACAAAACAAGTAAAAGTTGTCTTGGTGAAATAACTCCAACTCACCCAACAGCTAAACAATGTTGCATGCACAAACACACAAACATATAAAACATAAGAACCTAATAGCATTGCAAAGCCAAAAGGGCGAGTACTCAATGATCTTACCAAGACCAGAGCATCTGGAGTCAAATTAGCAAGAACACGATGACAGGGATAAAAGAAACAAATCGAGCTTCTAGGTTCTTTAAAGGAAAGATTTCCCCATAAACCTTCAGAAACTCCTGCAACCAAAGAGGTAAGCAACCAATTTAAAAGGAAAAATACAGCCTGAAAGTAAGCAAATTTCTATTTTAAGAAACTGAGACTGAGAAATTTAATCCGAGTGGTACACAATTTAATGCAAGGTCTCAAAAATGTTACTTTTAGACCAATTTTTGTAGCAGCCATCTTGACATTGGCCTCAGTGATCCCAAATATAATCCAAAGCAAGATCTCAATAGTCAACCTTCATACCAATTTTCATGATGGCAGCTCAAACCAGTCTCAAGGTATTCTCCTAATCATAAAACAAAGGCTATTTATACACAATGTTTGATGAGAATAGTTCAAGCATTCTCAAATTATCATCTGAACATAGAATTTCAATTCTACGATACCCAATAAATCGCACCAAATTTATTACCGGTATATCTGCTTGCATATTACACTTATTAGAGTGTATTCTTACTAAGTCTAGTGAAAACTGAATACATTCTGTACAAGTTTGACAGTAAAAGGTGCTAATGTTGTCAAATATCAGCCGTAACTTCCTAGATCAATCTGGCTGATCAACATTATCTGGCCGAGATATTAAGGCCATAAAACGTTTTTACCAAGTTCAATAAATACTGGATACAATCTTTCCAAACTACAGATCAGTCAGCGCCAATCTGGTAAAAACGATCCGTAATTAGACAGCCATTACTACAGCACAAAAGTGAAAAATACGTATCAGAAATTGCAGCCTTCCCTCGCAGCCAAAACAAAAAGTAAAGAGGAAAAGAGAGCATGCGCTTACAAGACGATAAATTTCAAATAAGACTCCACAAACAATTAAAGAAAAAGAGGACCTTTGGGGTAACAGCCTTTGATCGTGGGGGTTTAAACCAGGTTCATGGTGCACCAAGCTCACACTTGCCCCAACAGCTTCTCATATGAACAAATACAAGTTCTCTTGGTGAAATAAAAAACATATAAAACATAAGAAGCTTATAGCATTGTTAAGCAAAAGGGTTGGTACTCAATGACCTTACAGAGACCAGAGCTACTAAAGCACTTCGACTAGATATCAAACTTGACCAGGTACATTCTGACGGCAAGTCTAATAAAGACTGGACAAGCATTACTCAAGTTAGAAAGCGGAGAACTTTTGTAGACGCCGCCGGCAGCAAGTGTTCTCATAATACGTACCTTTTTAAACGGGCGTATAAAACAATTATAAAATTAATTAAGTTATGGTTAATGAACAATAAATATAGGACATCTATTTTGATCATCTTGTTTATTTTGTGCGTAGGCTTACTGTCAACAGCACCGTGGACATCTAGCGGAGATAGATTCGTGGACAGAGAACTTGTTCGTTAAAGACTCTGTAAGAGCATTACAAGGTAAGATTTCCATCCAAGTATTGGGTAAGTTCAACAGTTTTAACAAAACAATCGTATATTACGACGCGCAGCTTAATAAGTAGTTAACCAATAACCAAACTATTGTGCTGTATGAAAAAGTTCTGCTTTGATCAATGCCGACAGCTTTTATTACATATCTTTGTTAGAGGAGTGCTACTGGCTTGGTCTCGCCGATGAAATTGAAGGTTTCTGGAAATGGTATACTAGCGACACGGTACCAACATTCACCGACTGGGCCCCTGGTGAACCAAATAACATCAACGGCAACGAAGATTGTGCATACTACTACAAGCCATCAGGCTACGGTTGGAATGACGGACCATGCGATCACCTATGCTACCCAGTCTGCAAACTGGAGTAAGTGTTAGCCTTCAATTTTCAACAACATAACCGCATGTAAATTGCATTCCGTTTTAAACTGTTACCATTTTGTTGAGCCATTACTTTATGACAGCTTACTATGTTGGAAATTTCCAGCTACATGTATTAATCACATCCGTGTAACAATGGTTTTAAGGGACAAAAATAGAAATGTTTTTCTTAAAGAAGAAGCCATTATATATTTTATGTAAATGTGATATGAAATAATGAGTGTCATTGTAGACTAAAAAGCAGTTTTACATCAAAATGCCACAAAGAAGGGCCAACGGTAATAAAACAGAGATTGGAGAGCAGTCTCTTATCTAAAGCATCTGATTGGCTGAAATGGAGACCAGTTGCCATTTAAGCCAATTAGATGCTTGAGATTTCAGACTTTATTTAGTTTTTTGATCTTTGGCACAGATGTGAATATTATATGAGTATTGCTTCACTGCATAACACTTTGCAAAACTGAAAAGTTTCAATTACAATTTTAAATGCCCCGAAGATAACATATAATGAAATAGTTAAATTAATGTCTATTTTACCGTTTAAACAATGTACATTATGACCAAAGTTTACCACCAGTCTTAGATTTCAAAGCTTCCACAGGTGAGTTCACACCTGCTTTCAGAACAGATCTGAATTCTCAATCAAATAACGTCGATGCCTCAGTTAGATTGTGAATCTCAATATTTCGATCCAAGTTTTCCTGTACTTTATTGACTGCAAATAGCATACAGTTGAAATAGTAATTATTTTGTTTCTTTCAGCCCAAACAATCAGATTATTGGATGACGAAGAACCTTTTTTGTATTGACATGACGAAGTAATGCATGTGTATTAAAATACTTTAAACTTTATCTGAATTTTCTGGCTACAATCTATGTACAACGACACATACAAAGTCAACCGACGAATAAAGTTTATAAATGCAATGGAGACTACATGTCAAGCGATACCCACTACTGGTACCATTCAACTAGTAGTTTTACAAAAGAAGCATGCAGGCCCTTCGTTTTTGTATTGTTTTTTGTTGTTTGTCATGCCAACATTTAACCTGAAAGAGATTAGCGCTATGGTTGTTGCAAAGCAAAATAGCAATGTAGTGAAAGAAAAAACAGAGCTAAGGCGTGTCTGAGTAAAAACATTAGCGATGATGTTTTGAGTGATTGAATTCTGTTGGTAATCTTTTATCTAAATTATCAACCTGTCTACAGACCTACTGAAATGCAGGAGAGCAGTTTCTAGTATAATAAACACATGTTTTCGAAGTCCATTTCTGTTATTATTTTATACATGAATAGAAATTTACCCATTGAAAGTGTTTCGAGACTAAAGATCGTCTAAGATATCGAAAATGAAATATCCTTATAGCAGGTAACATTATGACTGAAAAGACACGATTTAAATAGAAGTTAATTCTAGTTTTGTAATGATACATAAAAAATGACGTAAAAAAGTGAAATAATATTATGCATATCATGAATCGCCACACTCATAAAAACACAACCTTAAGTTGCTCAGAAAAAAGGAAGTTGACTGCAAAAGTGAAGATTTTTAGAACAAAAGCTGGCAGCCTAGCAGCCAGGCAGCGCGGTTTTAGTCTCGACTGTTGTGATGCTATAAAAAGGTGACATACGCATATCTTGAATTGGCACATTCAGAAGACACAGCCTCCCCACACAGCCAAGAAGAGAAAGAGACAGCATTGTTTATAAAATGATCAGTTTCAAAACAGACACGGCCACAAACAATTACCAAAAATGAGAACCTGAGGGAGGGGTTACTGCCTTTAATGTGACATTAAACTATTATATGATCCATACATGCATTAACATATACTACATTGTTTTCGATTTCAATTAGATATTGACTCAGCGAGCGACCTCCGTAAACATCAATCGGAACTACTCGGCCAATTCCGCCTAATCGGCGATCGTGCCTCGGATGTATCTGGTGGAAGGATATGTCTAACCCAAAACGCCTACGCTAAAATATAGTTCTTTCGGATAGTAAACAAACATGGCGCCGTTCGAACAATGCGTTCAAGTTTCATTGCAGAGATTAAAAGCTCAAGTTACATTAAAACAGCAACAATTATGTTAAAAAAATAGAAAATATTTGAGAATGACCATGGGGGCCGCCATCTTGTTGCTAAAAGTAGTCCCAAAATCCAAGATGGCGCGTCCCTACGTACATCAGAGAGATGGTGTGTAGACACTGTCCGATGAGTTCAGATTGCCGTAAACATCTGTTGCACTGCAACACTTCATTAGACTCCGATCAAGTTTTTTTTTCATGCAAGTATCGTTAGAGCTGCCACTCCAATCAGAAGACGCTAGGTTTCACTTCCACATTAGGTTTTTCTGTCAATTAAATTTTTGTCGCAGCGGGTTCATTCTTCTTGTGAATGTTGAACAGAAAATTTCGTTTTCTAAAGATTAGAATGGTACACAAAGGTGTGACTTCAAGTAAAGAAACCTGTTTGCGTTATTAACTATGATCAGCGTTCTGTCAAATAAAGTAGATGGCCATGTTGCATCACTCCACACTTCACTTCATTTTTTTCGGCGTTAGCTGTCTAAGCTCACTTTTGACCTAATTTTTCGACGAATGAAATGTTGTAAATAATACTCGTATGCTATTATTATGCAGCGGGAAAATGAAATAAACTATTTCGATTGGTAGCTTTTTACACCAGAGAGGCATTCAGCAGGGTGGAGAGGTATCTAGTGGGATTTTTATTATTATGCAGCAGGAAAATCAAATAAATTATTTCGATTGGTTTTTAGAGGGTGTAGTTTACGATTACCGTAACGATTTTTATATTTGGTGTCAGTATTTACCTGACACTTACATGTTCGAGCATTTTCGTTTTTAAAAGCGATAATTGTATTTGAGAAAAAATATTTACGATTTAAATAACCAGTTAAGTCAATATTGATGGCTTAAATACAATTTTATATGGAATATTCTTGGGTGTCAGGTAAAAATTTGCGTATATTTCGTACAATATAAAGTGTTAAACGAAAGAAAAGTGCATATATTTCTAGTTCTTACTGGTTCCTTTCTAGTTCCTTTGATACTGATTGTTAATTTCAAGGGCGAAAGTCAATATCTCTGTAGTGTAGTGGCTAACTCTCTCGCCTCGCAAGCGGAGGGCCCCGGGTTCAATACTCAGGAGGAACACCCTTTTACGTAAAAGTTAATTTACGTAAAAGTTGGTAGATTTCGCTCTTGCAACAAACCGTTATTATTCATATTTATCAATTTTCAAAGACATTTATTCATCTTGAGTTCTAACTCTACAAGAGGTATTTTATTGAAACTGAATAACTGTAGATCAAGGCTTAATGTAAGGCATTGCTTCTGGTTTAAACCCCTGTGGCAATTTGACTTACCATTGACTGTTCCAAGGCGGTAACCCCTCGGGTTCTCATTTTTCTTAATTCTTTGTGGTGTCCTTTTTGAAACTGAACATTTTCTTAACCATGCTCTCTCTCGCTCTTCTTCTGACTGTGTGGGGAGGCTGTTTTTTCTGAATGTGGCAATTCCTGATATGCATATTTCACTTTTAAATCTACTTATTATCACCGTATGAAATTGTTGCAACAGCTTCAACATTTTTTTGAAAGACATTTTCAATAAATTTATGAGTTGTCATGATTCGGTCGCTTAATCTCTAGATCATACTAAGAAGGCTAGGAGGGTTCGTCAACAGCTATAACAAGTAAAATAAAATAACTAAACTGTGTCTGCTACGCCTCTCTATATTTCTTTCTTTCATATATACATGTATATATAAATCTTTTCCATCAACGCCGTCTATCTTTTTTAAAGATATTTCTTGTTTTAATTTATTGTAGTTCGCCCCATGCTAAAACTAAATACGAAATTGTGAGAAGTTAGTTATATTAATTATGGTAGTTAGTTCGGTTGGTTTTTTTTGTTGGTTTTTTTTGTGTTTTTTTTTTTCAAATTAAGTTAACTATAAAATGATTTTAAAAGTAAGAATACAAGAAAGAAAATTCTGTTTAAAGGCAAGATATCAATCTTTGTACTTCTTATAGTACAAGGACAAGCGAGATAATACGTTAGTTATATACACAGGAGGTTAACACATTCAAAATGGCTAGATACATCTGTTTTTTAATACTTTTTGTTCTTGGTAAGAATTTTTAGAAATGATTTTTTGACATGGTTAAATTGATTAATGCAGTTCATTTTGCCGTTACAAAGAGCCGTCTTAGAAATAAATATTATTTAAAAGTTTTTCACTTCACTTTCATGATTTCAATTAAATAAATAAAGATACTTCAAATCATTCACGTTTTAAAACTTATATTATTTGATGTCAGTTTATGGCGTCTTCAGAAAAAAACAAGCGCCACCTGGCGGTCTCTTGTTCTTATGTGATTTTGGTTTTGACGGCATGTAAACAAAAAATGAACATTTTTGATGATTTTTAAATACATGATTAAAGTAAGGATATGATTTTAACAAAATGTATATGATTGCAACGGAATAAGTTGCTTCGCGTTCGATTGACCTGACATGTTATAAGAGATATTCCATTTGTACCATCATAACGCCAGAAGGTGCCCATCTACCTGATTAAGGTGGAGTAAACACACACTAATTCAGTTAACCCAGGAATCAACAATTTCAAAATTACAGACTCCTTGGAAGATGGAAATGAATTTTTTTAAGGTTCTCAAATATTTTCAGATTATATACGTGCGAAATGAGTTTTATATACGTCACGTTTCAGGCTGTCAAATTGTCCAAACTGACCTAAAACGTTTTTTAACGTGAGCAAAGTTTTTAGATCGAATTTTCGCCCAGTGTATTGTACTATGTAAATGTACTGGTAATAGCATGTGTCTACTCCGTGCAGTGATTTGTGAAACCGATTAATTACTAGCTATTCAGAAAGATGGACTGATTAAGACATGTTTTCATCGACTCCCAGCACTTATTTTAAGTGTCAATGCGATGCACTGGCGATTAAAAATTCGTTATTTTGATACAACAATCATGTGAATGTACGAAAGGAACTAGTTTATACTCATAATTACAGGATCTACAAACAGTATCAACTGCCCTGACTTGTGGATAGGTTACGCCGGATCTTGTTACCTGTTTGGACATGCGCAAACGTATCATTTCGTCAAGGCTGAGGCAACTATTTCCTGTTTTTATAGAAATTTTATCAAACTTGAAACAAAATTGATTAACAATTAAGTTTATAAGAAGAAAATGATTTTAAACAATTATTTATTAACAGCGCATTTTATGTCCAACAAGAGATCATAAAGAAACACACATGTCCACTTAAAATATTTGACGTTTAGAATAATTTGGAATATTAACGCATTATTATTGTTTTCCATTCGTTTCAATTCCTTCTTAAAGTTACCGTGACTGACCCACAATAGATTTAACTGCAACATCTGAACACATGCTACCTTCACAAATGTTTGGCGAGGATAGCTCAAAACGTTCTCAGGTTATTGTCCTGATGAGATTTTTTTATTATATCTAATAAAACTCATCAGTTACATCGCTGTATTTTCGATAACAACAATACAGAAAAATAAGTAAAAGAAAGCATTTTCGAATACAGTCAAATAAATTAAAACATAAAATTCCACTGATTGGCAAATCAATGTAAATTATAAAATTAATACGAACGTGCGTGCCAAAAAGCGACAAAATATGCCCGTAACTAATGAAGTTTTGGTAGCAAATACAAGGGAGGTAACTCAAGAGTGACAGAGGTTTTCTGGCTCGCTACGGAACTTAACTACGAATGCTTATATTATCAATTACCAATAAATAGAAAAACCAGTCGCGGATTAGACAATTTTTTCTAGGGACGATTCTGGCTTATTTTATTTTCACAGATCATTGGCAAAAACTGTTGAGAATATAAAATGGTGTTGTTTTGTGTTTTTTTTTTTTCAAAAATGTAACCCGACTTTAATTAGATACTTAAAAATAACAAGAGGGCCATGATGGCCCTGAATCCCTCACCTGAGTATGAAACTCAAGTTTTTAACCAGAAACTGAATTTTTATTTTTAGCAACAGTGACCTTGTCATTGATCACAGACACATGGGTAGCAATCCCAATTTGTCTCTTTTTATAAGCTAACCATATACCAAGTTTGGAGTCAATATGCCAAAGAAAACTAAGTTATTAAGTGGAAACTGAATTTATATTTTTATCAACAGTGACCTTACCCTTGATCACAGACACCTGGGTAGCAATCCCAAGCTGCCTCTTGATATAAGCTACTCATACACCAAATGTGGAGTCAAAAAACCAAAGCAAACTCAAGTTATTAAGTGGAAACTGAATTTCTATTTTTAGCAACAGTGAGCTTGACCTTGATCACAGACACGTAGGTAACATTCCCAAGCTGCCTCTTAATTTAAGCTACCCATACACCATGTTTGGAGTCAATTTGCCAAAGCAAACTCAAGCAATTTAGTTTAAACTGAATTTCTATTTTTAGCAACAGTGACCTTGATCTTGATCACAGACACCTGGGTAGCAATTCCAAGCCGACTCTAGATATAAGCTATCCATATACCAAGTTTGGAGTCAATAGGCCAAATCAATCTCGAGTAATTAAGTAGAAACTGAAATTCTATTTTTAGTAACAGTGACCTTGACCTTAATCACAGACACCTGGGTAGCAACCCCAAGCTGCCTTTTGATATAAGCTACCCATACATCAAGTTTGGAGTCAATAGGCCAAAGCAAACTCAAGTTATTAAGCAGAAACTGAATTTCTATTTTTAGCAACAGTGACCTTGACTTTGATCACAGACACCTGGGTAGCAACTCCAAGCTGCCTTTTGATATAAGCTACACATATACCAAGTTTGGAGTCAATAGGCCTAAGCAAACTCAAGTAATTGAGCAAAGACTGAATTTCTATTTTTAGTAACAGTGACATTGACCTTGATCAAAGACACCTGGATAGCAACCCCAAGCAGCCTTTTGATATAAGCTACCCACACACCAAGTTTTGAGCCAAAAGGCCTAAGCAAACTCAAGTAATTGAGCAAAGACTAAATTTCTATTTTTAGCAACAGTGACCTTGACCCTGTGGTCATGATTTGAACAACTTTTGTAGACATCAGTGCCAGGATGCTTCAGGACAAATTTGGTTAAAATCCATCAAGTGGTTTCAGAGGAGTTGTTGTTTAAAGAAAATTGTTGACGGACGACGGACGCCGGAAAAAGACCGGTCACAATAGCTCACCATGAGCCTAAGGCTCAGGTGAGCTAAAATGATGTTATTAAACACTTTGTGGCACTTTAATGAAGTTGGTACTTACTTATTTTGGAATATTTGTATACATTCTGGGGGTGATTACTTTCAGTTTAAAACGCTGAGAGAACGAGTTGGTGAAATCCCTGATTTCTGGCCATTTTTGTTTTGCCCAGGAGTGCCACTTTGCACATCAGTTTCTGTGGTAGTTTTGGAAAAAGTCATGTAAACTAAATCACAAGAGGACCATATTTTATAATGCAATTCTATGGGAAACTGTTAGTGGTCCATGACCTATAGCAATTCGAATAGTTATTAAACTTGGTGGAGATGTTATGTCTGTCAGTATTCTGACCAAGTTTGATGAAGGTTGGGTAAATTATATACTTAAAGAAATTAGAAACGCAACTTTTTTAAACACAAACACTGTTTCGTGATCAAAGAAATTGCGTTTTTTAATTTCTTTTACTATATTATATGTACTTGAAGAAATAAGAAACGCAACTTTTTTCAACATGAAATGTTTTTCTTGTTTAAAGAAGTTGCGTTTCTAATTTCTTTAAGTACATATAAATCTGAGAGTGGAAAATGATTACTTTTACTCGTTCAAAATATCTTGGCCATAGACATAGTTTAGAAAATGATATAGGCTTTCCAATTTAGAGAGCAGACATAACTAAACTGTTTAAAATCGGTTATTAAAGAAATAAAATTTGTAATTTAAGAGCCGTAACTCCTAAGTTAATAGGAGCTATTGCCAATGAACCTGACCAAGATGTTATGGCCATAAACATTCTTACCAAGTCTGGTGAATATTGTATAAGAATTACTAAAGTAATCGGGCGGAAAACTTTTGTAGAAGCCGCCATCCGCATGTGTTCCCTTATTTGGTTCCGTTTTAAATGTACCTTTAAAATTAATTAAACCGCAAATAGGTCATAGATACCTATTTAGGATGTTATGTTTTTCTTTCACAAAGGCTTAAAGTCAACAGCACCATGGTCATCTAGCGGAGATATATTCCTCGGCAGAGAACTTGTTCGTTAAAGACTTTGTAAGAGCATTACAAGGTACGGCATCCGTCACGTATTAAATATGAATTGCTTTTAAATATCTTAGTATAATAAAGTAAAGTGGAGCATAATAAGTAGTTTACAACAAATCAGACTCTACTTGTTGTGTCGTTGTGATTTCATTAAATACAAAAATGACATTTTAGATTTAAAATCGCAAAGATTTTGCATCATTTATGTCTGGTTTCTGTCGTAGGAGGATGCTACTGGATTGGCCTTACTGACGAAATTGAAGGTTTGTGGAAATGGTATACTAGCGACACGATCCCAAGTTTCACCGACTGGGCACCGGGTGAACCAAATGACGATAACAACGAAGATTGTGGAATGTATTTTAAGCCACTAGGCTACTCTTGGAATGACGTAGTTTGCGATGGCCAATGCTTCCCAATCTGCAAACTTGAGTGTGTGCATTTTGGGGACAATTATGTATTTTAGAATGTAAACCGATTACCAACATAACAAGAAAAGTATTACGTACATTTATATTATGCATTTGATGGAAATGGTCAAATTAATTCAAAATCAATTTCATAAATGTGAAAATACAGTTCATAAATAAATATTGTATTCATTTCATGAAAACTAACCTAAGTTTTATTTCTTTAGCATGTTTCTAAATGTCACGTAGGAAGCACATCTTGAATAAAATTCATCATTCTGTTTATTTAAACAATTTATACCATATCTAAAGTTTATCATCCGATATAAGAACTCAAATTTGCCACTGGTAAGTTCTACTCCTGTGCTTAGTAACTGTGTCAGTCCGATTTCCCTTTAGTAGAAAATTCTTAATCAAATAACGTTGAAGCCTCAATTAGATGTCGCTAGGTCTACAGAATAATCCGAATCAAGTGTTCCTGTCCTAAGCTATTGACTTTAATATGGGACTAAACAGATATCAAGGGTATGGAAAAAATTTCGGTTAAGCCAGAGCGGCTTCAAGATAACTTTAAAAGCAAGCAAATTGTTTTCTAAATCCCGATGAACGCAATGAAAACTCGATTCATATATTATATTTTCACTCCTAATGAGAATTCGTGATATCAGGGCCTTTTCTTACTGGCTTTTGGAACAGCCATACTGACGACAAAGGGAAAGACGGTATGGCTGTGGTAAAACTGCCGTGCTCGTCGTCACAAGACAAAATATTGTGCGCAAAACAATAGTTTGTGAGCGGCTTTTGATGAAGCCATGTCTAGGAATGCAGATGGAAACAGTCTGAAGAGAGAATTTCATCACAGCGAACTGTTAAAATGAGCGTAAATGTACAGCAAAAGATGGATTTTTTTCTTTCAGCCCAAACCAGGAGATTGTTGGACGAGAAGAGCCGTCTTAAGTGACATGACTAAGAAGAAGTACAATTGTATTAAATTATTGCAATTAATGAATAAATTTACAGTAACATGATCGTTTAAAATTCTTTGTTTTATTCAATCGTTTTGGTAAATACCTTATCAGGGAATTATATATAAACAACAGCATTGATGCGAAGTCATATAAAGTGGGAGTTAATTAACTCCTATTTAATTTTATCTAACTTTACATGTTTCCTGTCATAAAAAATCGGGCCAGTCTCCAAAGTGACCAATCACAAACACAGCTAATACCATTCTTATTTGCTAAGTTGAATGTGTTTCGAAATGTTACTTTCACACTGAAATTGTCCCGGTGTATTTTTTTCAGCATTTTCAACATATGTGTTATCGTCCGAACGTTGTTATTGACCTTATCGCTCAATATAGCACAAGTCAATAATCAGCTTTCACTGCAAAATCATGACCTTTTCCAAATAGTACAATGTTGTGGAAATGAATTGATTACAAACATGAATACAATATAAATGTTTTCACCTCTGAAACAAAATCTCTTTGTTACTGAGGAATTTCTTCAGACGTGGTCTTTGCACCGTGTCTACGCAACTAGATAACAGAAAGTGCCTGTTCAACGTGTGTAAATGTTTGTCTCGGCACCGACTCAAAGACTAATAAACGATCCCGACAATAATTGGAATAAATATTGTTCATAAAACATTTGGTGAGGCTTTTGTTTTATTTTTAAACTGAAATAAGAATGAGAGAGGTAACTGCTCTTTGACGCTGGAACACTTATGTGTGTTTTCCAACGGATCAGTTTTACTGAAACAATACATTTATGTGTACATATTTGCAATATATTTTGACTTCATACATCTGATAATTGGCTAATGCTTATTTCATTTTCCTATTTCATGTACAAGTTTCGTAAACGAAAGGCTTAGATCTTGAACGACATTCACGTTGGATAAACAAAATTCTGTAAAAAAAATAAATTGTTAACTTACAGGCCACGATAAACTGTTTTTACTGATTTTTCAATTCATGTTTGCATTTTTGTGAGGTTTGCATTTTTGTCCGTTGTCCGCCATTTTTCACATAGAATAATGCAAATATCGGCTTCATATTGCCACAAATAAACTTCCAAATGTTCATTTATTTACGAGATCCTGAGACTGTAAGAGATTAGTGGAGACCACCAATCATTTCGTAAACTAACATTTATTTAACTCGTCTGACATCATGTGCACTGTCATGCGAGTCTTGAGTTTGTGTTCCTTGGGGAACCTTCTATTACACACGTTACATGATAATGGGCGTGAGATATAACGAAACTACCCATCATTCTGTAAACTAGCAAAGTTAGTAAACTCCTCTGACGTCATGTGCACTGTCATGTGAGTCTTGAGGTTGTGTCGCTTGGAGAACCTTCTATCACACACGTTACACGAGAACGGACGTATCCCATCGTGAAGCTTCATGTGGTCAGACAGGTTATACTTGTTAGCAAAGTCTTTGTTACACAACGGGCAAGGTATCCTCTGTCCGGGACGCTTGTGTCCTATAAACAGAAACGGAAAATACTAATTTATTACATGTTAAATGGTAATGTGACAACAAATACGAACATTCTAGTATTAACTAACTACGGTAATAACAAATGTCATTTCTGAGAAATGACTCAACAAATGGGGCGATCTGTTAAGGATTGGAAATTTATCTCTATTTGTTTCAACTGAACTTGGGGAGTGTTTCTTATAGAAGCATGTAACATAATTTAGTTCAGTAGATCACTTCAAACTGTAATATCTTAGTTTTCCCATTTCCTCTGTTTGAATGTTTACTTCAAATCAATGTCCAACAGAGCCAGTTTAACCATTTGTATTGTGTAATTCTATCAATATAAGGCAAACTCCCCGGTATATTTTATTCACTTTCATGTATAAAATCACTTTCATGTATATATTTTTGCAGTTCTACAATTCATTTCGGTCTATGTTTTTATTTTTTGCAAGAAGTCTTCTAAACAAACCAACTAAATTTACCAAAATCGAATCATATTTGTTTGCAAGATCAACGAAAAGTATTCGACCATTTTGAATAGCAAAAAATTATATGGCAAAGTAGAATTCACGCAATGTACAAATTTTAGCAATGAAAACCATAAATGACACCTTCCAGGAGTAGCAACATTTTAAGGGTATGCTTGCTATCACATTTGTACTTAAACAGTTTGCTGGATATAACAATATGAATTAGTTGCTGACATTGCATTGACCATTGTATAAATATCTGGCCAAGAACAGTAACTCAAAGTGCATTTTTACTTTAGCTTAGTGAAATTAAGACTATATAAATAACATGCGCCGTTTTGTCTATCAATTCCAGTGAGTTTACATGGCTCTGTTTCTGAATTGTGAGGAGATATTGGTTTACCGCGATAGTCTAACTAGTAATGTTTGGTAAAAATGGCCCTATACTCTTCTGATCATGAAGTCTTTGACTGATATTAGGAGCATTAATGAAATACTAATACTGTAAATCCAGTTCATAACACAATGTAAATAAAGTGATTTACAGTGAAAACTTTGCGTTTAAAATTTATTTCGAATCTTAAGTATTTTATGTCAAATAAAGATTTTATAATTGTGCATTTTTGAAAGGCATACATAAATAATAAAGATAAAGATATAGCAAAGATAATAACAATAAATTAATTAATTTTAGGGTTATATGTCAAATATTTTTAATGTCAATCATACATACTCAAAATGATTCACTACCCCAAGCGAACTTCAGATGTACACAGAGATGTTACATTTGGCATGTAGACAAGAACTTAGGTCACATTTGCGACAAATGTGGACTCATCCTGCGCATCCGCCAATTCTGATTTGTACGTTTGCTATTGATAAATAATTTTCTGCAAAAATTCCTATGAATAATTTATTGCTTGCTTCCTATTCAAAGATAACAGTTATCAGTTCTTTTTTAATTCCACTTCAAAACACAGAGCAGTCGAACGACGGCAGGACAACACTGTCATCCAATCATAGTCTCTTTGATAGTCGTGAAATAAAACGAGACTTCCCGTCAGAGAAAAAAACAGTTATCAGTTCTTTGCTGAATCTCACATCAAAGCACAATAAATAAACAACTAAAATAACAAAAACACGGGTCATAATGGTTCATGCTTGCGTAGCTTTATATGTCTCATCAGGTCGTACTTCCTGTAGAAACTTTTGCCGCAGACAGAGCAGACGAACGGACGGAGACCACTGTGGATGATCATGTGTGCTGAGAGATTTGCCTTGCAGGCGAAGCTCTTACTACACAGAGTACATGGGATCCTTCGGAAAGCCATCCTGTTACCTGAAAACAGAAACACAATCACAATCTTATCATGAGCTAACATTTAATTTCGCTGTAGCGAAATATCACCGAAACGAGCGGGAATATAAATTATGCACTATGCATTTTTCTGTTAATGTATTTGTATGCATTTTCGCTATTGTAAGTAAACATTATACCTGCGTAAAAGTGGCTTACAGAGATTTACCTGGTCCAAGATCATTATGCTGATATCGGACATTAGTTTCAAATTTGGCTGAAATCAGTTTAAGTCACATAACTGACAAAACAGTGTTAGCTACCTCGTGCTACTGGGACGAAAAAGTCGGGTGTCCCATTACTTAACATAAAACCAGGATCAAATGTCTTCTTTCAACAACACGATATTAACGATTACAATTCAATTATTATTTATATCGTAACTTTGTATTCTATTTTTATCACGGGTAACTTGAATTGGTATGAAAAAGGTAATATATGCATATCAGGAATCGCCACACTCACAAAACACAGCCTCCCCACGCAGCGAAAAAGAAGAGAGGAAGAGAGAGAAGTTGTAAACTGAATAAAAGTAATGTAGTGAACAATTTGATTTCAGTTATAAACTTCTGTTGCATAAATGTTTGTTTTGCTTATTATATAAACACTGCCTTCATGTTCTGGTAAATAATACACACACTGAATAAACAGAACGTTAGTAAACAACAAGCATTTGTCACAAGAAGTCTTCTGTAATATATTATAGCCGTCATACAGAATCGGAATACCGAATAAGGTGTTCACCCTTCAAGACATGCACTTATTAGAATGCAAGTAACAACAGGTCATAACTCTGTCTACGATCGACTTTTGACGACCATTTACACATGTTGTCTGATCATGTTTAAACAAAGCCGAATGTGAATCAGGAGATTGTGACACAATAATGTATGAAACTATATTAACAAAGGGTCAAAAAGCTAGTAAACATGAACCAAAGAAAAACTCTTCTTAAGAACATTCTAGATTTCATGTCTGATCAATCAAATTTTAAAGAAATGCATAAGATATTGATGGACGAGATCGCGACCCAAACTTTTATAGCTGAAACTAACATAAGAAAATAACTTTTCTAAAATGGTTGCAGTAATTCCTTAAACAACTATCTTACACATCCTGATTAATCATTTGTGTACGTTTGCAAGAAATTTATAGTAAATAAGAAATTCATGCCACTGTCACTATACTTCGGGTTGTACGAACGACATACGTAGGTACAGACATACGTACCAACAAGACTTAGTGTAACTCTAGGTCTCTCTTTTCATTAAAATACAATGGATGAAAAGGGAACTATGAAAGCCATCGAGCATGACAAATATGAAAATATTACAGGCTCGGTTTGATTGAGCCTATTCATGAACAGTAATGGAAATGCATATTACTGCCAACGCCGCCTAGCCCCGGGTTGAGCGCAACTCGATATTTAAACCAATAAACAGTACAATTTTGACCATCCCAAACGATGGTGTGCATATGGCGGTGAACATGGAACCTTCAATGTGGTATTTTCAGATTAATACCATTCCATGTTCAGCGGCGTATGGTCCGCAGATAAAAGAATGGGTTTGCCCTAAACGAGAAAACAATGGGCAGAACTAAACAGAATAGAATTTTGAAGGGGGGTCTTAGAATATAAGTCCTGCATATCACAGTCAACGCCAAAATGCAGGGGTGGAAAGAATACAAATTTTTTAACTCCGTTCATTTTCTTAGAAGTGACCAGGCAAGTTTAATATAATAGAAAACTACATGTAGATTGGTAGATATAAATCGTAGTTTTCGGACTGGCTAGTTTTCTACTTTTCTCCGCTCCGCTCTTACGTGTCGAAATGTGTTTGTTAAGTTATGTGATGAGTTTACAGAGTCCGGATTTTCTTTAGCAACTTTCTAGATTGTTTGCGGCGTAGAAAGATCGCTCATATACAATATACAACTGAAACAAGAGACAAGATTCCAGTCGTGGATAACTGATTTATTGTCGAACACACGAACAGTTACTTCTATTATCTGGGAGCCGAGCCGACCTAGGAAAATAATAAATGATCGAATTCAACTTGGAATTCATCTCTAAATATTCATATGGACAGTCATATGTGTCTTAAGATGATATTTTCTGTAGAAGCTCTTGTTGCAGACATGACAGATGAACGGACGAAGGCCCGTATGCGTCTTCATGTGGCCATTCAGAACGGACTTGTTCACGAAATCTTTGTCACACAGAGGACATGGTACCCTGCCTGATGTCCTTTCTACGAATTCTGTTATACCTAAAAACAGAAATAAATAAATATTATTAAAAGGATTAAATTTTTACCTTAATGATTTACACAAAGCTATGTAAAAATCTTAACAGAATATTACAAATTCCACGACGGGTTCAATTACACGTATCAATTTATATTTCAATGCCAATTCTCTTTAATACGCTAAAGGGCTATGTTGCACACTGCATCAGCGTTGGCTGTTAAATGAAAGAATTTGCCAGAGTGAAATATTGTTCTTATAAAAGGGCACATAACTCTAGACCTACTGATCTAACACTGCCAATAAAACCAGCTGATGAAGGGTTTACGGCAGCGCCTTACATTCCGACTGAAAAAGGTAATGATACTAAACGGAATTTTAGCATAATTAACGAGCTTGTCCTTTATCAAATTTGAGATGCAAGCGTGTTAACATGGTGAAAAACTCGAACTTTATATAAAATCTGTTTCATTCATATTATTATTATCATTGATTAAGATTTATACCGAAATGAAAATAAGCTTAAATGTTAAGATACATACGGCCTTGGTTTTGTGAGAAAAAGGGCAGTAACTTTTAATCTATTATCCGATAGGACTTATGAACAATGTGTCGGAGATCATAATGCAATACACATTGTTGGTTCATACTTTGATTACGACTCTTCTGAAATGTGGACGCTAGAATGCAAACACATCAAACGTTGGTGATGAAAATAAAAACTCTTTAAGAGCGCTTCAGTATGAAACTACCGATACAATGAACGTTAACAATGCGACTTAATGCCAAAGAAAACCAGCAAAGTAAGAAATGACTCCAGAAGTGATCTATATGAACAATCTACAGTTAGCTTACCAAGTTACCAAGTTTGGTAAAAGAAAATACACTAGAAGATGGTTTTGGCGCTTTCAGGGAAAATCTTAATTAAGATAAGTTTAGAAATAGAGAAAAGTTCTAAACAAATCTTTTTTACGATATGAATTAACATGATTGACACCTGATAAAAAAAACTCCACGTGACAGCGTAGAATGATGTCGGAAAAAATTGCTTGAGTAGCTTAATGATTCTAGGTGTTGATCAGACTAAGGTTTCCTTAGATTGTTCCAAGAACAACTGAGTGAGTATAACTTACAACATTTTGTACCAATTGCGTGTAAAAGAGTTGAGTACGAACAGTAAAACAAGAGACATACACCAAATTATAGAAGAAATCATTTTAAAAGGAGTTAACAATCATCTACAAGAGCACCTGGAGTTATTTCGTAGCGCCGGCAAGTATCGTGTCCTCGGAACAATAAAGAAGGAGACACAATTAAATTCAAACACTATATTGATATTGCTTTGAAATGTTGATTCATTTTACAAACTAATTCAGGTGACACAGATTTCTGTCATGTCTTTTTTCAACTTTATTCAACCCAAAAAGACTTCCATCACGCATGCGCACTGATTCATAAGTTCATATGAGTAGCCAAATGCGTTTTCAGGTGATATTTTCTGTAGAAGCTCTTGTTACAAACGGAACAGACGAACGGTCGAACGTTGCTGTGTAACTTCATGTGGGATGATAGATTGTACTTGTTGGCAAAATCCTTGTCGCAGATCGGACAGTGAACCCTCTCCATATCTGATCCATGTTCTGAAAGATAGAAAAATAGTCTGTAGTAATAATACTAAAGTGGTTTGTGAAATAGAACTATGGCTTTATCATTTTAGTTGTCTGTAAAATATATCTATGACATTATAACTAAATAGAACTGTGTTTGTCATTGCAACACCAACAGCAATACAACTCCGTCATCCAACTGGCTAATACACGGTATGTATCTCAATAATCAGCGCTCGGATGACAACGTCAGGCTCGGGTGATAAGAGCGGCTCGAGTTGCGGATGACAGTGAGAAAAGCGTAAGTATTTTTATTTTTATCTTTTACTAATGCCGATTAAAATCACGTTAGTGATTGAAATTCTTCTAGGCCAACATAAGCTATATAAAACTGCAATTGTTTTTGCAGACAGTCCCAACATTGTGGTAAAAATCGCCGAAGAAGGTTGAAAAATTCGATCCATTGCTCAAAATTAAACGAGTTTCCATCTGTTTTAGGTAGTTGAGTAAAGAAAACGTAACTATTTGATCCTTTACTGTCCCAATGTTAAAAACAATCACAACATGGTAACACAGTTCAGTAAAAATGAACCTAAATCTTACTTTTTCTGAAGATGTCAAAGCGAAATAGATTAGCGATGGCTTCAGTGAAGATAATAGCTGGATACATTTAAAATTGTATGGATAATGACCAAACTGACCTTTTCATCATTGTGTTTATTAGCTTCATGTAATGTTTATTACTTTTAAAGTCCATTGTTTTATCTTCCAGGACCAGAAGTGATTGTCCAACAAATTATCTATTTTTGGTAAGTAATAATGAAGGTCATATAAATTAAATTGGCACTGAAGTAATCTTAAGTGTTTAAGACGTACAATATATCATTTCGTATCATATAATATCAGGTTTAACGCCCTTTTGCGATAACCTGAGTTTGCTAGTTTTCAGCGTGCAGTTGTTAACGTTCAAAATCATTTATTGGTTCTATACACACAACCAGCACTAGCCACCAGTGTCGCTCCTGGATGTGACCAGTACTGAACACCATACTTTGATACCAAATTTCCAAGGTTTGTCCATAGATATATGGTCTGTATTGATATACGATGCTTAGGAATATGAAACTTACAAATATACCATTCTTTCTTAGAACCAATTCACACTCTGAACCAATTCACACTCTTATCAAGGTAAGTGCCACGAAGTTCTGTTCTCGTAATATAAATAAATTGCATATTTAATTTCATTGCAGAAACTATGAGCATTGGTTTCAAAATTTGGCCAGTAGATGAGGTGTCGTTTGAGGATATTGTTGAGACACACACACGCACGGACAAAGGGCGAACATGAAACGTCATTTTACAGTTGAGAAATGATAAAAACATAAAGTATTGTTACATTATTCTGAAGAAAAAATTATAATCCTCGCCATTATTCAGTTTGAGCCACCTATTATCTTTAACAAATTTTACTGAAGCCAGCGATTATCCATTTCGCTTTGTCATTTTCAGAAAAAGTAAGATTTAGATTCATTTTTACTGAACTGTGTTGCCATGTTGTGATTGTTTTTTAACAGAGGGACAGTAAAAGATCAAATAGTTATGTTTTCCTCACTCAACTACCTAAATATATATGGAAACTTGTTTAATTTTGAGCAATGGGTCGAATTTTCCACCTCCTTCGGTGATTTTCACCGCAATGTACGGACTGTCTGCAAAAAACATTGCAGTTTTATACAGCTTATGTTGGCCTAGAACAATTGCAATCACTTACGTGATTTTGATCGACAATAGTAAAAGATAAAAGTAAAAAGACTTATGCTTTTCTCACTGTCATCCGCAACTCGAGTCGCTCTTATCATCCGAGCCTGACGTTGTCATCCGAGCACTGATTAATGGGATACATACCGTGTAATAATGACCCGAGTCGCACGCTGCGCATGCACACGTGATACAATCATATCCAAAGTTTTAAAAGTTATTTTCAGATGAGATAATACACTAGTGCCCCCTCCAACAAAAAACGAACTGTACAGTAATATACATTTGGTACAGAGAAGGAATCAACGGTTTCCAAGTCAAGATACTAATATCATTTCCAGGGTTCTACGGGTTTATTAAGCAACCAGAATTTAAATCCGAATCATTAGCTTATAAATATTATACAGGACGGAAAATACATGCTATGCCTGGTTCCAATCATGATCATGCAACACTAGATTAACCCAAAGCCAAGGGTTGGTAACCCTTTACAGAGGATGTACATTTGGCAAAAATGATTGCAAGTATATTCTGAATATAACAAAGTGTCATATCTCTTGTAAAAAGATCCTTTCTTTACTTTCATTAACACACCCTGCCCGATCGTGTGTGCAAGTAAATATGGCCAAGTCACTGGGACTTTTAGGCAAAGACATTTCGACTAATTCCGGTCAATATATTGGGATTATGTACGCAAGACATTTGAACATATTGAGACTAAATATTTGTTCTATAATATGGACAATACACGGAGACAATTTGGCCAAGATATCATAACTATAATCCAAGACATAGGGACATAATGACTACGATATTGAGACTATATGGCAAATAGATTGTGAGAATATGGCCAAGATAGTATAACAATAAAGCCAATACATAGGCGCAAGATCAAGATATTGAGAAAATATGGCAAATAGATTGTGAGAATATGACCAAGATAGTATAACTATATGGCCAGGACGTAGGGACAATATGACCAAGGTATTGAGAATATATGAAAAATAGATTGTGAGAATATGGACAATATATTATAACTATATGGCCAGGACGTAGGGACAAGATGGTCAAGATATTGAGACTACAATAATGACAAGAGAAAATGAAAATATGGCCGAGATATTTAAACTTCGAGACAATGTGGCAATATGATCAAGATAGTGAGACTATATGGCCAGGACATTGTGACAATATGGTAAAATTATTGAAAATATACGAAAAACAGGAATAATACATTTAGCCAGCATGGTTTTTTCATCGGCCAATATGGCCAAAGCACATGGATAATTTGGGCACGACACAAGGACAGTATGACCAAGGCATTGAGATAATCATTCAAAATATGACTAAGACATTAAAACAAACACGTTGGAACTTTATGGTCTGAACATTGGAATTATATGGCCGTAACATTGGGACTATATTGGGTAGACTTTGAGACAATGTGGCCAGGACATTGGGAAGTCATGACCGAGACATTGAGATTGTATGGTCAAAACATAAGGAAATACGGTCAAAGAATCGGAACGGGGCCAAGACTCTGGGAAAATAATGACAAAAACATTTCAAAATGTGGCCAAAACAATGTTACCAGGCCAATGGGTCAATATCGAAGTTCAGGGCCCAAGATAATAAACTGAGATTGGAGACAAGTCTTAACTTGGAGACAAGTCTCGAATCTCATGCATGTGATTTGCTGAAATAGCGATCACTCGCCATTTCAGCCATTCAGATGCTTGAGTTTTGAGACTGGTCTCCAGATAAAGTTTTATGATCTTAGGCACAGGTAGAGGAAAAAAACTTTTCACATTTTTTGTTAAATTCATTTAATTAATAGTCATAAAATGGTCGACAATTTTTAAACTAAATGAAAACCAATAATAAAAAATGAAACTAGAAATGTGTCCATAGGACACAGATGCCCCCGCTATGCATGTTTGTCATGGTGAACATTTATACCAAGTTATTTGAAAATCCAATAAGTAATAACAAACTCACAGCCCAGACAAGAAAAGTCTGGTTTTAGTAATAGTGACCTTGACCTTGGACCTACAGGCATGGGAATTGTACTCAGCATAAAAACGTTTAATACATTGTAAACAGTTATACATCACAAATTGTTCATTTCATAAAATGTTTAAATAAAACCAGATACATTTGCGACTTTACCAATTTTTTTTACATGCAGCAAAATACGGTTTTATGACAGAATTAACAATCAGCCGTTAAGTTATAAACGTTGTTTCCACTATATGAATAATACTGATCAATCCGTGTGTGTATCTAAACATTTAAAGTATTTTGATCCTGAATACGAAAAAATACCTAATTCGATTGCTTTTTGAATTTTAATTAATGTTTTAAATGTTAATCAACAACTTAGTGTATTTTTCCACATAAGTCAATTCATTTTACAATATTGTCTATTCAATTCTGCATGGTTGTTTTTAAAAAGCGAACAGAACAAGATAAAAGCTTCCTTACGTGCTTTAAGATATTTACAAATAAGATAGACGTAAGAGAAAACGGGTTTGGCAATATGAATTTCAATTCATAGTTTATAACACACATACAATTCTTACGAAAGCATCTTTGAAGATTTTACAACTCTTGAGCAGTTTTAATACCGAACAATATCGTCCAAATTTATGGCTGAAACGCTTTCTGCGTTGATAGCCGGGTTCATATACCTCAACCGTCTTTATATTTTCATTTTCAAGGTTCTAATACTAAACATAATTGGGTGTTGTTCAGAACGATTAAGTTATGTATGTAACATTTCAAGAAAATAAATATTTAGAGTGATTTAGAATGACTACACTTTGCTGTCGTTTGCATTTTGAAGCTTTTTCATCTGTTCTGCGTAGAATTCTTTGTTGTGTACGAATCTTATGTGTCTCGTTAGGTTAGACTTTGTTGTAAAATTAGCATCGCACATTTCACATACAAAGGGGCGTTCTTTAGAATGAGTACGGTAATGGATGTCTAAAGCTGCTTTTCCAGAGAAGTATTTTCCGCACTCGCCACAAACAATAAACGAACCCGTCTGCCTTAGACAATCATCCGTAAGTGACTGATGGGTGTGATATAGAACTTCTTTTGTCATCTGACCCGATGATGATGATGATGATGATGATGCCATGGCTCCTGAAATACAGGTGAAAATATAAATCAATATATTGGTGGTTAATTTAATACTGCTAGTATTTGTATTCCAGCTACGTTTGTCTGTCATTATACAGTACGCTTAAACTAATTAGGTACGAACATGTACCTCAAGTACATTAACAATGTTGGTTTTCCAGATGTTCCTTAAAAACAAACACAACAGTACAAATCAACTTTAATGCAATATACAACAATCATTTAATAAATCCGCTCCTCGCTATAAACTACAAAAAAAATTGAAGACGCAAACTGTAGAGTTAGCTACATTCATGATGTATACAGCATGCTAACAGTCACCATATTGTCACCTCGCATAGTGTCATTATGTGTCATATAAACCACTTTAGACATTGTTAATTTCTGGTGGCGCACGAACTACAAGCTTACTTTCAAGCCCGCTTAATCGCGCATCAGGACAATACTGCAGGTTCGGCAGCAATAATATTTAAAAGCCAACAAATCAGGACCAAAGATTATAAAACTAAGTTGGAGACCAAGGCCCATTTCAGCCAATCAGATGCTTGAGATTTGAGACTGATCTCCAGATTTAGTTTTATGATCTTGGGCACAGTATCAAAAATCAAGCATCTGCTTGGCTGAACTGGCGACCAGCAATCAATCAGATGCTCGAGATTTGAGACTGGTCTCTAAATTTAGTTTTACGATCATGGGCACACAAGCAGCTAGCGATTGCTAATAGCCGTTTCGAGATGGTGGACAGTTTGATTAAAAGATTTTCTTTCCGACTGAAAGATATGTTTAATGTCAGCCACGTATGTAACTGAAATTATTACAACCCGCTAAATGAAACTCGTTATACGCACATATTTTGTCATACTTGTAGTAAATCAACCCTTTAATTTAAAACTGATTGAAATCTGTTTAGCTTGAAACTAAACTTTGGCATAAACATATTATAATTTGGAACATTAATATTAACATTCCAAGGTGATTAGCCAAAACAAATTATTTTCGAAATATTAAATATCAAGGGAACAATACTTCGAAACCACAATATCAAGGGGTCTAACCTAAAGTAAAAAGATCGATGCTTTAAGACGGCCATTTCATGGAGAGTGGTGTCAATTGGTGATAAAACAGCATTGTTTTGTTTACATCGACCACTAATTCAGTAAAGTAAGTACATTTTCTTGTATTATAGGTATTGTGTATGAGATAACCACCTAGCCGCTTGTGTCAGACATCTGCTTCTGGTCCGTTTTTGTCTGTCCATGCAGTGGTTGAAGCGTGAAAGAAGGGATAGCGACATAGGGGTCCAAACTCTGCAATGTCTGCAGACTGATTTTGGGAGCTTTAGAGAATTAGATTTCGCCTTGCTGTGTTTGCGGGGTGCGGCATACATTATTTAACACTTTAGAACGTTTCCTGTGCTAATAGGAGCCTCTGTGTTCATTTTGTTTACATTTCAGACGATTTCATGGAGAACTGTCTCACTTTAGGACAATTTCATGGAGAGCTATACATTTTGGAGAGGTTAGACACTGATTAGTTTATAATGAACAGAAGTATATCTGTAACTTTTATTGTAATTGTACCATGTATTGAACATGATTATATTGGCAAGTCAAGAACTGCACCCATTAACTGCAATGAGCACAATTAAGACCAGTATATCATTGCTTGTTAGGTATCCATGACTGTACTATACTTTAGTGCTTAAAACGGATTACGCGACACAATTTCACCTTAAGACATCCCATTTTAACGTATGCACCAGTCGAAAAGTCATATGATCGGGATTGGATGCGCGTGATACTGAATATGCAAATTATCTTTATTTGATAGGGCTTTTTACCTTTTTAGCTTTACCCAATGGTAAAGTTTTGGATAAAAGGCCCGGTCACACCGCCCAAACGTTGCTGGAGCGTTCCTTGAACGGTAGGGAGGTGGACCAAACGCTTGTCACCGCTCACAAAATGGAAAAAAAAATCGAAAACACGGGCATTGGTTTAGCGGTGCACCGCTGAAGCCGGCGTTGCTTTAGCGTTGGTTTAGCGATAGCGAGCGTTGGTATAGCGGTGATGCGAGCGTTTGGTACAGCGGCGTTCTGCGCATGCGCCCGACACCGTTCCAACAACCCCGTGTCCGCTCGTAAAACGCTTATAAGCGCTCCACCAACGTTTTTGCAACGTTTAATCGCCGCCCGGGCAACGCTGGCGAAGCAGCGGTGGTGCAGCGTTCAAAAAACTCGGCGTTGGCCTAGCGTACCCAAGCGTCCACGAACTTGTGTTCATTATAAACTAATCAGTGTCTAACCTCTCCAAAATTTATAGCTCTCCATGAAATTGTCCTAAAGTGAGACAGTTCTCCATGAAATCGTCTTAAATGTAAACAAAATGAACACAGAGGCTCCTATTAGCACAGGAAACGTTCTAAAGTGTTAAATAATGTATGCCGCACCCCGCAAACACAGCAAGGCGAAATCTAATTCTCTAAAGCTCCCAAAATCAGTCTGCAGACATTGCACAGTTTGGACCCCTATGTCGCTATCCCTTCTTTCACGCTTCAACCACTGCATGGACAGACAAAAACGGACCAGAAGCAGATGTCTGAAACAAGCGGCTAGGTGGTTATCTCATACACAATACCTATAATACAAGAAAATGTACTTACTTTACTGAATTAGTGGTCGATGTAAACAAAACAATGCTGTTTTATCACCAATTGACACCACTCTCCATGAAATGGCCGTCTTAAAGCATCGATCTTCTTACTTTAGGTTAGACCCCTTGAATATTCTAAATAAATTGAACGGTAGTAACACAAACAAATAGTGTAACCGTGGAAAAAAGATCATGTTTTTAAAGTGTAACAACTTAGTGTCTACATAAAATGTCACAACAAGTTGTAATATATGACCACCCAAATTTGTGTTAAAATTTTGATAAAAAGAGCAATACATTTTTTATCTAATTGTAAACAGAATATTTTCAACATAGTTTTATTTTCGTGATAAGAGTGAAAATCTCCATCTGTCCGGGAAGCGCTTTACAAAAAAATGTTTTTTAAATGTAAAGTGCATAGTATATAGTATACGCGGACAAAAATATTGATGTAATAATCCAGTTAATTACCAATTATTTGCTAATGCTTTCGTTTAGCTGACATCAACCCTACCAAATTGCCACATGCGTCTCTACATGACTGCACCGTCCTGACATGTCTATATAGATTATTGCTTTGGGAAAAAGCCTTGCCACAATTTGGACACTTGTAGGGGCGCTCTCTGGTATGGGTGCGCATGTGTATCTGGTAGGCTGCAGGAGACGGCATGGCTTTGTTACAGCCGGCGAACGAACACACGTAAACTGTCAACTTTTCTCGTTGCTCATTTCCTGAAAATTAAATAATCGGATTAACTAAAAGAAGACAGAAACTCAAACTTGTTCGGTATCATAACCAACTTGTTCGGTATCGTAACCAAGGCTCAAAATCATAAAAAAATGGAGACCAGTCTGACTGGTCGACATTTCAGTCAGTCAGACGCTTGAGATTTCTGACTGGTCGACATTACAGTCAGACGCTTGAGATTTAAGACAATTTTCCAGTCTTAGTTTTTCAATCTTGGGCCCTAAAACATATTGCTGGATTTTTTTATTGTGGCTTGGGTTGGATAACCATGACCCTGTCATGAATTGTCGTAATTCTAATTAACGGACTGAGCTTCGTGCTGAGTAATATGGTAATAATTGAGTCCAAGTCATCAAATAGTTCCATTCTTTATTTTCAAGAAAAATCAATACAATATAAAAAAACACAATATCTACATATTGCTAAACATTTTGCTTAAAACAATAAAACACTATTTACTTCACAGCCAGCCGTTGAACCCCGCTTTTATTAGAATGTTATAAATACCATGCAAAAATATTAAATTTCATGACACGTTTATCCAATATGTTCGATAATGATCTTGCACATGGTATAATATGTATTTAAGAACCTGGGAAAGTCAATCTTGAGAAAGTCTATTATTGATCAATTGCCAATTTATTCACATGAACAAGACACACTATTTTGTTTTCTTTGAAAACTACCAAGTTCACTCGTTATAGGTCAGGTATTCAAGATGAGCAGTGTCAATTCTAAAATACAAATTATCGAAAATTTAATTTAAGCACTTTCGTCCTTGACAAGATGTACAATCTTATGTGATTTCATATGTGACTTTTGTGTGAATCCCCGCCCGCATATATCACACACGTGCGGACGCTGTCCAGTGTGTACACGCTCGTGATGTTCCAGGTGAAGACGTCTAGTAAAGCGTTTCCCGCACAATTGGCAGACGAACTTCTTTTTGGATTCGCACATCAGTTCCCAAGCCAGCTTTGCATTTTCATCTGCTGTTTTGATATCTGTAAGATACAAACAAATACAGTACTTCAATTTGATTTTACTTTTAATATAAATACCTCTATTAAACACATTTTAATTAGACAATGATATAAAATAGCCTTCAAAGACGAACTGACGGGGATTTATTATCATTTCAGCCGAATGCCTATTGAACGGTTAAATTATAATACATTTTGAGGGTTTTGATTTTTCCGCTATTTATGTCAGAATTTTCGTTGAAAACACATGATAATTATGTTAATTTATATATTTAAACTCACACTCTAAAACCAGAGCTATCAGAAATAGGCATGTTTGATATTATACCGTTTGAATTAAACATTACGATGAATTAACAAGCAGTATCCTGATTATCCTTAACTTAATGGGGAAGTAATCATTACTTGCTTTTAACTGCCGTGCACGGCGGGAAGACAGAACAGTATATAACTTTTGAGTGAAATTTAAAGGCAATTTGGCAGTTTTAAAGTTATTTTTTTGAAAATTTAAAGGTTTTTAAGGTTTGCTCTGAAATTATTGTTTCTGTGAAATCGGTTCCTTTTCATTTCTACTTTCCCGTCAACACACACAAAGCAAATAATACTATTAAAATTGACTGACTGTCACTTCCTATTTGGAGTATTTAATGTATTTTTTAATAAAATAAACCCAACGACAAAACAACTTATCGAAAATATTATGTGGTTCTAGTTTAGACAAAAATACTGAAAACTTTTTTTTCTGGGATTGAGAAGGGGGATACGGGTATTTGGTATGTATGGTATGTTTTAGTATAGTTGTGCGAATTTTCGACATTTGATTTTACAGACAATAGTTGCTACATGTTAATAACTGAAAACAATTTCGAAGAAACAATAAAATACCTTGAACAATATTTATTTACACTTTTTCACATAAGAAAAATAGAACGTGGATTGCAAAACATTAAACAATGTAATTAGTTTAATCAATTGTATGTGCATGTAGATGAACAAACAATATAATATATATCTACGTCACAAAATATGCCAAGTCTAATATTAAATCACAAATGTAGCTCAAAAGTCAAATTAAACTGCTTACGCTTACCACACTAGCAAGAACTAATTTTTTAAAGCATAAAGCTATTCATGTACTTCTCAATGCCACAAAACTTTAAGAAACGCTTACATTCATTATTAAAGTTAAATCTTATTTTTAGAAGCTGGATCCAAACACTGCACAAACAATCTTATGCAGTGCCGGTTATTTAGTTCCAAATGTTAATCAATATTTTCTACATTTATTCTGGTAATACCGCCAAGATGTAATCTTTGCCCAAGGTTATAAAACTGAGCATGGAAACCAGTCTCAAATCTCAAGCATCTGATTGGCTGAAATGGTGACTGGTGCTTGAGATTTGAGACTGGTTTCCAAACTCAGCTTTATAACCTTCAGGCCAGATCCAACTTTCTACGGTGTTTTACAATACTATGTATGTATGCCTTTTCCAATGTAAGAAGGCCAACATGTCCAACAAGACTTAGTGTTTATCTGTATGTTCCAGTATAAACGTTACGATTGTAACATGAGAGTTAAATTGTTCCAACTATTATCATGCTATTAATTTGAAGTGTGTAATCTTGTGTGATTTCAAGTTCGATTTTTGTGTAAATCCCCGCCCGCATATATCACAGATGTGTGGGCGTTGCCCCGTGTGTGCTCGTTCATGGTGTTCCAGATGCAGACGTCTGCTGAATCGTTTGCCGCATAACAGACACTCGAACTTCAAAGTATAATTTTTTTGCTCTGCCATCTCTGGGTCTGAAAAATAAAAATACAATGTCTTTGTTAACGTTTGTTTCGAATTATACATGACCATATATAAGTTCTGAGCCAGACGACAGAATATTAACAGTATTGTAAATAGCGAGAGACTAAGGAAAAGTCAAGAAAAAAATTGTTACTATGCGAAATTGTAATTGATGAACATACAAATTGTGGGACAACCCGTCAGCTGAAAGAGAATTAGCTATAATAAAGCTACTAAATCGATGTTAGAGGTAAACTTCTCTGGGAAAATTAAATAGATGAAAAGGGAACTTTAAAAGCCCCTGAACACGACAAATATGAAAATATTGCAGCCTGTTCATGGGCAGTAATGGAAATGCATTATACTGCCCACACCGCCTAGCTTTGGGTTGAGCGCAACTCAATATTTACATCAATATACAGTAAAATTTTGATCCATCCCAAACGATAGTATACACATGGCAATGAACATGGAACCTTTGATGTGGTATTTCCAGATTAATACCATTCCATGTTCATCAGCGTATGGTCCCCAGATAAAAGAATGAATTTGCCCGAGAAATCAATGGACGGAAGTAAACATAATAGAATTTTGACATGGGATCTGAGAATATAAAACCTGCATATCACAGACAACGCCAAAGGCAAAATTAAAAAAAAGCGGGAAGTACATCCTTGGGGTGATTGAACAATATCCGAATCTTTATTGGTTGGAATATTGAAACCACCAATCTATAAACTGGCCGAAATATTTGAACACATATAAGTGACAAACCAAACATACTACTTTCTCTAGTCAGTGTTGATTTAAATATCAGTTCAGAAATATATTGTTTCAGAAATATTATTATTATTATTATTAATTACCAAACTTATATAACGCCCTTTTCATATACACGTTCAAAGGCGCTTTACAATGATATAAACTAATAACTGATTACAAGCAATACAATTAAAATACTAAAACAGCATTCAAATAAGAAGATCAGAAGACTTGATCTTGATCCATGATCTTCCAGGAGATCCCCCAAGCGTTTAAGACTGACTATGATGCAACTAGAAGTTGCCTGTATGTGACTAGAAGTCATCAAAAACGCAACAAGTAGTCGCCCGTTTGTAACTAGAAGTCACCTGAACGCGACAAGAAATCGCCTGTATGTGACTAGTAGTCACCTTAATGCAACAAGAAGTCGCTCCTATGTGACTAGAAGTCAACTGAATGCAACAAGAAGTCGCTCCTTTGTGACTAGAAGTCAACTGAATGCAACAAGAAGTTTCCCGAAGCCCGAATGTGACTAGAAGTCACTTGTATTTGACTTGACATTGCCTTCATGCGACTAAAAGCCACATTACTTGATGTATCTCCACCTGAATCCCTGATGTGACCCAAGGCCACCAGGTCTAATCCGGAAGTCCCTGTCCACTTTACAGCATTCAAATAATAAATCTACGACATACTAAGAACGAGGATAATAGACAATCATTTAAAATGTGGTATTAACCTAGTCGTCTGAAATTAAAATATTCTAGCGAAACTTATAAGATACTAAATAAAAAATAATGTGTTTTAGAATCAACATCTTAAGTACCTGTAACTGTCTTAAAAGATATTAGCCGAAATAAAACAAATTGTAAAATTATGGTTGATATCACACAATAGTCACACAGTTTTCTAAAAATCACTGTCTCAGATTATCCACGATAAAAATACTATTCATAGGCTTGTTTGAAATAGTGTGTTTTAAGTGCACGTTTGAAAGAACACAATGAGCTTGAGTCTCTGACATCAGACGGCAGATCATTCCACAGTTTCGGAGCTGCATATTCAAATCGTCGGTCGCCATAGGTTACAGTTTTACTTTTTGGTATAACTAAAGTAAGTGCTTTGTTCTGAGATCGTAGATTCCTTCGTGGTTTGTAAACGCATAACATTTCTTCCATTTATTCCGGCGATTTTCCGTTTAAAGCTTTGTAGGTATGTGTTAAAATTTTGAACTGGATTCTGTATTGCACCGGAAGCCAATGTAATTCTTTTAGTACAGGTGTAATATGATCGTAACGCGAAGCTCTGGAGATGATGCGGGCAGCTGTATTTTGAACAATCTGCAGTTTGTTGATTAATGTTTGAGGTACTCCATACAATAGTGCATTGCAGTAATCTAGGCGCGAAATGACCAATGAAGTGACAAGTTGTTTAGATGCATCAATTGTCAGATATTTCCGAATTCTGCCTATTTGTCTAAGATGAACATAACATGATCTACATACCGAATTGATGTGATCTTCCATGTTCATGTTTGAATCAAAGATGGCACCTAAATTTCTAACATTAACCGATTGATTTATTTTAGTCACCCACGGTTATCGATAGATCTTCAATGTGTTTGGAGTTATACGGAGATGAGAACATGATGACTTCTGTTTTATCAGTGATAAGTTTGAGCATATTTGCATTCATCCATGATATTATGTCTCGGAGACACAATTGAATGCGTTGTAATGTTTCTTCCTTAGAAATGTCATCTAATGGTTTGAAAGATAGATACAGCTGTGAGTCCCCAGATAAAATATGTGCCCAAGGTTATAAAACTGAGCATGGAAACCAGTCTCAAATCTCAAGCATCTAATTGGCTGAAATGGCGACCAGTCGCCATTTCAGCCAATCAGATGCTTGAGATTTGAGACTGGTTTACATGCTCAGCTTTATAACCTTGGGCACTGGTCTTTCTTCCGACATAATCACTTACTCTTTTTGATCAATCTCATGTTATATGGAACAATCTTTATGTTATATGGAACAATCTTTATGTGATATGGAACAATCTTTGAACAAATTATAGACATCCTATGGATACTTATTGTGCACCCTTGCTGCTGATCCGTCTTATTCTGCCAAACCAGATGGGTGTTCAGTTGAACACTTGTGTCGCCCTCTGGTGCTGTCGGAATAAAAATGCAAGTACAAAAAGGGGCATAACTCCATCAAATGTGACCTTGACCTTGAGAATTTGGTATCATCTCGAGCGTGTTGTCATAAGCAATATAATGTGAAAGTTTGATGAAGAAATATACTGAACAAAAATGAATGCTTACCAGTTTTTAAATTCAAAACTTTTTTTCAGTGATGCTATATTTTATCTTTCATTTAATTTGTGGTATTTGTACATATCTGGACATTTGATAAAGCGGGAAAATGTTGTTATGTTTTCACAGAGCTCGACGTTAGCTTCTCTTTTCTAAATCATGGTGAGATCGATAATTTTAAACATAAAAGTCTCAAACAGATTATTTGAATGTCAAATTTAGAAGTTTATGGCATGTACAGAAGGAAAAACACAATCTTTAAAGCCTACTGAAGCAAAGACATAAGATACAGTTACTTAATTATCCGATTTTGCAAATTACCTCCCTTTTAATTAAAAACAGAACAAAACCCAACGCTTAATTTTCCACAACCACGTATTCTTTTTTTTTAAACCGATATATACTGGACCGACAAATACCAAGATAAACATATTGGTGATCGAATTCCTTCAGATACATATTTTCACTGGCATCATTAATGTAGCAGGAGTTTTCCATGTTATTTTTGTCAAGTTTTCATTTTGGCTCAGTATATTAAGAAATGGCAAAGTTATAGCCAACGTTAAGTTTCCGTGACGGACCTACGGACGGACGGACGGACGGACAAAGCGGTCCCTATGTATCGCCATTTCTCCGAAAGGGCGACACAAAAAAACTGTATTCTCCATTCTAACTTTCATTTTTATATCGAGATGATATTATAAGAGCCTTAATAGTGTGTTGTCTGCATGTGGCTTTCCCAGAGAATATTTAACCTTCATAAACACTATCTCGACGATTTTCTAAAAATAGATAATCATTCCAACTATTCTGCTTAAAAATGACAATACTTCAGAAGAGCCATCATCTTTTTCTTTGATTAATTGATACTAGATAAGTAATAAAGCCAAGTTAACCAACTTCAATATTGTTAATTTTTAATTTATGGATGGTACTGTCACATTTTTCAACATCTTTTATGAGTAAACAATTCAAAACATGCTCATACTTTTTAACTTTTCTTGATTGAACGCACTCTGGATAGAACAATTACAATACTGACACACGGATACTACCGGTATCTCTGTATTAAGGCTTTACAAGTTATGTCACCGATACCCAGATTTTGTCCAATTAAACAATTTTGTAAAAACTCAACTTAAAACAATTCCGCAGCACGGTATTTCAAAACTAATGTGGTTTTTTTTTTCAGATTAAATTTATGAAGTGTGTTAGTTTAAAACTACAGCCGAGATTGTCGCATTTTCTCCACATTATCAAAAAAGTTGGATTAATTTTTATCGATCTTCAATTTTACTTAACTGTTATTTCTACGTAATTCTAATATGTTGTATCATGTGTCGTTGTAGATTTCCTTTCTGTGAGAAAGCCGCCCCGCATACTGCGCAGCCAAATGGTTTTATGCCAGTGTGTACCCGGAAGTGAATGTCAAGTAGAGCCTTTCTAGTGAACCATTTATCGCACTGAGTACATCCAATTGTTTTCTTGTCTCGTGAAAATCTTCTTCCTGAAAGAAATCGATCAGAAAAAAACAGTGTTTTTTCGTACGTATATTTTCGTATTTGAACAAGAGCCATGTTACACATGGTCAATCCCCCAGCCGGTAATAAGTTTCCTGAAGGTTGTACTTTCGTATAATTTACCTGGAGAGGAAATCCTTAAAATGCCACAAAGTTATGGTCATGCTGAGTACAGTTTTCAAGTAAGTGGTTGCAGTTTGAAGAAAAACCCCCAAAAAATAGGCAAGGTAGAGTTACTGTTTTACACACTGCATTACCTACCAATGTGCTCTGTCAGTATATGAAGTTTGAATAAAATCCCTCTAGTAGTTTTGGAGTTATGCTACGGACAAAATTTATCAAGTAAATCTGATAAAGGGGAATAACTCTAAAAATAGGCAAGGTAGAGTTAATGGACTTGCACACTGCACTACCTACCAATGTGCTCTGTCAGTATATGAAATTTGAATAAAATTCCTCAAGTAGTTTTGAATTTATGCTCCGGCCATAATTTATCAAGTTATTCTGATAAAGGGGAATAACTCTAAAAATAGGCAAGGTAGAGTTATTGTTTATGCACACTGCACTACCTACCAATGTACTCTGTCAGTGTATGGAGTTTGAATAAAATCCCTCAAGTAGTTTTGGAGTTATGCTCCGGCAAAATTTATCAAGTAAATCTGATAACGAGGAATAACTCTAAAAAAAAAGGCAAGGTAGAGTTATTGCACTTGCACACTGTACTACCTACCAATGTGCTCTGTCAGTGTATGAAATTTGAATAAAATCCCTCAAGTATTTTTGGAGTTATGCTCCGGACAAAATTTATCAAGTAAATATGATAAAGATGAATAACTCTAAAAATAGGCAAGATATTATTAATTATTAATCGATCAGAATAATTATTAATAATTAATTATTAATAATTTCAGAATAAAATGATCACGAATGATGTATTCTATTAATCGCATACCCTGAAAAAAACAAGCGAAATCAATTAATTGTCCCTTTCTATCGCCTAGTAGAGAGAACTTAAAAGGTGTGTAATTCGGTCATATCGGGTGATACATAAGCTAGTCCCAAAAGAATTTATCCTACTGTTTTCCCATTTGCCAAAAAAGTAAAAATAAATAAATAAAATTAACTGCGCTAAAGTCTAGATAAAAGAATCTACCACTTATAGGCTTCTGAAGTTGTGTTTAATTAAATAAATCGATCTAGTGTATGACGTCATTTGTGTAAACTTTCATAGCGGCATATGACAACATTGAAATTTGCTGGATATAAACTGGAAATTCGGATTGAAAATGTTTTTCTAGTGTTTTTATTTTGTTTCGAGGATGTTGTATGATAACACCGAAGATGTTCTGCAAGCGATGTCAGCGTCTGGGTCATTTTGTTTTCTATGTAAACGAAATGAAAATGGCTTTGTTGCTCGTGTTGAAATTCATCATAGACTTTCGGCGTATTGCCTATTGCTATCTTACGGAGCAAACAAGATGTCAGGAAGTTATATTTTCTGTGGATATTATCAATATAAGGGATGCTTAAGATCCATATAGAAATTGATTGCTTGCCTGATGTGGTCAGATGGCAAAAGTAAGTCATTTTCATAAACTTGTTTTGATCGCTGATAACGCGGATGAATAGTGATTCGGCTACGATATATAACTAGTTATATATCGAAAATATATAACGGGTGTTATTAAACTCCCACACCGGAAGGTATGTGATAAACGTGAGTATTTAAATGATGGTTTATATTTTGGGTTGTTTAGTTTTGTGTTTGCATGTAAATAGAATTTTGTGGAATGTTCAGGTCAAGCTATTTTGCTTCGATGATCTAACTTTTTTAACGTATGTGAAATGAATATATATTAATGTAATTTATTTGTGCAACGTTTTATTTAAAGGTCTTTTACCTTTAAAGAGATTTTGATAATTTTGTTATTGATAATTTGATGAAGATTGTGGAGTTTCTTTATATAAAAGGTTGTATTTTTCTTATTCGCCTAAGAACCAATCAACTAAATGCAACAAATACAAACAAACACTCAACAAAATAAATAGTCAACAATCCTTATTATTATCCTGTTTATCGATTTTCTTTTAGTAAGTTTAGTTCCAAACATTTGTTTAGCATGCAAAAGGTTTATAAAAAGCAAATTTCAGACCACGAATAGGTTCATGTTTCAAAAAAAGTTTTGATCTTAAAATTATCTGATTGTTAAGGATTCAACAATTTGAAACAATATATATGTATTTTAATTACTTTTTCTACAAAATTTTTCCGAAAGTGAAATATTGAATGGGCGATCCTTAATTTATTTATGACCTAGTTTGATGGCAGTTTCGGAAATAGATGTCACTTAAATTGAAGTCGCTGTACATGCTGCCTAGCCAACACGCTTAAGACAATAACTTTTTAAGCGTCTGGTCTTTCCAACATAATTTAAGAGTCCATAAAAAACAAACTTTGATTTAAACGAATGATTTATAATTTCTTTAATAATAACTATGAAAATCATTTATTGTGAATAACAATGACATAAAAATTATGTTCATGCGTTTTCATAACGTCACTACTGAATAAGTATGCACTACACGTATGGACTAGACTCTCTCCACTAAGAACAAAATTCAGATGACATCACCAAACACATCCGGTGGAAATAATAAATTCAATAATGACAAATAATCCCAACCATCCAAAATAAAAACATGAAAGAAAATTAACTAAAGTAGACACCCATTTTAGAATGATCACTCTACGATCTTTTTTGTCATTATTGTCCGTAACAGGCAGCCTGTACATTTATCACGCTAAAACTTCAAGGTATTTGACCTCCGTTTCTCACAATGTTTAATGTTCAAGTCTCTCTATCAATTTTTCAACAAGTCTCTTAACTCAATGTTTTCTGATGTGTTTGATCATATGTCTTTGTAGATTTCCCTTCTGTGAGAATGCTGTTCCACATACAAAGCAACTAAATGGTTTTGCCCCTGTATGTACCCGGAAGTGAATATCGAGATGCGCTTTGGATGGGAAGATTTTCTTGCACAGGCCGCATCTGACTGTTCTAATTGTCGATAAATCTTCGTCTCTTGAACATCTTCTATCTGAAAAAATACAAGTTAAATTAAGTAGTTTGGTGATCGCTACCAATAAAAGTGTCATAATAACATACTGAAACAATAAATGTCTACCATAAATCATACACAAATAGCTATACTCTTATTGGGTCTTCTGGACGTGGACGTTCCGGACGTGCATAGTTATCATGCTTTTTGAAAACGCCAAAAAGATACGCTCGGATTTTTCTAGAAAATCAACGATCATTCTAGTAGTTCAATGAGCCAAAATATCTCAAAAATATGTTCTTACATAAAAGTACACAATATTATCAGGATACGGACTTTCTACCCGGCCCGTTTAACGGCATTTTCCGTTTGAAGCGTAATACACACTATACATCTTTTCAAAAGCTGGCACACTCCGGACCTCGTAACGGCAAACTTTTGAAAATTTAGGAAATCTAAAGACAAATCTAAGACAGAAAATAAAGGAATCAGTAAGGACAACAATTTAACTCTAAAAAGTATGTATTTATTAAAAACAAGAGAACTTGGCTTAATTGTTAGTGTAAATACCCAACTTGGATAAAATGAGTTAAAAAAAAAATAAGTGAGCGCAAATGAAAAATTTAGAAAATAAATATGTTAACCTTTCCTATTAATTAACATCCCGTTTAAAAATTTAATTTATCAGCAACATCGTGACTGGCTATATTGCAAGTAAATACATTTTTTAACACACAGAGAGTCCGATGTTTTTTCTTTTTGAATTGACAGTGGTTGCAAATACAGACTGAAATGAAACAAATGTTTGTGGTGTGTCCTTATTTTAAGTAACACTGCTGAAATTAACTTAAATGTCTTCAACAGGCCGGTGTCTGTCTTAAAGTCATCAATCATTCGTCAGCTACTGGTGCACCGAGAAAACATGTCTATGAAGATTTCCTTTCTGAGCGAACGATTTGCCACAAACATTGCAAACAAAAGGGCGATTTCCTGAATGCGTGCGCATGTGTCTCACAATATCCGTTTTACTTGGAAAAATCTTCTTGCAGATGGGACACATTGGTCTCTTCGTTCCCATTAGGTCAACGTAAACGTAGCTTTCGTCGTCTTGAGAGACTGAAAGAAAACAGAAGTAAAATGCTTATAAACATGCATACAAGCACATGCAACCTGGTTCAGAAACCCATCTGGGAAACGATCGTTTTAAGGAAATCGATGCTAATTAGCTAATTATCATTAAAAAGACACTTTAATCTAAATTGTCAATATGACAGAACTTTTGAGCTTATGATAACCGACTTAAATTTGTGTAACTCTTCTCACCATTTTCAAAAGAAGGCTTAATATAAATAATTGGCAATGTGTTTCCATTGGAGTGAGCGAGAGCGAGTCACCTTAATAGGTTTCCATATAAAATAAAGCGAAAACGACAACGTGAACCAGAGTTTCACCAGAGAAAAGTCATTGGCTAAACGTTTGAGACTGTGGAGTCGGCCTATGCCACATTATGTTGAGCTAACAACACACAACTACAAGCACAGGCCAGTAAACTAAAAAAAACTTATGGAAATGCCACATTGAACGCAACTGGATTATCATCAGCACGATCAAGATGGCAAGAAGATGAAAGAAAATAGCCCTATGCCGCTCACCTCAAGCTAGGGTACTGGGCATCAAATGTAATACGAAATAAAAACAAATGAATAAAGGAGAACTTAAATAAAGTAGAAGATTTGAACAAACGGGAACTGTCTGACAAAAAACTCCGAGTTACCGAATTACAATCCAAACTATTTAATTGAATGGAACCGACTTTTCAAAGCACTCAAAATGAAATGGAATAAAAACTACATAAACAAAAAGAACAAACTGTGATCATTAATACTTTTAAACTTTAGTAGCCATATTGTGCATCAATGTCAAGATACAGAATTGTGGAGATATGGAGGTTCACCACCAACGGCTTATTTTTTAAGTTGTCCGTTCAGTATCTATGTTTAGACTTTGATTACTTCTTAATTAAAAATGATGGGTTATTTTCAAAAACAGCTATATGATTATTATATCAGATGAGACATATGTTCCCGATAATTAGCTATCAATGATTTTATTCAAACTAGCGACATTGTTGCTGATCCCAGAAGAACGATTTTCAAAGTCGTCGGAATAACATAGAGACAATTATGGGCATCTTATGTGTAAAAGATTGTTTCTGGCTGTGTGAGGCATTATCTTCTGCCACTCCCGATATGCATATTTCACGTTTATTTATTTGACATAATGACAGATTTTCACCCTATATGAAGGGAAGTTAAAACTTATAAGATAGATTCTATTTCAATTCGATTCTGGTTAATATATTGAACTATTTTTTTCAGTTAAGGGAACAGTGGTTATATACAAACTTAAAGTATTCAACGTACATATTGCAAGTGCGGTTAACTCATTTCCGTAAATTGTTTGTGGTGTGTATTTTGAAAATGATCATTATATTGCCCGCGCTTTTTCCTATACTTTTTGCTCTGTGGGGACCCTGTGTATTCTGGGTGTGGCCTTTCCCAATATGCATTTATCACCCTTTTCTTTTCAAGATTAAATGTAGCAAACAATGGTTCCAATGCGGCGCCAACTAATAGCTGGGACTAAAATGTTTTAATTTCCAAGACCAGGGTTTAGTGAGGTCTGTTACCTTGATCTGGAGATGGTATGGGCTGAAGGTTATAAAGCTGAGATTGGAAACCAGTCTCAAATCTCAAGTATCTGATTGGCTGAAATGGCGACCAGTCGCCATTTCAGCCAATCAGATGCTTGAGATTTGAGATTGGTTTCCATGCTCAGTTTTATAACCTTGGGCACTGGAGTATCCACTTAATCTACTGAACAGGCTGATGAGATATTCATTAGTTGATATGAAATAAATAAAGAATCCAACCATGGTTTCAAATGTTTCTTTTATTTCACAAAACAATGTGATCACACTAAGCTAGCATTGTACATATATGTATATAGAATTTTTACCGTGCATTAAATGGAATATACGGTAACTAAAACAATTCTAAGATCTTGTACAGAGTATAATTCATTTCAATGATATGTATAAAGTAAATTCGAGATTCCATTCCATAAATACACTGAATTAAAGAAATACATACATCTAACAAGCAAACATAAATTATCATGGAATGAAGACATTCACTTTGATCTTCAATCAAATTTTAGTGAACATGGGCGCACTGCAATAAGCATCTATTCGTACGTAATAAAAGCAGTTAGTCTAACCTCGTATGCCGCCCTTCGTTTTACTGTTACATTTCACATTGTAATACATGCGGGCTTTGAATGGAATTAAAAATCCTCAGACAATATTTGTCCAGCAAATAATCACCTGGGACTACAGCACCATAAAAGATCTGTGCTGAAGGTTATAAAACTGAGTTTAGAAATCAGTCTCAAATCTCAAGCACCTGATTGGCTGAAATGGCGACCAGTCGCCATTTCAGCCAATTAGATGCTTGATATTTGAGATAGGTTTCCATTTTCAGTTTTATAATCTCGGGACCTATAGTATCTACATGTTGAACTCTAACGTTCAAGTGACTTATCATATAAAGTTTCATGTTTCCTTTCACTGAGAATTTGGCGCCATTTTAGATCAAGACTCTACATGTTAAACTCTAACGTTCAAGTGACTTATCATGTGACGTTTCATGTTTCCTTTCACTGAGAATTTGGCGCCACAAACCTCACATTCAAATGGTTTCTCTCCTGTATGTATTCTTACATGCATATTCAGTGCAAAGCCACTTGAGAAAATTTTCCCGCAATGATCACACTTGTGACGAGGCTCACTATGCTTGGTGGACGGAGAGGTAGCCATGGAATTGAGTGTTGGTGCCGAATATAGCGCTAGCAGCACAGAACGGTCAAAGTCTGATCTTGACTGGAGCGATGAAATCTCTGCAATAAAGAAAGGAAATAATTTGAAATGGATGTTGTATCTGACATTGAAAACCAAACACTACTACCTTATACCAATAACTCTAGTCATTGAAGGCAATCGCTATAAACTAAAGCAGCACTGAGGCAAATCATGATAAGTAATAAATGTATTATCTTCTCCTCGGCAGAAAATAAAGTGATTGCATCTGTGCGCCTATACGTAAATACGGACATGAATGTCTTATTTTTTGGTCAATAATGTTTGATGACGACTTGGAGAAAGTAATGAGAACAACAACGACATGTGTACCATATAATTTTAGTCTAGAAAGTATAATACATTGTAATGTTTAGAACAAGTGAAAACATAAAATCAAAAGAATAAAAATACTTTTACAGAAAAGTTTTCAGTATTAATAAAAAATAATGCCACGGTTATTGGGGAAATGAAAACGTGTCTGTGATTTCAGTCACACACCTGAAGTAACACAAAAATAGCGACAAACTTACAGAAGTCAGTCACTGGTTTAAACGCAAGATGTACATACTGAAATACTGCGAGAGTCATGTCTTGCTCTTATAATTTTTACCCAGCGTGTGAGTCAAACGATGGACTTTTAAAGTAAACTTCCTGTTGAACTTCTTGCCACATTCTGTGCATTCAAATGGAAGGTATCCGCTATGAGTTCGCATGTGAACATTCAAACTAGATTTTCTAGTGAATGTAGTTGAGCAAAGTTCACATACAAATCTCGCAGGTTCTTTTGATACTTTCGTCGGGAATGAGAACATGTCTGTAAATATACAAAAGATTTGCTTTAGAAATTTTCGTTAATTGTTTGTGGCGTCCTATTTGAATTGGCATACTTATATCAAACATGCTCTCTCTCTCTCTCTCTCTCTCTCTCTCTCTCTCTCTCTCTCTCTCTCTCTCTCTCTCTCTCTCTCACTGCGTGGGGATGTTTTGTGAGTGTGGCAATTCCTGATATGCTTATTTTACTTTTTTTCAACCAGGGTCAGGCAACTACTAGTATTTTAATAAGACGTTAAATAGTTTAATTATGTTTGTAAAAGCTGTTTGTGTTTAAGTTATTTGTGATTCTGTATTCGGTATTCTGCGCAATGTTTTACACGTGGTATAACACATTTTAGTATATTTTCGCAATATAGTTACACATATACTGTTCCTCTAACAGCTTCGGCGCTTTTTTCCTACTATTTTTTACAGTGTTCTTCGTACCTTACTATTTATTGGCGGATTAATATAATAATATTCAGGAAAAAATAATTGTGCGTCCTTCTAGTTTAAATGTAAGATCTTTTTAAAAGACGTTTTTTTGTGAAAAATGAATGATGTTTAAATGAGGTTTTGTTGTTGAAAATTCTACTGAATCAAACCATAAACGATGACTTTATATACAGCTAATATTCTTCTATCATTTTGGGCACGTTTAGGAACCATGCTGTTAAAACATATTGTAAATGTGACAAGGGGCAATGCAAAACTACAAACTATACTTACGGATAAAAGTCTTGTCCGATAAGGTTTTCCATCATATCATTTAAACACGTGAAATTCAAAAATGCCATTATTCCACCAGCATAAATTTGGTATCAATGGAAAGAGGACATTTATATGCATTCAATTTAAAAAAGAATTTTGGAATTTAAGCCAGTGCTGCCGGTAGAGTAATGAGTTCAAAATTGTCATGCAAAAAGATCAAATCGTCCTACCGGAAAAGACTTTTGTCCATTAGCATAGTTTAATTTTATAATTATTTAAAAAGCACAATAATTGCTTAATTCATAACTGGCGTTTGCGACGTTAAAACATTCATGCCGACTAAGAAATGCAATGTCTTAGACTGTCATGTTACACATGTAGTCATTTTTTCTTCAAAAATAATCAAACAATACATAGTTTATTGAATAGTACAATTGGTTCAGGTTTTTATTTATAACGGCCATTTCCAATTATTGGAATGTCAAAGAACACGGGCTGGTTAGGTAACATGCTTAAACGGATAACAATATCAACAAGTATTTTCATTCTTATGAATTAATACACTATACTATAAAACTTTTTCGCAAAAGCTTTTATAGTCGCAATTTCGCAAATACTATTCTTTCTATTTGGAAAGTTATAAAATTCCTCTCAGTTTTACAGATACCACATTTCTCTAGTACACTGAAACCCCTTTAAACCGGAACCCCTTTAATCCGGAAACCACTTTAAACCGGACAAATTGTCCAGTCCCAAACTTTTTACTATATATACATCACCCCATTAATCCAGAAACCCCTTTATTCAGGAAACCGGACAAGAATTATGGCACCAATTGGATTTTTCCATTATAAAACAGCCCTTTAAACCGGACAAGATTTAAGTCCTTATACGATATTTCACGTCCACATGGAAATGAATGGTCTATTAGTAGAATGAAAAAATTAAATTTCGTTTAAAAATACCTGTACAGATTAAATCAAGTTAATGAGTATTGTTGTCATAGAAAATTTATTTATTTACACCAATATGAATTTGTGTATGGCTAGAGCAAGTCTTAATTGCTATGACAACAAATTGAGTTTTATTGAAAGTGTTTTCACAGCTTTTTGTTTAAATTTTGACACCTGCGATATTTGGCATTTGGCTAATGTATTTGTTTCAAGGGGTTCCCCTTTAACACTCAATTGAAATAAATCAGTTATAAATGTAAAACTAACATATCAATCGGTTTGTTTTAATTTTGAAATTTCCTGGGGAGAAAGTCTGCTGATCATTTCCTTGTATTGTGATAATGCATTTAACGTTTGTTAGTTAAAAGCTGCAGAGACTACAATTTATTATTACGGATCAATGCAGTTCTGTACATAATATACATCCTAATGTCCATGTTTGGAAAAAAGGTTGGAATCCTGTCCAGGTGTCAAAACCCCTTAAGTCCGTACACCACTTTAAACCGGAAATTTTGTTCGGTCCCGACCTCGTCTGGTTTAAAGGGGTTTCAGTGTATATATTTGATTGTCCGAGTCTCAGCCAACTGTACGCGTATAACATCCTTTCTCAAAATACCCACATGCCACAAAAGCGATTTTTGCAATGTTTGTGATCAATCCATCTTTTTCAAATGCGTCTGGAAGTGTGATTTCACATGCCACCTTGAATTGAAACGTTTATCGCACACACTACAAGGATAAGGTTTAAGCCCCGTATGAAGTCGCATATGGGCTGTAAGATTTCCCTGTTTCGAAAGTTCCTTTCCACAAACGTCGCAGATGAATCGCCCTGGAAACAAAAGAAATGTGAATGAAACATCAGAATTGCAGCCATGTACTACAACTCTGTGTAGGTAACGTTTATTTTTGTACAAACAAAACCACATAAATTGAAAAAACAATATAGGTGTCTTTTTTTTAAACCGCAAATATCTAAAAAATAAAAAAAAGGTTGTATTTTATTTATACTTCAAAATATCATCCATTAATTTCTTGATCCCTTGACCTAGAAAATCAACAAAACTGAATATTCTGTCTTCTTACTCCAAGAAATAAAGAAATGGGCCCAAGATCATAAAACTTAATCAGGAAACTTGAAATGTTAAGTTTTACGTTTCTCGGTGGCTTGAGGGTTCAAGTAGTTTTAAAAAATTACTGAGGGTTTCAAGAAGTTTAAAAAGAATTCAGTATAAAACTAAGTGAAATAATATATACCGGATTCGACGAAGGATTCGTTAATAGTGACGTGGATCGTTAAGGTTAAGTTTGAGGACACTCGGGTAGAAGGTAGAAATGTTTGAATAATTATATGTGGTATTTTAGGCATTCATTGGTTTTTTGTCATATATCACTTTGAATCTAGAAAACAACGTTTTCGTGTTATTATTTAATGAAATGAAATTGGGCACTGCCAAGCATACATTATTATTATAATCATTGCATGTGTAACAATATACGTTTGCAGACTTCCCGAAAGTTGCCAGATCGAAGGACCTGTCTGGTAAAAATTGGGCCGGTCTGACATGATTTCTTATGTTATCAGACCGAGTGTCAGACAAAATTTGAACAGCTTATTCCTTTTCAACAAGTTTCGGTCAGACAGAATTGGTTTCGGTCAGAAAGATATTTACATCTTGTCTCACTCTCTTATACTATCGGCTCATTACATTCACCTCTAGGCTGGGACTACTTTCAACTTCTTTTACTTTAACTCAAAGATATAGTTCACCATTTACATTCACAATAGCTTGGGTTTCTCCGGTTTTAATGAAAGATATTGAAGATTTCAGTCATGTGTTATACATCAAGCTTTCATTTTCATAAATATGACTATACAACGAACCTTCTTAGTTTGGTCAAAAACCTTTCGCAGAGATGTAAAGTGAGTGTAAGGAACGACAACTCTGCGAATGAGATTGATCTTGTCTGACCAAATGTCTGACACTTTTTAAACTTCCGGGAAGTCTGCATTTGAATGAAATAAGGCGGTTTATATGGCTGATTAATAATGTTTTAAGGCATTCTTGTTTATATTACGCGTCAATAAACATCATTGCAATGCAGGTTGGATAACGTTATGCAACGAAACGAAGCACATATAGCAGCAAATAATAAACAGTTAAACGGAAGACACAAAAATGTATTGTTTTAATGTGAAGTCTTTTCTAGTTTCTTTTACTTTTAAATCACTGCAGATGCGAACTTGTAACCAAAATGCCCAGATGCTCAAAGATTCACGTAAGTTCAAAATAAACATCAACAGATAAATCCATCAAATCATTATTTCAAATGGGTCATGTAGTGAGTCTTCATATGCCATCTGGAATTGAAACGTTTGTCGCAAACGGTGCAAGGGAATGGTTTAAGCCCCGTGTGCAGCCGCATGTGAACTGTAAGATTCCCCCGGTTTGTCATTTTCTTTCCGCAAACTTGACAGAAGAATCCTCCACCTGAAAACAGAGAAACTTGTATGTTACACAATTGTTAATACTATGACAATGTGTTCATAAAGTTTTAGTTTTCGAACAAACAAAAGAAACTGCAAGGTTTTATGTTTGTCTTTATTCCAATTTCTGCAAAGTACGTGTAGAATTGTATTTATATTTCACAAAACAAAGTATCGATCTTACAATCCTTTAAACAACATATCAATGATTCATAAGAAAAGATCACATCTAATAAATGTTATCACTTTCCGAAATGCATTTCTTTAGTTGGTGCCAGCACAGTAATCCTTCACTAATAATAAAGAAAAACTAATGCGATTTAAATGTCCAAAAATAACTGAATGATGAACTGTACTTGGAAACTTTGGATAAACGGCACATCGGTAAAAAAGATCACAAATCGTAACATGACATTTAACAGACAATGTCTTGATTTGGCATTATCCGTCGAAACAGATGAAAAGGGAACTTTTAAAGCCACCGAACACGACGGTCCGACAGCCTTTTCATTGGCATTAATACTGCCCACGCCGCTTAGTCCCGGGTTAAGAGAAACTCAATTTATAAACAAAAGTGGATTATGCATACAGTAAACAATACAATTTAAATCCATCAAAAAACAAAGGTATGCAAAAATGTATGGAATTGCGGTAACAAGTCTTCTAAATCTATATTGCTGTTTCTTGTTTAAAAGTTTTAAAAGTTGTGAAATAATCAGAAAAAAGAAAAGGATATGTTGGTGTAACGAGAAATATGTGATAATTACTTAATGTAGTATTTTATTTTTAAAGCTAAAATATAATAAAACATTTTAATTTTAAAGATTTGAGAACTGATATTTGAATGTTATTAATCAGGAGGATGGTTTGCTTGAACTTCATTAACAGACGGTCGGCCAACATGAAAGGTTTTCAACTTATCATCGACTTTGTCGAAGAATTAAATCCAATATAGGAATGACTTCATTTTGTTGAAATTGGACGACAATTTGGTAAAACAAATATATATTTTTTCAGAAGCAACAAAACAATTGGGATACGAGATATATGTTTTCTCTCTGTACTAATACAACAGTACATTATCGCCACACTGTCTTTTTATGTCCGTGGAATAGGTAAGATACTAACTTGATCTATTTCGATGTCATTAAATGTTGCATATGTTGAATTAATATAATTGTTTATATCATCACTTGACTTGTTTCACATATATCTCCTTGTGGTGATTTAACATGTGACATTTCATATTCCAGTTGGAGTTGAAGCGCTTCTCACAATACTGGCACTTGTATGGCAGATTTCCTTGATGCAGCCTCATATGAGCTTTTAAACTACTCTTAGCTGTAAACGGCTTTGTGCAGATATCGCACACGTGGAGTCCACCTATCGGGGGTTGCGGCTGTGGTTCATCGTCTGAAATCGATAGAGTGAAATGAAGTATTCACATTTGAATTTCAACAACAGGGATTTTAACACCATTAATCGGATGGTTAAAATACACACATACTATTTACTATTGAAAGTAAACCTAAATTTAAATTAAACAGAAATGTTAAAGATGTTTGCCTCATTAGTGGCATTTAGTGCACGTGTTCAATTTTCTATGTATCCCTTCGGTTATCATAATGAGACAGTAATGGAGATTTTTATTCTTATAAAAGTCGCCCTCCTTATCCTTTGTAGACAGTACAAATTACTTGTTCAACACATGCTGTTTTGCAAGGACTACCTCGTGTGGACAAACACATGACAATGAATTTCCACATGGTGAATTTAAAATGGCATAGCTTTTTGAAGGTTAGCATTGCTTACAATTCTAAAGATCGTGTACAAACTAGAAGCCGAAAATGTTTTTATTTTCTATCTCAATGAAAAATGGAGGTTATTTTAAAACCATACGCAACTTACTTACGATTAATGGTGCAAGAAGGTTAGAGTGTTTCTTGTATTTAATTGTATTTTTGCATAGGCCTATAAATGCGTCAATGAGATGGACCACCGCTTCAATTGTTCAAGACGGGAATTTAGTCAATCATTTCTATGTATTTTATATTTCACTGGCTTTAAAGAGCGCTTAACTTTGTCCAGAAGTATAGTTTGAGCTGGGTGATTTCTCATAAAATCTAAATAACAGTTCAAATGCCAACGGTCGTAAAACTGAAGAACAATCTCAATTCTCAAGACTTGTCTCCATAAAAGCCAATCTTATGCTTGAGATCTGAGGCTGGTCTCCACACTTAGTTTTAAGATCTTAGGCAATTGTCTTGATGACAACGTTACTTATTATATTCAGTGTCAATCGAACAACGAATAGGCTAAAGAAATCAGTTTTCTTTGTTTTAATTGTTTCAATAAAAAGGTACAAATGAATATTTTGATAAAATGTACACGAAAATATTCGTAATTGAATGTTTATAACGACTTATTCTACACTAAAGAGCAGTTATTTAACTCAAAATGACCACTTGCAAGACACAAAAAGTCTATGTTCTGAGACATTTCCTTAACCGTTCCAGTCCCTAGATATATCATAAACGTCATTCTGCATCAGTATATCATACACTAGCTTTTTTTACTACAAGTGAGTTAACGAGTGAGACTTCAAATTCCATTTGGTGTTGAATCGTTTGTTACACTTGTCGCAGCGGTATGGAAGGTTTCCGAAGTGAAGTCTAAGATGGTGTTGTAAACTTTGCTTCGTTGTCGTCTGTTTACCACACAATTTACATCGGAACATCCGACGACCCTCTTCCGTTACTTCTGAAACTAAAAAATAATAGTAAGTAATGATGACTGCTTATCTGTTGAAACGCCTCCAAAGGTATATTTTGTTTAAAATATATATTCAATCTCGTTTTTGGTTATGGTCATAAAAATGATGGCCTGAATATTGTCAATAAAACCATGCTCAATTATTTTGATACCCGACATAAACAAGTAATTCACTGTATGGTGTATAGTACGAATTTGACTCTTTGATCTGCGACATTTCGGGATATTCTATCCTTGTTTTCCTGAAGAGGTAAAGTGTAACAATACCTTGAAAATTACCGATAAAACTTTACCATAGCTATGATGAAATTTACACATCTTTCGGACACGAATATATATAATAACAAAAGTACATTCACTGCTAAATGCGAAAAATCGGACTAAAACAACATAAGTGATGTTGAATCACTATCGTTTTATTAATTCTTTGGAAGAAGTTCTTCGTTGTATTGTTTTGTTGAGTATGGTTGAGAATAAATGACACAAACAAACAAGGACATTATGAAATTTAATCACAACGTAAAATAAACGAACAAGTAAAAAACTGAAATTTTATACAACTATTCGTTTAAATGACACTAATGGGAAAGGTAAGGAACAATTTGTCTTCTGTATATTGTAAAAGATTTTTCTCTTCGACTTCAAAGATCTTGAAAAACTTCTTAACATTCGTGGACACATTAAATCGTCAGAACTGACATAGATGAGGTAAATTTTAATTTTATCGCAGATCAAATGCAATATGTTGTTCAATTCTGCAACAATTATTAAAGGCCCAATAAACTTGTCAAAACGTTTTTTGTTCATTGTGAAAATTAATCAACCACGTTGACCCTTTTCAAAAGAAAGTATAAATGACCAATGTTCTCAAACAATCCCCAATCATTGAGACCCGGTCCGAATTAAAACGTCAAAGTATTTTGTAGCCCATAAAATTACTAACCAATGTTAACAATCACTCGGCGAAAAGTTATCGGTTTTTTCCGTACGTGGGCCGTAAGAACGCAGAACGCGGTTACGTCATTCACATAAAAGTTGTAAACACAAAATCATGCAAACATGGAAAGAAAAAGACGAGGAAAAATAGAGATTCTTTAAGTTTTAACTTCATTACAAGGTAAACAAAGAAAGATGTAAATGTTATACGACCCATCCCGGTAACGGCTTTTAGTGGGGAATACGTCATCAATTTATGCACTTCTGCATACTTAGCGACCGTCGCCTGCCGGGAGTTGCCGAAAATCAGCTCGGAAAGATTCGCTGTTTGTTTTGTAAACAAGATAAATGATCCACAAAACATGCTGCAAATCAATAAGATAATACCCTTTTCTTATTGTAAGGTTTATTTTTTGTGTTATTATGCATACAGGTGAAATCTAAAATATTTAGGTTAATAAAAAATATGCTGTTTGACAAGTTTATTGGGCCTTTAAGAAAGAGAACAAAACTATTCTATATACTGCAGTCTTTGAGAGACATTTAATACGTTTGTAACAAGAAGACGCCGAAATGCGGGGAAACCAGGTTTTATTCTTAAATTTTAAATGAAATAAAGGGGCACTACTAAGACAAAATATAGTTAAGAGTTATGAATCTTATCCTGGTAGTTCCTATTTGTGATGTCAGACAGCTATGTTAAGTTTCAAAGCTATACCTTAGTGGTTACAGAGAAAACGTGAACTTTTATAAACACAAATAAAACGTATTGAAATGATGATGCCCAGCCGCCTGCCCAACGACAAAATTCGTGATTTAACTAATCAGTAGAAATTTTTTTTTTCAATTTTATATTATCGTTCTTCAATATTTTTTTTCATTTTAAATATCCTCTCTTCTTGCAAATGAAATCTTATATTATGTGCGGTAAATCTTTTTCTTCACTGATATCTTTGTAATTCCGGACACGTTTCATTAATTTAACACAATGTTTAAAATCCTTTTTGTTTTAACACCTATTTTTTGTACATTGGAATCAAAATGTTCGTTATTAGTAAACTGAATAATCCACAAAAAATCGCCTTTCTCGTGAAACATATTCATGGGATATGCGGAGACATTCAACATCAAATTCATAGAAGAAAGTAAGTAGTCCACAACAGTGCTACAGAATTCATGTTTTCGTGTTATTTGTTGCCTTCTAAATGTCTGAGATAATGACACTTTAAACTCCATTTTGAATTAAATCTTTTGTTACAATGTTCACACTGAAACGGATGGCCGCCAAAATGAAGCCGCTTGTGTACTTGCAGATTTTGTTTTTTCTTGAAAGACCGGAAGCAAATGTCACATGTCAAACTTCCTGCTGGTTGTGTCTGCAGTCCTACACCTGAAATGTACATACCATTATACAGTTTGTCTCTTTTTTATTTAGTGTGATGCCCTATGGCAATCTAACTTCACGACCAAACAAACGGGTTTATAAGAAATTAAACAAACCTGTTCATAAAAATATATTTATCTTAAATACTTTAACCGGGACAAATACATGGTGATATGCGCTATGCACAGTTCACTTGAACAACATTTTAGCACACTTTTCGATTTATCTTTCTATCCCTTAATTAGGTGGACTTTTACTTGCTTTAAAGTTAGCATATAAAACATTATTCATGGTCTATTTTTCAATACACAGCACATCGGTGACAGTGTTGTAATGTGTTATCATGTGCCGTCTCATATTGCTTTTTCTGTTAAATGTCCGTTGGCAAATTGTGCAAGGGAAAACTTCCTGATTTCCGTGTAAACGCATGTGCACATCTCGGTTACTCTTGAGTGTAAACGTTTTCCCACAAAGGTAACATTCAAACTTTTTGCCGCTTTGACGTCCTGTAAATAAAACAAAACTGTTTAAGAATTTTAAACTATCAAAATTTCATAACAGAATCGAAATCCGTTTATGCAGCAATATCGGATTTAATCAAAGTTTCGTCTTAGTTCATGGTTTCCGTCACAATATTGACAATTAGTTTTTTAACATGTGACCAACAGTTTCTTTTACACGAAACGAAACAACTGTTCAACGATAATTTATATCTGGTATGATTTTTATACTGCGGATACCTTTGTGTAGCGAGACACTAATGGATTTTGTAACGTAATGAAATCAATATGGCATCGAGACAGTTGACCAGACATCTGAAAGCAACTGGACATAAAACTGATTTGGGTTTGAATAAGTCTGTTTGCGACTAGTAAAACAATCCGGAACGTTTTCCCATGATTTATGGTCACAGGTTGTGGGTGTTACTGGTAATGAGACACAGGTAGGCGTGCAAAAAACAGATCAACATGAACGTTTATGAGACGGAAGGCATCTGGTACCTTAGAAATTGCAACAAAATTAAGGTAGACGCTAAGCGTATTAGCCTTGTATTGTTGTTTTGTCGTGTGTTTCTTTTATGTGTTATTTTATGAGGGGAAGGAGTTGATTGTTGTTTTTCATTTAAAAAGGTATCAAGGAAATGGTGAAGCTGAATCAAGGTTTTCCGATTGGGTTTTTTCGCCGTTATCTTTTTTTAATTTCTTTGTGAATGCCATTAAGAATTTCTTCACTTTGATCGACGGTGGTCATAGTTACTTTTGTTTTTATGTGTTTGTACGCAACACTGAAAATATTTCTTGTGGGGTGTAGTTTACATTATCAAGGCTGTTTAAATTTGTTTTAATCAACATATCGGGAAAGCCATATCATAATCCAGAACAAATATACCCTCTCGGAACAACACAAAAAGAAAGGAACCCGGCGGGACTTGTGTGACATTGATGCATTCTATGACCTGTTAAAACCACCAGTGGCATATATGTTTTTCAACAGATTGTTACAGGGAGATAACCTCATAACTTCTCGAATGTTTGTTTGTTTGTTTCGTTTTCTTTTCAATCAGGCCATTTAATAATGCTCGCTCTTGGCACTATTCTTTCCTGTTCATGTAAGCGCATTTATCTTAATAACCAAATCAACTTCTGCTCGTTTGTTTATAAGAGAACCTGCAAGTGTTGCGTCTGGACGCTGTCTATTGGATGTGGCCATTCCTGATATACAAGATTAATTTCCTTATAATGATTGGAATCGTGGTCTGAATGATAGCTGTGTAAAGCCAAAGAAAGTACTCAGATCGATAGCAGCACAACACAATACACGACTACTGTACATAAGCTTTATTCAGTTTAATTCGAACCTAATACTAATGTTGTTTTTCTAATAAACATGAAATAAACACTTAAACAGTTTGAATCTGAATACTAATGCTGTTTGAAATATAAAACGTTTGCAAAAAAACTAATCGAAAATCAGTTATAATAGAAACACATGTACAGATGTAGATTATATCCAGGAATTATGCATTTTGAAGTGCACACTTAACAAAATTCATTAACGTAGATATTGTACAAATAACTATAGGAAATGCACAATGATAAAACAAACGAGGAGACTTTCAAGCTTGTCCAGGACTGAAGTATAAAGCTGAGATTGGAAACCAGTCTCAAATCTCAAGCATCTGATTGTGTGTAAAGCCAAAGAAAGTACTCAGATCGATAGCAGCACAACAAAATACACGACTACTGTACATAAGCTTTATTCAGTTTAATTCGAACCTAATACTAATGTTGTTTTTCTAATAAACATGAAATAAACACTTAAACAGTTTGAATCTGAATACTAATGCTGTTTGAAATATAAAACGTTTGCAAAAAAACTAATCGAAAATCAGTTATAATAGAAACACATGTACAGATGTAGATTATATCCAGAACTTATGCATTTTGAAGTACACACTTAACAAAATTCATTAACGTAGATATTGTACAAATAACTATAGGAAATGCACAATGATAAAACAAAAGAGGAGACTTTCAAGCTTGTTCAGGACTGAAGTATAAAGCTGAGATTGGAAACCAGTCTCAAATCTCAAGCATCTGATTGGCTGAAATGGCGACTGGTCGTCATTCAGCCAATCAGATGCTTGAGATTTGAGACTGGTTTCCATGCTCAGTTTTATAACCTTGGGCACAGGCATCCGTTAGTAATACACTTGCAACGTATAATCAGTAATGTACATCCCACATCTACATTAATCAAAAAAGAACTTAGGTAAACTAGAAACATTTTTACGAATAAAGAGTCATCTTTGTATAGTTCGTCTCCAGGTTAACGTCATACCCATGTTTGTATCCATGTCTATATTCTTAAACTATTCTGAGAGGTGCCTAAAACTATGCTGACACATACGCTACATTAAAGGTCTTTTAAAAGCCACAATGTGTTTTTTTCTGACAGATCTCCAGACAGATATATACCTCCATTGGTCATATCTTTCTTTTTTCAAGTAAAGTTAGGATTGTTCAAGTTATCAGCTGTTTCTACATATGTGCTTTCAATGATCTTGCCTGACAAGAAGTTTATTATATCGCGGATTCGTTCATTGAATTTTGTGAGAGGTGTATCAGCAAATGTGCCTTAAGGGAACCCTTCTGACTGAATCTTCGTTGACAAATTCTGCATTCAAAAGGTTTATCTCCAGTGTGGATTCGCAAATGAACATCTCGATTCTGCTTTGTTTTGAACACTTTGCCACAAATATTGCAGACGGTCTTTGACGGATCCTTATAATCTGAAATAAAAACACGAAAAAAAGTTCAAAGCTGGGAAAACATGTTTAAGAAATGAATAATTAAATATGCTATTCGCACAACATGTGGCTCTAACATACTTGTATGTTTCTATTACAAGTTGCTTTGTCAGTATTTAATAATTGTAAATAGTGCCAAAGTGCCACAAAATACGCCCATCGACGAATGGGTGTTCCCATTATATGACCGCTCTTCGAATGGCGTTCAAAAATGTAGATAGACATATTTTATTAACATCCCCATCAGTATTAGAGGCAAGTAAGTTGCACATAAATATTGCAATCTGGATGTAACAAATATGATAAAGAAAATGGCAATTTTTAAGAGAATGTAATTGCGTAGTTGCTTCAAAGCAGTTTCAACCATACAGAGTTTGCAATAAGATTTGAAAGATATATCCCATTTTTATTCAGAAACGAGATTATAATTTTAGTGATTTTAAGTCAATCATTACAAGAATGGAAATATTTAGAGTGCTCCGATAAGTAACTTCGTAGCTGAATATACAGTAAGCGCTAATGCTTACATGACGTCTGGTGTCAGTGTTCATGAGTATTTAAACAAAAGATGCCAGTCAATATAGTGCGACACCTATCCAAATCTGGGACAAAATAATTATAGTATAGAAACAATTAGTGGTGAAAAGTAAAACTACAAACCAGATTGGTGTTAAGATGAACATTTGTGTCGCCCTCAGGTACTTTGTCAGAATAGAAGTGCAAAAAAAAACAGGAATATAACTCAGTCAAATGTGACCTTGTGCTACAGATTAAGGCCTCACAACTGTTGGCATAACCAATATAACTAAAGTTTAAAGCAGAAATATTTAACAAAGGGATCGCTCACAATCGTTACCGCTGGTGAAGCGAAAAGAATGTTCTGCAAAGTTCCGGTGACAGTACTGTCAACGTTTATTTTGATCAAGAAAAGTACGTGGTCGAAATTGACTCTTTTTTAACATTTCAATCATTTCTTCAGAAAAAGGGGACGGTGATTCGATGTTGGATTTATCAGCAAGCTGGTATGATACCAATATATCAAATTATCGTTGTTATGAAGAACATTTCGACTCTAAATTGAGTGAAATTCAACGATGGGTGAAGAGTTTTTGTGCTTTTATGCAGTGTTTAGTTGTATTTGTTCCGTTGTTTTTTCCCCAGTGGCCGGTTTAACTCTGTAAGCTGTTTTAATGAAAATGCTGGCCAAATTTTTACGGTAGCGGTTGTGCATTTGAGGTGATTGTTGTGAAAGAGCATTTATATACAGAACGATATTCAATGATATACCCTGAAAAAATTTACATCAACGTTCTGGTTCTACGTCAAATGTGTATATCATTCATATGCACGGTCATGTGGCTCCTCAGATGGCTGTTTTGATAAAACCTCTTGTTGCACATTTTGCATTCAAACGGTCGGATTCCAAGATGCACTCTCGTGTGTACGTCCCGGTTTCTTCTACTTTTGAAATTTTTGCCACAAAAATTACACTGTGTGTCCGTGAGTTTCGAAGAAACTACATCTGAAAAGAAGTAAAGGTAATATTACACTGAGCTAATGCAGTGAATTTGTGACTAATAAAACTTGCGGGTACAAATCTAGCTTATAACTTCATCTAAAGTATCATTAATGGAAATGAACTTTCCGGATACATTAAATATTTTTAAGGCAACCAATTGAAAACTGAAGAAAACCAAACCAAATACATATTTGTCGATTTCTTCGCTGACGAAAAGAGAAAAAAAAAATTAAACAAGAGGGCCAATTGGCCCTAAATTGCTCACCTGTCAAACTTGATCTAGATATCAATGAGATAAACATTCTGACCAAGTTTGAAGAAGATCGGACCAAAATTAAGACCGCTAGAGTGCAGACAAGATTTTTATATAATTTGACCTAGTGACCTAGATTTCAAGGTCACATAACCCAGTTTCAAACTTGACCTAGATATCATCGAAATATACTTTCTGACCAAGCTTGAAGAAGATCCAACCAAAATTAAGACCTCTAGAGTGCAGACAAGCTTTTTCCTTAATTTGACCTACCGACCTAGTTTTAAGGGTCACATGACCCACTTACGAACTTGATCTAGATATCATTGAGATAAACATTCTGACCAAGTTTAAAGAAGATTGCACCAAAATGAAGACCACTAGAGTGCAGACAAGATTTTTATATAATTTGACCTAGTGACCTAGATTTCAAGGTCACACGACCCAGTTTCAAACTTGACCTAGATATCAATGAGATAAACATTCTGACAAAGTTTCAGAAAGATCGGACCAAAATTAAGACATCTACAGTGCAGACAAGCTTTTTCTTTAAATTGACCTACTGACCTAGTTTTAAGGGTCACATGACCCAGGTACGAACTTGATCTAGATATCATTGAGATAAACATTCTGACCAAGTTTAAAGAAGATAACACCAAAATTGAGACTGCTAGAGTGCGGACAAGATTTTTCTGTAATTTGACCTAGTGACCTAGATTTTAAGGTCACATGACCCAGTTTCGAACTTGATCTAGATATCAATGAGATAAACATTCTGACCAAGTTTGAAGAAGATCGGATAAAAATTATGACCGCTAGAGTGCGGATAACAATTGTGAACGGACGACGGACGAAGGGTGATCACAAAAGCTTACCCTGTCACTATGTGACAGGTGAGCTAAAAAGGTTCCGTCTCAAAAGCACCGAATTCAAATATAGCCTTCCCATCAAAATTGAAATGAGAGCGCAAGTTTATAACGGTAGGACTGGCAAACAAACAAAGCGATCCTTATATACACTTTTCTTCGAAAGACACAAAAAAACGGAATACGGTTACAAAATCAGAACGGTCCATTTTCAAAGCCATTTTCTTAACAATAAAAAATTAGCATGAGGATGCACAATTACTGCTCATCGGAATACATTGTTGTACATTAAATTTTGTTTATTTGATAACACGATGATACCCAAACAATTCATAAACTCTGTGAAGAGGAATTTAATCATGTCACACATAATTATCGTAAAACTTGTCAGCCAAACAGCTTGTATTGAATACAATGTATATATCTCCAAGAAAAACAGGAACGACTGTCCCACCTACAGTTGATCGATATGCTTTCCTCTGTGGTTGCACGACGGTGGCAGGGGCTTTAGAGTTTATGAAGGTTTAAGGGGTAATCTTGTAAAAGAACCTTGAAGCTCACTCTGTTTCTTTTATCCCTGCCATCGTGTTATTAGGTTCTTTTACAAGATTTCCCTATATCCTATATCAATTCTTAAACCCCCGCCACAGTTGTGGCAGAAAAGATTGCGTGATATGAAAGGATACAAAGGAAATAGAATCGGATGTATCGTTGTTGTTGATGTTGGTATTTATGGTGTGCTTAGAATAGAAAAACCATGGTTACAAGTGTCAGAAACAACAAGTTAAAAAATAACGATTTATTTAAAGAACACAATACAACAATTATATTACAAAATATATAAAGGAACCAAATACCAATAATCACATGTTTACAATACAACAAACTCTTAATTAATAAGTCATAAATAGGCTATATGCCTTTTTTTAACAAACGTATCTGCTTCTGTTTACTACATCAAATTAACCATTCAAAGGTAAATCACAAAACCATTGTACAGCACAACCTGTGCCCAAGACAACCTTCAAACAAAGGCTACATTTAATATGTCCCACTGACATTTTTAAAAGGGCAAATTCGCCTGTAAACTAAGACCACCTGTCTTCAATGACCACTTTAGCACTTTAGGTTTTCTAGGTTTTTATATACGTTTTTATGTTTTCCCTAGAGTGGTCTTTGAAGACTGGTTTGACTTCTGATTCAGCGTTCTATATAATGTACAATAGATGCGTTCACAATTCTCTAACATTAAAAAATGGAGAAAAATGATTCAGTCTCAAAATCTTAACTTAAGTGCAACGGTGGCCTTATTGTGCATTTATGCCGGACAGAAATAAAATGAGCGCATTTTCCCGATTCTTAAATACTTTTTTGTGCAATTGGCGTAATTCATGTTTTACATACAGTCTAGATTCATTTCTTTCAAATGCACAGTCATATGCCCTTTCAAATGACTTTTCTGATAAAATCTTTTGTGACACATTTTACACTCAAATGGTCGAATTCCAAGGTGTACTCTCATGTGAACATCTCTGTTGTTTTTGTTTCTAAATACTTTGCCGCAAACATTACACAATGTGTCTGTTCCACCTGACAAAGCTTCATCTGAAATGCATTAAAATTGAGTTTTAATTGACTTCAAAAATGAAATTATTTACCTAAAGCTCTATCTAAAAAAGTTACAATCATGACTTCATATTTTACTCCGCTGAGCCTTCCAATGAGGCATATTATTAATCATTCTGAGATTGCTGTATATTTCTTAAGTTAGTTACATAATAAACTGGCGGCGTTTTAAAGTACGATGCACATGAGAAGATACACACGTTTACATAAAAATCGTTTAGAGGAAATAGAGATTTTTCGATGCATTATTTTCTTATATCTTTTCCAAAACTAATAGGGATTTGTTTGCTGGCTTCTTTTTACAAAAATGTTATCAAGTATTAACTAATATCTATTAACGCTGTTTTAAACTAAAATTAAGAGCAATCAGCAAAAAAAAAACAATATTAGATGCTGTTTTGAGTTTCATATTTTTTAACATAATAAAACACTTTCGATCAATTTTAATGTTCCCACAAAAATATGATGCATGAAGATAGAAGGAAAACTGGATTGCATTTCTTTTGCCTTGACCCAAGATTGAACAGCGTAACTGAACAGAAAGAGACAATGTTAATCTTATCAAACGAATACGCTCAATCCAATCACTGAACATAAATATAAATGTTTAATGTTGCCGATTATTATGTAATAGAGTTCCATTGAAATATCTACGAATACACAATCATCTTCGGTACTAACAAAACAGTTCAAAGTCGTCTCCGATGGGCCACATTTCAGAAAGTACTTCATCAGTTGAATGGCGTTATGGGGTTCACTTCCAGTCCATCAAAAATGCGGCATTGAATCAGCAGCAACATGAACAACCATGTGAGATTTCAGATTAGACTTTTGATTAAATCGCTTGTGACAAACTGAACATTCGAATGGACGCTCTCCAGTATGAATACGCATGTGAAGATTCAAGCGATATTTGTTTGTGTAATCTTTCCCACATACAGTACATATTCCGCTATTTTTTCCACTCGAGTCTGAAAATAGAAATGACACACAATTACTTTTACAATATCCCATTGATGTAACGTTTCAATTTATATACATTAATTGCTGTTTCGAAATAAACGTCAACGGCCTCGCGGTCCATAGCCTTAATATGTCAGTGTGACTTGTCTTCAACGGGGCCGTAAGATGATTTTTACCTTACTTGTAAAAAAGCGGGAAATGCTCATCTGGTATGCAAGAAAAATATTTAATTTCGACAAAAACTTGTGTGATTCACTGGTCAGGAGGTGCTACCGAGCGATCGCTAAACAAAAAGCCGCAGTCAGAGCGCAGATACCAATAATACATGATAACCATTATTTTCTTGAATTTTGCTCAATATTATGTTCTGTTCTAACTTCAGTTCTGGCCATTGTTTTCTTATGTAAGTGGCAAATTCGTCTTTTTTATCTGGGACCTCTACGCCGATTATCATGGAATGGTTTTAATCTTAAATAAACTGATCGTTTAGAATGTAGCTAAGTTGGTATTTACTCAAGTAGCGTTTAAATCAAGCTCAAATCCATTACTACTCATGATGAGGCTCAATCAAACCGAACCTGCTATATTTATATATCCTGTAAGGTTGCTTTTCAAAGTTCCATTTTCATTTATTGCAAAAAAGCCCTTTAGTTTTTATTTTCCCAAATGTCTATGGAAATTCTTTTCATATCAATGTTAATGTTACAAAACAGGATTTCTTCACAGAAATTTTATTTCTTTTTTCATACTAGTACCTGAAGATTGCTTTATTAACAGTCTATTGAGTTTTAAAGATATTACTTTTTTCGCATAATTCCATTTTCCGGGTTTTACTTTTGAAAAGGTTTACAATTTATTTGTAAAATAAATGAAACTGTGAGATTTATTCTTTAAAAAAATGATTATGTTTTACTAGGTTTTTAACTCGGTTATTCTATTCTTCTGAGCAAATGCATACAACTTCAACAAACCAAACAAAACTCCAAACAAACTACGCGGTTTGCTATTTTTATTTTTTTTTTAATTAATGAGTAAACAGCCTTCAGCAACGAACATTTAATCTGACGATAGTATAGAATTCTCTGTAGAAACCTTCTTAAATCTCCTAATTACGTTATAATGTATCAAATGACCCGTTTTAGACAAGATTGTTTTGTTCACATGATTGACGATTTTGTATCAGTATAATACATTAAAATCACATTCTCGTTTAGTTCTTTTAAATATGAATAGAATGTCCAGTTATTTCTGTTCAGTGTTTTAAGGTGGTGTGCAATGCCGACTGGTTGATCAAATGTAATTTCCTTTCACAATTCCAATATTTCAGCTGATTATTTATAATGAACAAGCATGTGAACTTTGAGATTTGATTTCTGTGTAAATGTTTTTGAACACACGGAACATTGAAATGGCCTGACACCGAGATGGATTCTCATGTGCACGTCTCTGTTCTGTTTGGTTCTGTAGGTCTTCCCACATAACGAACACGGGAAACGAGATTCGGCATCTGAAATCAAAAATCACTTCTAATTAGTAATGCTGAATATTACTGATGAAATACTACAGCAAATACAGAAAACACGCTACGATTATATTGTTTATTGTCAGTTTTATTTACTAAAATTACATAGAAAAAGACGCTTTGCATAACTAAAAGCTTTTACCTCAACATAGAGCAAAAATAAAAACAAACATACAAGCTTATTCACCATTTAACCATTCTTGCCGCAAACAAATTAAGAAAACCATTAGGCTGCATATATATGGTGGATGTACATTGAGTCTGTCATATTACACCAGCGAAAGATTTGAACACGTGGTGCATGTCGATGTCACTTGGTTTATACACTTTTTCTATCCACCACTCTTGAATCTTCACAAATAAGCAAGCGAGCAATTTCTTAAATAATCTAAGTTGAACGCAAACAATATGTTTTTATGGCTAAATGCAGCAATTGATATTGTTATTTAAATATGTCATGCGGACCGAGATTTCCCAGTGATCTTTTTTCCAGAATATATATATAATGTATATTCATCTCATCTTTGTGAAAAATGAACCATCATATGAGCCTTTAGGTTTGATTTCTGGTTAAATCCTTTCCCGCACACTTGACATGACCAAGGTTTTTCCCCTGTATGCAGTAATTGATGTCTCTTCAGAACCGCCCTTGTTGAAAAGTACTTATGACAGGTAAGACACTGAAAATTTCCGTTTTTACTCCTCTCGACTGATGAATCTGAAAACATAAAGGCGTCAGCCATGTAAAATTTACGGATTTTATATATTTTTAATAGCAGTTGTTGTCAAGGTAAAATAAGAGCACAATGAAAAAGCTTGATTTCTTTATTTTCACATGATAGGTATTACTACAACAACTACATAATTATGCATTCAGTTGCATGTGTAGAATGATTCGCGATTGTCGAAATCCTGATGTTCGTCACTTTTAAACAGCGTTATAGATCTTCAATCAGCACAATATCTTAATGTTAAAACTTGATCTAGTTGCGCTAAAATCTAACTAGATTTTGTCCATTTGTCCACGATATCAATTGTTAATTAGGAATTGCGCCTGTGTTGTAATATTTAATCCTTCAGTATATTCATATTGTATTTGAGATGTGTAACCATGTGCGACTTAAGATGAGGCTTTTGTGTAAACGTCTTTCCGCAAGTTTGACAGGCAAATGGTCGTTCCCCTGTGTGCAAGATGAGATGTCTCTGAAGCACTTGTTTAGTTGAGAAACATTTTTGACAAATTTGGCAGCAATTCTTCAATTCAGATGAATCTCTGCCTTGTTCTGAAATGAAAAATGTTTAACTAGTAATTAGGGTGTATTTTATTCCTAACAATGCATGCATCTCCCATATTATATATAAACATACCTTGTTCGGTGGCTTTCAAAGTTCCCTTTTTCATCCACAGACACTTGTTTAGGGGTCCTTTGCTGGCCCTATATGCCTATAGAGCTATATAGGCCTATATATAGGCTTACAGGTCTCTAGATCCAAAAGTGGGCAATCACAAAATATCCCAGTTTTCAAAAAAATAACAGTTGATACATTACATAACCATGGAAAGATAACCAACTAAACAGATCTCGGAAAAATACATGATCCCATTTGCACATTAATTTCGAAGACAAAATGGTAACTTACCGAACAAATGTTGATTCCCGTTGATAGATCCTTTAATAATCTTTCCTATGACATTAGTAAATAAACATAAATTTGTCTATTGGTGGAGAAAATCCAAATTTATTATCAAAATCACTGAAGTTTTCACATTTTTGTCCGCGGAATCTGTTCTTTTCCGAAATTATGCAAATTACGTCATTTCCGTAAACGCCCATAGTTTCAAAAAATGAGTAAATTAAAAAAAAAATAAAGAAATTATTTGACAATCGTTTGAAACAAACCTTGAAAATAACAGGCAATCTCGGTAAGTGTCGGTTGTTTTGATGGTCAACATTCTATTTACTTGAATTTTATTTAAATTACACATTGTACGTACAGGAAAAATACCGACGTTTTGCGGACGTTCAGAATTTTCCACCAAATTTAACGGTTTTTTTAACACGGCTCTAATGCGCAGCCAAGTCGTTTTTCAAATAAACCGGGCTTAATCGGAAAAGAACAGATTCCGAGTGAAAACTTCCATAAATTTTGATAATAAAGTTGGATTTTTTCCACCAACAGACGAATTTATGTTTAGTTACTAGTGTCATAGGAAAGATTATTAAAGGATCTATCAACGGGAATCAACATTTATTCGGTAAGTTATCATTTTGTCTTCGAAATTAATGTGCAAATGGGATCATGTATTTTTCCGAGATCTGTTTAGTTGGTTATCTTTCCATGGTTATGTTATGTATGAACTGTTATTTTTTTGAAAACTGGGATATTTTGTGTTCTAAGTGATTGTAGTTGTATCTCATGCTGTAGATCATCCGTTTATTTCCTGCAATTGCCCACTTTTGGATTTAGTCACCTGTAAGCCTATATACAGGCCTATATAGCTCTATGGGCATATGGGGCCAGCAAAGGACCCCTAAACAAGTGTCTGTGTTTTCATCTATTTATGTATAACTCATCCCAACTTTACAAATCAATTTTAGGCACTTTACATAACTTGAATAAAACTATACACCACTTAATTAACGTTTGTTACCCTAATAAGTTTCAGATTCCAACAGGTCTATAGTTAACAGTTTCTAAAATGCAATACATTAAAACATAGTGGGACAGAATCGATCACAGCCAAGAAATAAACACATCTGAATATGTGTGAAAATAAGGTATCCACAAGAATTATTACACATAAAACTAAGACAGGGCGTCCTTTATATGTATTTCAGTGCCTTCTGTTACCGTTTAGTTAAGAAATGGGAATACTACAGTATGTGTATTCGCGTGCTTAGGAGAACTTATTTAAAATTTAAAAAAATTAAAATAACTCTTAAGAAGCGATGTCAACCAGTTCCCATGGTACAATTTGTTAAACATTTGTTAATACGTTTTTTTGCAAAACAACTCTCATTAATATATATCAGAACAAAAATAAAAACATTTCTGAAATTATGCTATTATCCTCCCATATTAAATTCCAAAAATAAGCACAAATATAGTCGACCGCCTCATGGGCGGCCGACTAATGATCATTAAATAATGGAAGTTCACCTGATCCAATACCAATGATTTCTTAAATATTATTTATTAAGGTATTTTAATATAACTTACACAGAATCAACAAATTAAAGGCAGGATTCAGATTTTAATATAAAACTTTTTTTCCAGTATGTTCACGTATCCTTCCGATATATAGTTTCACCAATGTTTTTCCTTCTGCTAATTGCTGTTACACTTTTCTGTTTCAATTATCAGCTATCATAGTTTTTTTACTCTGTGTCATTTGGTATAAGCAATGTAGTCTAGCAACCGCGCCAGCTTCAGCAATGCCTTCTTCTGTGAGTTTCAGTGGAAGCTTGAAAATGATATGAACGAGGTTCAGATTAAGATCAATCTAATGTCCATTAAATGAAGAGCGTATATTTTTCCATGTTAAGCCAACTCGCATCGTTTCCTGGACAAGTTTGTCAGGGTATTTGCAAGAATAGTCGTCTTTACACACATGGAATGTTACTCTCTTTTATGTTTGTCCTTTTTCAGACTCTATTCGCATGCATTTTTAATTGAATAAAGCCTTGTAATGAACAATCATGTGTGATTTCAATGTCTCTTTCTGGGTAAACCTCTTGTGACAAATGCTGCAAACAAACTTTTTCTCCCCAGTATGAATGAGTTTATGCCGCTCCATATTAAATTTGTTTGCGAAGTTTTTACCACAAATGTCGCACACAGCACGTCCACAAGATTCACTGTTACCTGAAAACAAAAGATTTAGAACGTAACTAGTTCCGGGCTTAAAACTTTTCTTAAATGAATTTGGAAGAGCAGACATAATGGTTTCTTTTATAGCCGTCAACCCGCTTCATGATTCTGCATTAGCATTTTAATGGGACTATTTCATATTAAGCTGTTCTAATGCATACAGAAAACACAATTCAAAGTAGAGCAAAAATATTTATTTTTATATATGTATATTGAATTAATATTTCGCCCAAGATAATCAGCTGTAAAATCCAGGGTATATAATGCAAAGTACAATTTTAAATGAAAAAAAAAATAGGTTGTTGTATCCATACGAAATCAAATTTATGACCATTTCCAGATTTTCCCTTTATTGTTCTTTATTATAATAGCCGGAACAAAACCTTAAAAACGACACAGATGATCAACATTTTAAAAGCTGTCCAATCTGAATGTAAAAAGAACAACTTGCACTACGACATTCATCCCATCACTTCGAAATGTCCATTTTAGATATCTCCAAATCAAAGTCGAAATGTTAAATGTCCGATTTTCGAGGTTTCGAAGGTCTACCACAGCAATTTGCTGTATTTTACTTGTTTCAAAATGCAATAATACTCTTGGCAAAAAGATATTTCCACATGCTTTACAGATAAAAATGTCAATAAACATACCACTTGTGCATTTATTGTTATTGCTTTTTCCTGCACTAAAAGTTTAGCTCCTCACAATGCTTCAAATGCCTCACCATATGGGCTCTGAGCTGCACTTTTTGTATAAATCTCTTCTCACAAATTTCACATTGGTAGTTTTTAGTTCCAGTATGTATAAACCTGTGTCGCTGCATGTTCCGTTTGCTTGCAAACAATTTTCCACAAATATCACACTGTGTACTTGGAATGTCCTCTCCAGGTTCTACAAAATAAACGCATCCACTTAAGAATCTTTTAATCAACATTTTGTTTAACATCCGGAATGTCCTTTTATCATAAGACATTGTATCTGAAAACCTAATAGTAAATTAACCCAATTATAACGGTATTATTCCACCTTATTATATGATGTTACATTGCACATTAAATGTTCATAGTTCCATGGATGGTCTGCCAGCAGAGTAACTGTAAGAACGTGAAGAAAGCTACTTCTCAAACTAACTTATCATGTAAATGAACCACCATGTGTGATTTCAGGTTTTCTTTCTGGTTAAATCTTCTAAGACAGATTTCACACTGGAAAGGTTTGATTCCGGTATGTATTAACTTGTGTCGTTCAAGTTTGGTTTTATTCTGGTAGTACTTTCCACAAATATCGCACTGCTTTTTGTTGCCTTGTCCAGGAATTGTAAAGGGTAGCTTGAAACCTAAAATGATGAAAAACATTGTCAGAATTTTGTGTGATAGCCTATGGGAACTGTAATGTCTAATAGAGTGCTACAAAGTGTATGAATTATTTATTTTTTATTTCAAATCATATGTTAAAGTATGTTTAAGACAAATTTTGTACAATTAAAGCACACTTATTTTACTAGTACAATAAATTATATTATTGTCCAGTATTACAATAAGAACTAGAATATCCAGACTCTGCACATGTATAGGAATTGTCCATTTGTAGTAAACTCATGTTTCAAATAACTTTGTTCATTTGGTAATAAGTGGGTTATTCTTGAAGCTCTCTCTTTATCTCTGCTCTCTGGTTATATGGGGAGGCTGTGTTTTCTTGGATTTCAATACTGTCCCTCGTCACATATTTTCAATTTCAATGAGTTTGAATTAACTATGATTTTTCATTGCAATGTATAATCATGTGAGATTTAAGATTTGATAGCTGGTTGAAGCGTCTATTGCAAACAGAGCACTGGAAAGGCTTGATGCCAGTGTGGATCAACAGATGTCGCTCCATGTTGAATTTAGAGGTGAAATTTTTTCCACAAAGGTGACAGGGGTATCTGATAAGTGCAGTTTTCCCAGTCTCATCTGTAAAGAAGAACAATCACTTGTCAAACAAACCACAATTAAGTCTGCCACTTAGTTCATAATAAAAAACAACATTAAATATCATACACTTTTACCAATGATATTTATTTAGTCAAAACAAACTTACATTAATTGGCATACATGTTCATAATATAAGACCTGCCTCTATGACAGTTTTTGCAAATATCTTACTTCTGACTTTACAGGCCTTTTAAGTAAACATGTGGTCGATTGCTGTAAGAATCTTTTCAGGTTTCTTTACAAATTCTTTACTGTTTTTTAACTAAACATGTATAAATAAAAACATTTTGTTAAATTCTTCACAATACAATCAGTTTGGTCCATTTTACTTCAACCTTTTCCAATCAAATTTAGTTTAGTATTTCCAAAGTGCCTTCAAAACATCATTTTTAAAATTAATAAAATCTGTCCATGTGCATCCACCATCTCTGAATCTTATTTAAACACTTCATAATAACTGGTTCTCTGGCTTTCCAAGTTGACCAGATTTTCTGTCAAAACTTAGTTTATCTCATTTGCGTTATTTCTGCTACATTGTCCTCTTGTTACATAAAACTATCTTTTTTGTTTTCATCAGCATCACTGGTGTCCACATGTTTGCCTGGTTCAGAAGCTGAAACACACATGCTGGTAAGAGGACCAGTTTTACTGTTTGGTTCAATGCTAACCTCACAAGGTTCTTCTTTAGGCACATGAACAGCATTCAAATGTTCACCAGAAGCATTGTCTGGTTCCTCAATGTCACTTGAATGACATGTATCCACTGGCATCTGCGAACTGATAAGCTGTCTAAACTCAGTTTGCATTTCAACACTGTGGTTCAGAAGTGTGGGGTCATTAACTGACACAATCATGCTGTTAAGAAGTTTATCTGTTTCACTTCTTGGTACATGAATCTCCAGAAGAACTTGATTGTGTTTTCGTAATGTGTGTTGCTGCAAATGATGTCGTTGACGGAACATCCCATCACAAAGTTCGCATTTGTAAGGTTTAACTCCAGTATGTGTTCTAAGATGTATTTCCAGATTCTGTTTCTTTTTCGACACTTTTCCACAGATGAAACATGGCCAATATCCAATCTGACTCCTTCTTTCTGAAATTTCAATATAAAATGAAATAAATCTTTCGAAATATCTTCTTCTCAGGTCTGCTATTAATGGGATATTTCAATCCAAGATATTCTTTTTTCAAATCCTGAAATTTCCATTTTCCGCTTTTAAGATTAAAAAGAAATACAGGTTCTTATGCTCAAATTATGTAAAAAGGATCTGTCTTAAATATGCAATAATAAGCAATAAACAACATGTCCTCTTATTAACCTCATTTCAGGAACTCCAGATAACCGAAATGCCGATGTTGGTTGTCACTGGAATTGGTTAAGTTTCCACAGAACCTGCTTATGAAAACAACAGTGAAGTGTGATGCTTGAGATTTGAGACTGGTTTCCAATCTCAGCTTTATAACCTTCAGCCCTTATTACATGATAAAGCTAGAAGGTACAACACAGGTAAAACATGCCCGTTAACAGTCTGGACACAGTTTGAAGTCACTGATACCAGTAATACAGTGCCAACCTCGACACCCTTGCTTTTTTAAATTCTACTCGGAAACTCTCCACAAAACCTGCATGTGTTCACAGTATCAAGAAGCAAGAAATCCTGTATAATATTTAATGACATATCTTACTGTCATGGTAAAATATTCACACAAAAAAACAGTGCAATAATAATAAAAAATGACATGGCAAGGGCACAATATAACTATTTAAAGTAAAACAATCTGGTGCATTAATTTGAACTTAATACCAGGTGCAGAGAGTGGTCCATAACACAGCAGGTCTAGATTTATTGGGGTGGGATGGAAAACACACTAAACAACATTTTTATCTTGTTTATAAGCAAGACATTTATTGTCAAACATCCAACTTACAATACAATGTAAGAAGCATTTAGCACAGTATTTTCAAACCACAATGATTTGTCCCCAATATTGAGACAATCTTTTTTCCCTTCAAATTCAATCTTATGTATCTGCTGTTCAGATCAACAACAATTCTTACATATTTGAAATTCACATTATGGCAACATGGATAGTAATCTCAAAATCATGTAATTAGCATCTGATGTTTAGAAATTCAACAACTGGGTAACATTACAGTTTATTTATTCTGAAACCAGTCTAAATACCCTCAGTATACTCAGTGTATTGTCAAATTACTGACAGCACACAGAAATCAAGCCTTCAGTTCCAGTTTAACTTTCCTTTAAAGCAATAGTCATGACTTTTAATTGGACACAACAATTTTAATATGCAATAAATTGCGATTCAGTAGCATGTAACGGTAAATGTTGCAGTGAAAGTATAGACTACCACTGGTGGCTCTTTTTATAATAATAAAATTTGTTCACACATTCCTTAATATGGTAACGGGAAGTGATATTGTGGATAAAATACCAGGGACACGAATATGAGCACAGCATTATATTATTCTATGTAATCCTCTGTATGACAGATAAATTTATTACAGTCTGACCATTTTAAAGTTGGCCATAATGCGACATACCAGTAATGATAAATACAGAGAATAAGTTACGCCACTTGTTCTATTTTTTGATTGGTTAGGATAACAGGTCAAACTGTAAATTCTTCTAGCAAGTATAACTAGTATGTACAACAGGAAACCTCATAATATCAGCCAAACATCATCATCATCAAATAAGATTAATATACCATTAATATCAAATCAATAGCATATTGTTAAAAATAAACATTTCTCAATTTTAAATATATAATACTGAATAACATTTGGGTTCTTTCCACTGCCAGGGCTGAATTTTTCCTTTGAATGGGACAAAAAAAATCTGATGCAAAATAACTTTCTGGAGAAAACTGTATCATTTTTAAGAATGTTTAAAAGAGAAATGTTTATCTTATCGAACAGAGTAACAAAATAATATACGGAAAAGTAAGTGCACAACTAGGTTGTTTTTGTTTTGTAAACTTCCAACACAAATATTTCATAAACTGATGAGAATTTCTCAGATATGCACATACTTTTGAATAACAACCAACAACATTTTATGTCTGCAATTACAAGTCACAGTTTGTACTATTTCAAGAAAGTGATAAAATTTCTGGTCTTTTAAGAAAAGTTCCAGAATCCAATTTTTCTTACTATATTATGAAAACTGCCTTCAGCCTCGTAGGTATAAACTCACAAGAGCAAGTGTCACATACAACTACTACTAAATTTATTTTAATTAAAACGTCTTAATAAGAGATAACTGTAAGAAATAACACACCTAAAAAACACTCTTGCTGAAACTTTGAATAACACTGGCACTGGTAGACAAAATTCAAAAAGTAACACCTGTGCCCATGGCCTTAATTTAGTATAAAACTGAGCATGGAAACCAGTCTCAAATCTCAAGCATCTGATTGGCTGAAATGGTTGATGGTTGCCATTTCAGCCAATCAAATGCTGGAGATTTAAGACTGGTTTCCAATCTCAGTTTTCAAACCTCCATCCCTGTATATCTCTATTTGGGTAATATTACTTGGTCAGTTTGTCTTTTTTGTGCTTCTCAATCTATAAATAACTGGGTATTTTGATTCTGCTGTCAAATCTCCTGCCTTTCAACAGTTTTAGTAAAGTTTTAATTTACTCTGTTTCTGAGATCCACATAACTTTTACAGTCATTATGTAACAAGAATATAAATAAAGTGGAATGGCAACCATACCCTTACTCACAAAATAGCTGGAGGTTTTTGTGTTTTTCATGGTTTTGTCTGGTTAAGGTAGAGCTGAAGTTTTCCTTGGGGGAGAAGGACTAGTACTCCGCCACTTCAGTGAGAAAATGCTCTGCAATATTCAGTTCTCATCTTGTACATTAAATGCTATTATTTACACTTACAGGACATTATAAATCATTTAGTTCTTATCTAAAAGGAAGTAATACCACTTACCTTTTGTAGAAAATGCCCATCAACCTGTGATGACAAACATGTCCTCTTAAATCTGAGGGCTGTATGCCAAATTGTTGTCTAATTACTGATTGGACATAGTCTAGTTACGGACTGAAGGGTCGAACAGTATGTGCAAATCAATTTACCCCCGCTTCTCCGAAGAAGGGGCATAAAAATCTGATTGCCAAGTTCGGAGATATGCCTCCATTCTCAGTTTTTTAACATTTGTTCATTTATTCATCAGTAAAATCCTTTTGCTTTCATTTTTCATTCAGCTAGTACAATTTTCATGGAAAGTTCTCCTAACTAGTCAACACAATTTCACTTGCAAAGTGTGTTTGGTTTTACCACATGACTATCAACACATTCATAATTCGGGAATCAATTCTACTTTAAAGGTATACTTTTGTAATTTATGAGAGAAAAAGGGTGTCTCGTAAAGTCATCTTTAAACATCTGCTAGGTCTTTTTGTTCAAACTATCTGCTGGTTAGATTTCTTACCAATTACATGGTTTTTCATAATTTGCACTTTTAATTGAATAAGTGTTTTTAACCCTTTCCTCCATAAATACGCATTTAATTGCATGTGTGAACTGTGTAGATCCAGATCAGCCGGCTCATATGTGCATTCTGATCAGATCTGCATTGTTCACTATGTTATTAATTTGGTCATTTCTGACCAAAAAGTAAACAGTGCAGATCCTGATCAGAAGGCATGGATGTGCCAGCTGATCTGGATCTACACTGGCAACACACATGGAAAAATTGATCTTTATGGAGAAAAAGGGTTAAAACAGGAACATTTACAAAAGCATTTCAATAGAAATGTATAAATAATAATATACATCCAACCAGCAGAGCTTTGGACAAGCTGCCCTTCAGACTCTTTAAATCCTCCTATATAATATGTTGTATTAGGCACCTAAGCTAATGTAACATCACAAGTTTCAGCAGGAGTAGTTCTTAAGATTAGTTATCAAGTAATTGCAGACTGTGTTGTTGGTTGTTGACCATCTCTATGAAACTTGGTAATGTTCTATAGAAGCAAGTGCCAAAGTATTGTTTTGATGTTTGTATGCAGTAATAGCTTAAAAGATGTTCAGACAGTCATGCATCAATAAACAAATACTCCTATAATGCTCACCAGACAATCCAGCAAAAAAATGTTTATCTATTTAAAGTGACAGTCCATGATATTTTATTCATGTAAAAAGAAAGTTAATACCATCACATTGTCAAATATTCCACACAAAAGCACCAGATGATAATAATACTAAAATACAGTAATGTACTTCCTTCCACATTATTGTGGTTGACATTACATTAATATCTAGTCACACTGTGTCACTTGATTTTAAGTTTACCATTTATTTAGCAAAGCACTAAGTCACTGTGCCATTTAACCCTTTTGGGTGCTTTGTTTTTATTTACATTATTTGGTTTGAATTCTTATGGGTTGATAACTATTTACACTGATCCGCACATGCATAGACATAATAAATCTGACATACCGGGTACTTTCATCTCTCAAGGGGAGGCAACAATTTTTTACCAAATGACTATATCTGTGTGAAAAATACATGTAGATTTCTTGGACCTGTTTTGTATTTCTGTCTGTGGCGCTATAAATTTTAACAAATTATGCAAAAACTTAATTTTTATTAATTACCATTTTTTACATAATCTATGGACTGTATGGACTGTCACTTTAACATGTTAAACAGGAACATCAAACATTTTCTGGTAATGGGGAGGAAAATGAAGCCTCAATAAATACACTGCAACTCCGTTATATCGCGATCCGTTATATCGCGATATCCAATATATGTACCACAGTCTCCTCTTAAATCTGAGATAACTGCATAAATTTAAATCTTAAATGACCTTAGTTTTTACTTGCTCAAGACTAACATCAACCAAAAAGTTCAGATCAAATTGGTTATTGACCTTACGCTGGCCGTTTAACTGACAGTGCAATTAACCAATCAGAGTATCGCGCTGATAAGCCTTGTTACTATCCGCCATTTTGTCCGTCAAACTGACCAGCTTGTCTGACATCAAATTTTCAAGTTTATTAAAAAAAATCATAATAATGGTGAAAATGTGCTTTGTCGGCCTATGCAATTCTGACATCAGATATCCGGAGAGGGAAGCGAATAGAATATGTTCATTCCATTCCCTAAACCAACAACAAATCTGGAGAAAAAAAGCTATATATGTTGTTAAAATGATAAAACTTGGGACTTTTTTAAAAATAATTAATTGCCCCGGTAGATAAAAGATATTTACGGGGATCATTTCTTTTAAATTTCAATTTTCTGCCATACTCCATTAGTTTATATTAACAATTTTTGCTTTTGGAATGATTCTGGATGTTGAATATGTACCGGATTATAGTAATCCCGTTCGATAATAAAACAAAACACAACAACAATCTTAAAAAAAATACCAGACTGATTTTATAATGACCATTGTGGTGTATGTTTTAATTTAAATTGAAAACTTAATTATTGGCTGAAGCTAAAAAAACCGCATCAAATGATTGTTATAATTCGGTAAAGATAATAAAGATAATATGCATTCTGTCAATCGCTGTTAATTCATTTAGAGTTAATTTATGCCAGTAGATAGATTTTGACACGTCTTTTAATAACACCAGGTGTTTCTGTTAATTTCACATCGAATTTAGATAATAATTTAAATGTTTTTGCTTTTCTTTATATTATATTTTACAAAATTTAATATTCAAACACTAAAAAGTATTCGAAAGTCCCGTGGGTCTGTATTCGAATATTTATTAAAATGTTCAAATATTCTTTGCCATCCCTAAATTATATTATAGAGTTGTAGAATTAACGTAATTACAATTATTAAAGGGTTAGCCACAATTGCCGTCATCAAATCTAGTTTTTGTACATCACTGTAAAACACTGGTCTCTATAATACATTCACTTTTTGTGAGAAATAACAAATAAATTACTCTTTTAACCATAGTATATATTAAAACACTATTCGTTTAGGGTATATTGGTATAAATGCTTATGATTGAATTACAAATAAATTTGTTAAAGACCGCAAAATATTGTAAAATAATAACCATTTCAAGTGAATTAATTGGAAGGCTATATTATTAATTAGCTTTTCAGGGGAGAGACTGGAATGTCTTTAATAATAGGGATTGAAATGTCTACAATATAAAAGGTTAAAACATAAATGGAAGGGTTGATATGTCTTCATTTTATGGGTTGAAATGTCCAATGGCATAGGGGTTGAACGGTCTTCATTAAAGGGGTTGAAAAGTCTTCGTTTTGAATGGGTTAAAATTATGTCTAGGGGTTGAAATGTCAGACATTTTAATCTATTGTGTTTCCGTCATTGTGCGTTATTTTTTTTAATCTTTCAAGTAATAGCCCGATATAAAAGTTTGTGCTTTTTGTTTCTATCATGACGATAAGTTACATTTAAAGTAATTTATTCCATATCATCAGGTATGTCTGTGAGCGTAGCCAGTTTGTTTGACGGACATCGGAAGAGTAGTTCCCCTTGAAAATCGATGGGCATGGTTACGGAAGCTCCAGCGTAAGGTCAATAGATTGATGTATTGATGGAAAAATGTGGCATTTAGGAAGATATGAAGGATTTTCAAAGTTCCAAGTTTCAAACTTGTTCTATATAATAATAGATACATGCATATGGTCAAGAACAACATCCTGACCATTTGCCATGACGATCAGAGGTAAATGTATCCTAAAGTGTTGTTAACAAAGTCATATTAGTATCTGAGCAGGTGGTTTTTCAAATCCAGATTAAATAATCCTTAGACCAACTTTCTGGCTAAATTTGATGATAATTAGAAAAAAACAGGACATTCATTGCTGTTACAAGATTTCATTTGACTGGAACAAGTGACCCAGTTTCAACCCCAAACGACCCATTTTTTATATTGACTAAGAAATCATCAGGACTAATATTTTAAGCAAGTTTCGTAATAATCAGATGAAAAACTTGGTCATTATTATGTGACACAAAAAACCATGTTTTAAACTTTTGTGAGATAACATCCATGCCAATGTTTAAAAGTTATCATAACAGCGGTTTCCTTAGTGTTTACAAGTACATCCTTTAATCTCAGATGACAATATCTTGAATTTATATTATCAAGACAAATATTGCAGGATTCAAAATAAACACATGACAAATGTGTCCTGTACTGTAGTGTATAATGGCTGGTGTATTAGGTTTTCTTGTATGCTCCAAGTGACCTAGTTTTGAACCCCATATGACCCAGTTTTAAATATAAAGTGATATTATACAGACTTATAAACATTCTGATTAAATCTGATGATAATGAAAAAAAAAGATGAAAAATGTGGCCTCCATGGGTGGGGTTCTTTGACTGACCTCAGGGCTTTTCCAGCCTGTTGTTCGTGGTCGATAATAGGCCTAATTTCAAATGCCAAAATAGGGAACATTTTCCCCAATTTCAAGAAAGAAAGTAACCGTGTAAAAATTCCTAATTTGGGCTGGAGCCCTTTTCCCCTAAAACCCTGAAAAAGCCCTTGACCTAGTGACAAGTGACCTAGTTTTTGACATGAAGTGACTTACCCCATCACGATGTCAAACCTGTCTGACATACATTGTAGCATCATAAAAACATTCTGAGTAAGTCTGATGACAATGAGATAAAAGCTGGTACCAGTAACATTAACAAAGGGAAATTGACAATAAATGGATGACACCGGACACAACTTGATTACAACAGAGAGCTTTTCCTCCTAATATTGGAATAATTGTGAAGCATTTAAAAATGAAATTGGGAAATATGTCTGTGCCCACAATTCTAAGGTACCAGTAATCTGATAGCCGAGTCTTTTATTCAGTCAACACCATTTGATCTCGTGGACAGCTTCATTATCTATTGAATAAAACAACATTTATCTTTGGCACTTGCTTAAAACAATAATCAAGCTCATAGAAATGGTCAAAACTGAGATAAGAAATCTGCACTTACTGTATCCCTGTTGCATGTCTCCAGCTGTCCCTGTAGCACCAGAATTTGGGTCAAAGTTCATCCCCATGGAAACATTAGGATCCCAGTCCTGAGATAAAACTGGTCTACCAGGTTCTACACCTGTTATTTCTAACTCCATCTCAGCTTCACTAATTGCCTCAACTTTAACATTAACACTTGGATCTAGTTCACTTTGATCTGTGTTTCTGTCATTATTACCAGAGTTAGAATCACCAAGTTCGTTTGGAATAGTTGAGGATGAGGAATTTGATCTATCTTCGTCTCTTGATAATGCTGACTGAGATGGAGACTGGTTAACATTGTTTGATTCACTAACACCGTCATTTGATGTGTCACTAGGTTCTAGTTTGACTGGGGTTGTTGGCACTGAGCCTGTAGAGTTCCTTTGAGGACGACTTTGAGGGTAAGGTTCATGTCTAATCCCTGGGGATCTCATACCCATGCCAGGGTGTCCTGCCCCTCGAGGTAATATCTGCCTGGGATATGGGGCTCTTGGGTTTCTTCTGGGTGCTGGGCCATAACCAAGCTGCCCTGGAATTGGCATTGGATGCAATGATTCTAACATTTGTTGCTGCTGCTGTTGCCTTTTTCTCTCTTCTTCAGCCTGCTGTTTTTTGTGATGTCCTGAAACAACATCAAAAACATATATTAAAATCAGATGAGAGAAATCTAGATCTAATATTTTAAAATTATTCCCCGTGATTTGTAGTACCGGTAGTCTTCTGTAAATAGTGAACTGATTATTAAACTTTTTTTATTCAGTTTTTTTTATCAATTCCCTGCGTTTTTTCGCCCAACGGGGAAAAGGTCCCCTTCCCCTACAATTTGGAAATTTTCGCGTTGTAAAATCTTGAAATTGGGAAAAAATTAGTCGCAAAATAAGCGAAATTGGGATTTTTTCATAATTCATGTAAATTCACATTAGGGGTTTTATTCAGCTTCACAAAGAATCACAAGGTCTGAATTCTTTACAGGAAAGCCTTTAGTGATCTAAATGTTATCAGGGCTGGACAAATTTTGTTTTCTTGTAACTAGTCCAGAACTAGCTGGGTAAACATTTCAGCTAGTCCCACTTTTGCGCAAATAAGTGAATTCTGATTGGTGTTGTATTTACAGTAAAGAATGAAACAGGGAATTCCAGAGGAAGCGTTACATGGGGGCTTGATAATGTTAAAACCAGGCTGTCAACCAGGTCATCACCAAAATATAGAAAAAATATAGGAATATTTTTGCAACAAATATAGGAGTTTTTGGATGATTATGAGGCAAAATATAGGAGTTTGGAACTGATAAGTTTTATTTACTTGCACTTGGATCTTACAAATGATTTTCACATGTGCATTTACTGTTTCTACAATTATCAATGTCCAAAATGTCCACTGTAAAAATGATGGAAACCATCAACTTTAATATCAGCACCATCAACCACATCACCAGCATCTGAATGACCATTCAAACAAGGGGAAATGCAGAAAATGCATTAACAAAGCCGGATTTTTCCGTTTTAGTTTGTCTTCTACGAAATACAGTACTGTACACAGAATCGACCCATCCACTCATAGTCATATTGCTTTGTGTGTAAAAATCTGGGTTACAATGCCTAAAAGGGTTCAGTCAATAGTGACCCCAAGGCCTTACTTTGGTCAAACTCTATTGAGAACCTGTAGGCAATACATCATACAAAATTATATGCCCATTCACTACTCTAAAAGTTCCAGAATATGATTCCATTTATTTATTTATTTAATCTGCATGGAACAGTATTGCAGTCAAATAAGTTAGTTAACCTAAACACAAAGAATATTGCTACAAGTTTCAAGAGAAATGATAAAAACTTATCAAGTTATAACCATAACTGAACTTTAATTCAAACTGCCATTAACTTTCTATACAAAAGCAATACATGTAATTTTCAAAACCCAAAGCCTTCTTGGGAATAGATGGACATAGTAACCTTTCAGGTTCATTGAAGTTTAAGAGTAATTTAACTTTTATCCATTAAGTGGTTCCATAAAAAACAATAATATTAGAAAACTATGCAAATATTTTGCAGATTATCCTAATAAAAAATTCTAAAGTTATCTCAATTTATTAACAAACAGTTGTTGCAAATTATCAAATAATATTGTTTTTATTACCTCCCTTGATTTGACTTTGCTTTTTGAAAATTATTGTTTTTGTAAAGACATCTTTTGCATACACTCTTTTCCAACAGAGTTTGACAACACTCTTTTCAAACTGGAAAACTGACCACAAAAGACCCAGTGTTTTTTTATGTCAAATATTTGGAGAAATTGGGCCCCATTCCCCCCTCAAAATAGTATATATTTTTCCCCCACATCCATAAAAAAATTCCCCCTTTGCCGGAGTCTGTTAAGCACCGTTCGATAAAGAAGATGATAAATCTGAATTTTGGATATGTTTAATGGATACCCCACTGATGGTCAAATGACCTTCCACCCCAAAGGCTGACATTGATCTAAAAGTGAGCCATCCTAAATATGGCTTCTGCACATTGTCTCAATGTTGTTAACATTTTGTCAGGTTTCTTTGAAATCCTTGAAGGGGTTCAAGAGTTAACTAAGCCATATGACATTAAATGTTTACCACATTGAGACGACGTCTAGAAGCCAAGTTCAGGATGGCTCGCTTCAAGGTCAAGGTCAGACTTAGGAGTCAAAGGTCATATGACTTAGTTTCGCTTTCGCTCTGTAACTCTTGAACCCTTTAAAGATTTTCAAAGAAACCTGACACAAATGTTAACAACATTGAGACGATGTGCAATTTCTTCGAAATCCTTCAAGGCAAATACAAACGCCAAGGTGAGCAAGATGATCTCTTTTCTTTTAATAGTCAAGCTAAAACTGCCAAATACAGGCATCCTAGCAGGCCTGAACAAAAATAAAGGTTTTTATAAAGGCTTTAATCTATGGAAATAAAGGCCTTTTAAGGTAAAATATTAATAAAGAAAGAGTAAATAAAGGCAACTTATGTCGACTTTCTTGTTGACAAAAACGTTATATATTTGGTTATTTACAAAAAAGAAGTTGATTTATGTAAGGCAAGCCACACCCTTTAAAAAAGAGTAAAAGAAATAGGCATAATTGATAATAGTTTCTTACTGTCTGAATTATACATAATGACTGATACACAAGCAGTATCTTAATAACAACACTTAAAGGGGGGAAGAAATACAGTAGTGCAACAATTACTTGCTTGAAATTGGCACGGCAAGTTGTCTGCATAAAAATATAGGTTTTGAGTGAAAATTACAGGCTATTTTGCCATTTTAAAGGTTTTTCCAGTTAATTTAAAGGTTTTAAAAGTTTGCAATGAAATTTAAGGTTTTTAAGGGTTTTAAAGGTTTCGCTAGGAGGCCTGCATAAACAAAAAGACAACAGAATTTTCCCATTTGGACTGGTATCATTTTCACAGGGCTCTCACTAGAGGGAGACTTGGGAGAAGTGGTCTACCGAAAGTGACCAGACTTCTCCCTCCTTTGAGCTATTGGATAAGTTATTTTATATAGACTATATAGACTATTAACTGCAAACTTCTCAATAATTCAGTAAAATTATGACAAAACTTCTTCCTGATTTGCAAGTCCAGTGAGAGCCCTGTTTCAACATTTAAAGATTGTCAAATTCCTATTAATGAAAGGTTGAAAATATTAAGCAACTTACTTTTGAGACAGAAACCCAGGAACTGTGACTTGACATCTTCATGGTCTTCTAAGAACCCCTTGCCCGAGTCTGAGCCCAGGTGGCTGAGTGTGCCGTCAGCCACACTGGCTGTGAGAATGACAGATTCCTCATCTGTGTGAGCTGCCAGCTGCTCTACCTGGGTGAAAAATAATATGTATGTAGTGTATTACAAAACAAGATATAACAGCCTGCTCAAATATTCAAAGGGGTTGAATTGAATATTATTGATAATGTTATGCTGCTAATTCAATATTGACTCTCATTTAAAATATCAACCAAGATTTACATGCAACAAGAACAGAATGACCCATGAATCTGTGCCAGTTTTACGAGTTGTTACAATTAAAATAATGTTCCACTTTGAAAAGCTCAACTAGTGCATGTCATAGACTCATACTGTGACCCTGATTGTTATCCTGGAGCTTTGTTTCAAAGTGGAATTTATATTGATTAAAAAAATGTGTCTTAAAAATTCATGAAAAGAAAATGAAACTACATTATGCCCTACTTCTTCATTTTTGTTTAATGAAATTTGTCATTAAGATTCACTTTCATTGTGTTGCTTTTAACAAATTTTCACACTTTTGTCTTCATTATGTCTTATAATACATTTACATGTATCCTGAGAAGATAATTAACAAGAGCTGTCACTGTAAGTGACTAATGACTGCCCCCAAGGTAGAGTTTGATTGTGATTTTAAGGTCAACTGGAAATGGTAGTTCTTAAAACAAGCAACTGAATGTGATGAGGTTTGCAGCCAAATAAATGCAAATTATTTAAAAACCTTCTTTTACCCTTTCCTCCATATACCCACCTTTATTGTGTGGGAAAACAGTTTAGATTCAGATCAGCTGGCACATTCGTGCCATCTGATCAGGATCTAAAATGTTCGTTTTTTGATTCATTAGGTTATTTCTGACCAAAATGCAACAAGTGCAGATCCTGATCTGACAGCACGGATCATGAGTAAAAATGTGTTTATCAGGAGTTCCATTTGACCCGGGAGATGACCCTTTGACCCTTGAAATTCCCAGAAAGCCTTATTTTGACCCCTAGGATTTAAGCTGAAGAGTCATTTTTATCTTGAATTAGGGGTATTTTTGGCTTAAAATTGAGAAAACCCCTTAAAAATGGACAAAATGAACCTTGAGATTCAGCAGCTAGTGGAACTCCTGGTATATATGGAGGAAAGGGTTGAAACTAGAATGTGTCCTTGGACACTGATGCCCCCACTGGATAAACATCTGTTACAAAGGGTCATAACTCTGGTAAAAATGGTCGCAGAAAAAATTCTTTTCTTAAGATCATCTACATATCCTGCTTGAATGATCAGTGGTAGTACACATTTTTCAATGATTTTTAAAAAAAAACAACAAAACAACAATTATCAAGCATAGATTTTCCAATTTGAAAGGCCAGGGCTTCTTCCAACTTTCCTGCTGAAAAGCCCTGTACCTGGTGCACAAAGACAAATTGTCTACTTTACATTACAACAGAAAATCACCATGTTCATGTACAAACATAAAAAATGTTCTTGCTTGTTTGGTGTCAATGGCCAGGTACACTGGTGGATTATCATTAAGTTCTTACTAGTCATGTAGGTTCTTTGTTAAATAAACACGATTAAAATCTTTAAAATTAAAACTTACTTGCTTTTTAAATCTTCAACTTAGTAGTTAACTCACTTTTTTCTGCTTTTAAAATTTTACTCTAATTCCTTTTACTTTTTCATCCATAGACACACCTTTATTGTGTGGGCAAACAGTGTTGATCCAGATCATCCAGCACATCCATGCTGTCTGTTCAGGATCTGCACTGTTTGCTTCATCGTTTGTTGGGTTAATTCTGAACAAAATGCGACCAGTGCAGATCCTGATCAGACAGCACGGATATGCCGGCTGATCTGGATCTACACTGGTCGCACCTGCGTAAACATGCGTATATATCGAGGAAAGGGTTAAACTGTAATTATTTTCATGTGGTGATTTTTCACCTTAAATAAAAATTAAAATAAATTAAACTAGATGTTTTTTGTGAAAAACGCATGTCTCCCCCCCCTGCGCCCTATTGAATGAAGGCCAAGGAAGAGATATCACCTGCTTGAAACGGAAGCCTGTGTCATTTATTATGGTATAAAGAACATGCCCATATATATAAATTAACATATGTATGGTCAAAGACCCCAAAATCAATAGGAGTCCTCTACTCAAAAAGGACATCCATTGTATGAAGTTTGAAGGCTTTGGGTGAAGTAGCAGGGTTTTTTTGCTATATAACTGTAGCCATTTAACGGCGCCTTCCCCACCCGAAAATAAATTCCCCTCGAGATATAAATTTCCCCTCGAACTGAAAAATTCCCCTCTGTATGAATAAAATCACATAATCTGGCTTGTTTGCCTTTAAAAACCCGCATTTTCGTTCAAATCGTCGGTGAATTTACAACATGAATGATCCATTTCCATAACTGTAAAAACCAGGTCCCGGTATAAAATCTGCCGTTAATTGACTCTTACCCAGTTTTGACTCGTTATCTTTTGAAGAAGGGACATGCACAGTGAAAGAGTCTATGCAGTCAGTAGAATTTCCAGCCGTTTTCTGAATCGCAAAAAACATTAGTTTCTTCACTCGATCTCGGTTTTCGCAATGTTGCATAAATGCTGATGCTACGTGAAAAGGTTGATATTATTGACTTACTAATCCATGTTTGGTAATTATGTTTGTTATGACATATTTTTAGAGTGTCCGTGGAATGTATTGACAAACTAGAGGGTGTTGACAAGCCAGTTAGTGTTGACAAATCAGTTTGTTTTGACTCTAATATTAATGAGGATAAGCAGCATCTGACTGTCTATAGAAAATGCTAGTAATTTGAGTGATTCCAGCTAGGACTGGTTGACATGTTTAAGGAATTAAGGGCCAGGAAGAAGGCTCTCTGAATTGTTTCTGTTTATGACTCTTGACTGTTGATCCAAGTGCTTATTGTGAATATATTAACATGTTTTTTTATATGAGGGTTTTCCCCAAATTATGATTTTCGCGCACTATTTTTCCCCTACTGAAAGGCCAGGCCTTTTCCCCAAAACCAAAAAAAAACCCTGAGTAGAACTCCTGTTATTCAGCGGAAACAGTTTTCACTCTTCAGGCCCCTGTGACCTTGACCTTTGACCTACTGACCCCCAATTCAAAAGGGTTCTTCTACTCAATAAGGGCTATCACCCTATAAAGTTTGAATGCTCTGGGTCAAACGGTACTACAGTTACTGAGTGGAAACAGTTTTCACGCTTCTGGCCCCAGTGACCTTGACCTTTGACCTACTGACCACAAAATCAATAGGAGTCCTCTACTCTATAAGGACATCCATCGTATGAAGTTTGAAGGCTCTGGGTGAAAAAGAACTCCTGTTATTGAGCAGAAACGGTTTTCACTCTTCAGGCCCCTGTGACCTTGACCTTGACCTACTGACCCCCAAATCAACAGGGTTCTTCTACTCAATAAGGGCTATCACCCTATGAAGTTTGAATGCTCTGGGTGAAAGGGTACTCAAGTTAATTAGCGGAAAAGGTTTTCCCTATTCGGGCCCCAAAATCAAAAATATGTTAATATTGACATCTTAATACGTTTTAAATTTATTAAATTTTGAAAACCTGCTGAAAAAAATAAGCAAGCGAATATCAGAAAGCGGGTCGCAAAGAGATACCGAACTACGGAAAGCGACTTTATGAATTCATGTTTCCCTGTTTTAAGTGATATCTATTTTATTAATTGTGATAATATAATGAATGTTCATTAAAATGTAGATGTTTAAATTCAGAAATTTCATTTGAAATTATAAAAATGAACTTAAATATGCGTACTAACATATTACGTCACATACCAAATTCCCAAAGAGATTCTGAACGCTAGTTAAACTAACCGAACAGCGTTCTCTTAAAGTGTATTTTTAATTGTCATTAGAGATTAAATGGTGATTTATTGTTTATTAGGGCAATTCCATTATTACGTGTACGGGGAGAGGGGACGGCACGCCTTTAAAGACCCCAGCACCTAGACTTATTAATTAATTGTCAAACCCAGCAGCGAGTATGTATTTAATACTTTGAATGTATTTACAAAAAGATTATTAATTATGATCAATCAACTTACCAGCTGTTGCAATGCTAATCTGATATTTCATCATTTATTGTATCTTTCTATGAAATCGGTCAAAACAACAAAATGTTCTTAGCTATTAGACCAATTTTACTTCTCATACATGGGATGTGTCAGGATCTAAAGCGTTCAGTTTTTGATTCATTACGTTATTTCTGACCAAGAAGCGGAATAGAAGGGCGCCCGCCCTGCCCCTTTTAAGCCCCGCCCTTTTGCCCGAACGAAGCTAGCAAACCACGCCCTCATGCCTTAATAATGTCCATCTATAATTGCAATCACAGTTGTCAATAACTTCTTTAATGATCGTAATGCGCCAATCTGACACCTGTTCACCTGTCATTAATCATTTACCGCGCCATACTAACACATTTCCGCTAACTCCTATCCAGCGTACATGTAGCGCGATAAAACTGATTGGGAATAAACAAGTGAATACACAAGCATGAGACTGATTGATGACAGCTAAGACCATAACCGTCGAAAAATTCTATCATGGTAAAATGAATGACGTCAATCTATATTTGAAACAAGGGCGGTAAACAGCGTCCCTTGATACATGTATGTCGGCGTTTTTCTTTGATTGGTGTCCCGTCCAACCGACAAATAAAACACATACCATACGGCATATTATTGAATCTTAAGTTATGTACGTGTATTTGAGGTAACACTAATGAAGACACAGAGGTATAATATGGATAAACTTTTATGCCGCCTTCAATAATACCAGAAATCTAGAACGTTAACGTCTAAATATTTCTGATAATACGAGTTCTTCTTACGGGGTTTACAAATTGTTGCGCAAAGCGTAAATACCAACGATCGAGCTTTGAATAATAATTCTGCAATTATTTTCGAGTGAAGTATAAGTTAAAATGCGGCAGGAATGATAATTTTTGTAAAAGCTTTATCATAACTGTCAATAAATCACATCCGAATCGTAACATGAAATCTACATGTTCGCGAACGTCACTTTGTTTTTGCCGATTTATTTCAACAAGTTGCTTTTAAAATTAATAGGAAAGTTTGCTTTTTATGGAATGAATGATTTTTAATCGAGAAATATTATAAGCAAAGCCATCTTTTGCCAGAAAAGAAATATATTCTACGTTTAGCAATGAAAACTGGTGGATTTGCCTACATTCTGCTCTTGATTTTGTCCCCTAAAATAACACAATTTAAAACTCAATCAAACAGTCAAAAATGTTCTTAAAATATTAGGATCAGATAGTTCTATCAATACAATAATTTTGGGTCACCCGATTTACCGAAATTGACCCAATTACCGAAATCTACCGAAATCGACTGGGAATTATCGAAATTGACTTTATAAATTCATTTTTCCCAGTTAGTAATGATTATTTTTATAATAATTCTGATTATATAATGAATGTTCATTTAAATAAAGATGATTCAATTCAGAAATTTGATTTGAAATTGTAAAAATGACCGCAGATGTGCGTACTAACATATAACGTTGTATGCCACAAACCAAAATCGGCGTGTAAACTTCCCATTTATATCTTAAATATGGCATTAATCTTAAATGAATTGTTATAAATCAAAAATATGTTAATATTGACATCTTAATACGTTTTAAATTTATTAAATTTTGAAAACCTGCTGAAAAAAATAAGCAAGCGAATATCAGAAAGCGGGTCGCAAAGAGATACCGAACTACTGAAAGCGACTTTATGAATTCATGTTTCCCTGTTTTAAGTGATATCTATTTTATTAATTGTGATAATATAATGAATGTTCATTAAAATGTAGATGTTTAAATTCAGAAATTTCATTTGAAATTATAAAAATGAACTTAAATATGCGTACTAACATATTACGTCACATACCAAATTCCCAAAGAGATTCTGAACGCTAGTTAAACTAACCGAACAGCGTTCTCTTAAAGTGTATTTTTAATTGTCATTAGAGATTAAATGGTGATTTATTGTTTATTAGGGCAATTCCATTATTACGTGTACGGGGAGAGGGGACGGCACGCCTTTAAAGACCCCAGCACCTAGACTTATTAATTAATTGTCAAACCCAGCAGCGAGTATTACACATTTTCCTGAAACCCCAGCACCTAGAATTACGAATTTCACAATGTACACCTTACACCCATCTTTATTTTTTGTTAAATTCCCACTGGAAAACATCGAACCAATACTACAAAACAACGGTTTTTAATCAAAATTACAACTTCTTTATCGATTCACCCCAAATGCAGGATGTTAACATGTGTATTTTAAGTGAAATCCTCTCAAATATATCGGCGGCAGTGCACCTTTTTTCGGACAACCCAGATTTCGGAAGATGTCATTTTTTCAGTTCGACAAATTAATTAAACCGCTTTATGACATTCCCTTCTCAATTAAAAATAAATCTTTGAAAGACCGATCAGTTTTTCACAAATGAACGTCCGGTAAAAAGAGGTGTTATTTCAAATTCACAACATTTGCTCAATCAAATGGCTATTTCATGGCAATATCGCAGCCCTCATCTCACTGCAATTTAAGCAAATGCATCGTTAAATTTTAATGAAATGCATCGTAATTCTTAATTAGTTAATTTTAGTTAGAGTCCCAATTGTGAAAACATATGGCCTACAATCAAACGCTGAAATAATATGATTTTGATGTCTGAATATTTGGCGGTAAAAAAAATGATTTGCACAAAATGCACGCTTTTTGTTCGCCGCATACATCATCAACATATGACGTACAATCAAACGATAACAATACGTTAGACATGCAGTGAAATGCTTGATTTGCACGAAATACACGCTTCTTGCGCGCTGCATGTAGAAAGTTTTCGTCGTGGGTGGTAAAATCTGTTTTATTTCTGGTCTAGCAATGTTTGGCATGAATGGCACGCTGAATAGCATTTAATTAATTAACAAATGTTACAAGAACTTTACGTCTTGTTTTGAAAATGCACAATTTAAATTAAGTCACATCCTCTCCGCACAGAAAAGGCTTTCAGCAATCAAAAATTAAAATCGAATAATGTACGAACTTTAACATCAGATTATACCGGTTGTGATCTTTGACATTTTTACTGTTTTATTTTTTTTTGAGCTCACATTAATGTACAGCACAAGCGAATTGAAGCATTTTTATTACCATTCGTTTCGTCTAAATATAATTATACGGCGATATCAAGTTTGAAAAAAGTGAGCTCCCTTTGACTTAACGACAATAGGCACTTTCTCGTTAGTCAAGAACAGGTTACCTCCCTTGACATAGTACGATTCTTTTATTCTGTTTATACTGAACAAATATCCAATGTTACTCTTAAAAGTTAATAATTTCATAGTATTACACAGCATTGAATTTATATGAGCGTGAGTATATTACATATTGGTTTGAAAAGTTTCATTTCTAAACGAACTACTTACCGAATACGCACGCATGTTCCAAAAACAAAGCAAATCAATAGCTCAGATATTTAAATTAATGCGGATTGAATTGCAATTAATGTTTATTGAATTGCCAAAGATAGCTTCGGTCGCACGCGAGGATACATGACCAGAGATTCTTTTTCTGCTAGCTTTCTGTATCTTTCGGCAGCACGCTTTCAGATATTCGCTCATCAATTATATGAGCGATCTTTCTAAAAACATAAACATTAAAGTATTTAGGAGTTTGTATAACTATTATAATTATTATTGAATAATAACAATATAATTACAGACTAACGCTAGATATAAGATATAAATATGAAGTTTTTTTTGGCGATTTCGGTATGCGACATGCAACGTTAACTACAAGTCCGCACATATACCATCTTTTTGGCGATTTCAAATAAAAATGTTGTATTAACAAATTAATAATTTCTAATGATCTTGCATGATATTATCACACTGACTAAAAATAAATATTCAATATTGTACATTTATATCCATTTATTAAAGATTCATGCTATATTTAGGATGTAAATATGTAGTTTACAAGCCGATTTCGGTATGTAACATATATGTTAGTACGCATATCTACAGTCAATTTTGCAATTTCAAATGACAATACTTAATTAAATCATCTTTATTTCAATGAACATTCTTTTTATAATCCCAATTAATAACTGGGGCGGGGCCAATTTAGACCCCTGGGGAATAATTTGAACAATCTTTGTAGAGTTCCACTAGAGGATGCTAAATGCCAAATATCTAAGCTCTAGGCCTTGTGGTTTCAGACAAGAAGATTTTTAAAGTTTTTCCTATATAAGTCTATGCAAAATGAAGTGACCCCTGGGGCGGGGCCAATTTTGACCCCAGGGAAATCATTTGAACAATCTTTGTAGAGTTCCACTAGAGGTTTCAAAATGCCAAATATCTAAGCTCTAGGCCTTGTGGTTTCAGACAAGAAGATTTTTAAAGTTTTTCCTATATAAGTCTATGCAAAATGAAGTGACCCCTGGGGCGGGGCCAATTTTGACCCCAGGGGAATCATTTGAACAATCTTTGTAGAGTTCCACTAGAGGATGCTAAATGCCAAATATCTAAGCTCTAGGCCTTGTGGTTTCAGACAAGAAGATTTTTAAAGTTTTTCCAATATAAGTCTATGTAAAATGAAGTGACCCCTGGGGCGGGGCCAATTTTGACCCCAGGGAAATAATTTGAACAAACTTTGTAGAGTTCAACAAGAGGATGCTAAATGCCAAATATCTAAGCTCTAGGTCTTGTGGTTTCAGACAAGAAGATTTTTAAAGTTTTTCCTTTCGGTTGCCATGGCAACCAGAGTTCTGCATGGAATTGATTTCTTTGAACAACTTTGGAAGAGCTTCATGCAAGGAACATCCGTGGCAAGTTTCTTCAAAATTGGCCAAGCCGTTTCAGAGAAGAAGTCGTTTGAAGAAAAAGTTGACGACGCACGGACGCACGGACGACGGACATCAGGCGATCACAAAAGCTCACCATGAGCACTTCGTGCTCAGGTGAGCTAAAAAAGGAACTGATAACTGGGGAAAATGAATTTTAAAAGTCGCTTTCGGTAGTTCGTATCTCTTTGCGACCCGCTTTCGGATATTCGCTCGCTTACTTTTTGAGCAAGTTTTAAGTAAATTTAATAAATAAATACGTATTAAGATGTCAGTATGAACATATTTTTGATTTAAAACAATTTATCTAAGATTTACGCCATATTTAAATATAAATAGGAAGTTTACCCGCCGATTTCGGTTTGTGGCATACAATGTTATATGTTAGTACGCACACCTACGGTCAATTTTACAATTTCAAATCAAATTTCTGAATTGAATCATCTTTATTTTAATGAACAGTCATTGTATAATCACAATTATTATAAAAATAATCATTAATAACTGGGAAAAATGAATTCATAAAGTCGATTTCGGTAATTCCCAGTCGATTTCGGTAGATTTCAGTAATTGGGTCGATTTCGGTAAATCAGGTGACCGAATAATTTTTGCTGCCGAAAAACTTCGTCCACACACCGTAAATCTGTAGTTGGGGGTAAGTGTACATGATTTTGGAAAGTCTGAATTTCGGATACGAAATTTAAAAACTTTTTAGATCTAAAATCATGGGTGAAAGTTGAACAAATCTGAAATCCTGAAAATTTTGCTGGGGGTCCAGGGGGCCGCTAGGGCCCCCGGTAGGTCCAGGGCAAAGCCCTGGTGGGGGGATAAGGGGGGTGAAGCCCCCCGAAGCTCCTGGAAGATAGCAATTTATATACCCATGGGAAGCCATTTCTTAAGTGCATTTAAGCCATTTTGAAACAAAAATTTAGACATCTGGAGGCATGGGTTGATTATTTATCGTCATTAAGCTTGATCAACTTTGCCTCTCAATTCAGTGAAAATTCGACATCAACAAAAAATATATAAAACTTCATGAATATTTTCAATAATTATAAAATTGACGTACTTGTTTTTTCTGATTTTTATAATAAATATCTCAAATAAAAAGTATGTACATAATTTTTTCGCGTTTTAGTTTCCAAAGGACGTACTTGGACGGCATATTGATGTAGACCTACTTTCATTTTTGATTTTGTGTATTCAGATACATGTGTATTAGATGTATTAAATTTTCTCGCGGCATAAAAAGTAAAGAAAACAAACGTAGGACTATCAGTATTCGTCTACCGACACAAGGCCATTTCAGTTGCATGATAATTACAAACGTTTTACTGTGCGTAATAAAAAATCATTCGAGCATCGTCTGTGTATTTTTTTACACTCTATTGATGCGCACATATCTAAACGACCTTCACCCGCACACATGTTGTTATTCTCCCTAGAGGGATAAGAATAATGACGTCATTCAGCGAGCTAATGCTACAGCCACGTGCGTGTAAAGCAAAAGTTTTGTTTAAAATAGCGACTTGGGTTTCACCGGATGTAAACAAATATTCTTCACCAGAGCTGAAGGATATACATGTATAGATCGAGCAAATGCAGTATCGTATCTAATGTATGACGAAAGTGAACACCAAAGATATCAACTCGATAAAATTAATGTTTTCTTTTTGTATTTGCGGGAAAAGTAGCCGGCGAGAATTTTTAAATATCCGGGTCGACGAGAAAAGGCGATGACGTCAAAAGCCCGCCAAATAGGAGCCCAATTACGATTGGAAGATGAACAGATAGGATGGTTACGATTGGACGTTCAAAATAGCGTCATTGCTATATTTGGAAACATGGAAGTCCTTACCGTTAATCGTCATAGACACCCCCCCCCCCCCCTCCTCAATTTTCTCAACGGATTTACGCGATTTGGAATAACGGCCTCGGCGGCCATCACAGATCCGGAAATCCGGCATAATCCGGAAAACTTTCACCCATGTAAAATTAATAAAAGAACCCGAATAATGTTTTATCTGCTAGACAGCTAATGATGAATCAGTTAAACATATAAATCTGAATGAAGAAATATAAAACTGTTTCATTGTCAATTAACCATTCCAGTTTTGATACCCAAATTCCAGTTTGATATTACATGTATGCAGTTTAAGCAGGTTTTCACTATTTTAAGTAAGGCCTAAAAAAAAAATACTTGTGTTTCTGGTGGCGTAGCCAAAAAAAACAGGGTCGGTAGGTAGGCTTTTTTTTTTTTTTTTTTTTTTTTTATTAATTATTAATGGATGAAAGTGTTAAGCTTGTTATTCCTAACATGTTGTTTTATGTCAATAGCACAAAATAATAACTGGTAAGTACATGTTTTTATGTTCTTCTACTGTTTGTAATGAACACAAATACTTGAAAATAAAAATTAAACTTGAAAATTGTTTCCATTGTTATTCATGTATATACAGTGGAGCTCCGCTATATCGCGATCCGCTCTATCGCGAAATCCAATATAACGCGGCCGACCCTTGGACCCCGTTTTTTATTCATAAAAATGATAAAATATAGTAAAATTCTATCAACGGCCATTTTTGTATATTTGGAAAGAAAAAAAAGGGAAGTAACAACGTAAATACCGCGTTAATCGATAAAGACAATGACGCTCGTTCATTAACGTATTGAGAAACTTTGAAAAAATTGTGAAATGTTCCTTTATGATCTGTTGATTGTTTCCTACGTTTATTAAAATATCAAACTGTCATAAAATTGTTAAGTAATAAATTGTTGTACAAACACTGGGGCACCTAATCACGTACGTGAAATGGTTACTGAATGGTTGTTTTTCGCACCTACTGCAGATAAAATTACAAAGGTGTCTGATGTTGTTAATTGGCTTCTAATTTGAGAAGCTCATGCCTACATTTGACATGTGTTGAGAACCTGTTGACATTTTGAGTAGCTTTACCATGTTCTTATATAAACTTAAGTTCCTTCAAAACAGCGTTCAGGTCAAACAAATACATGAGTTCCGCATATGACAAACGCCCGCAGAATAAACTTTTGTGAGTTAATTTCACAAAGTAATAATTTTATAGCACCTGTTAGATAATAACAAAAGAACATGGAAACAAAGGATTTTATTTCAAATAACGATAAAATGATACGAGTATTCCAGTAATACATGTATGGACCTAGCATAGCGTAAGTTCTATGTCCTGCGAATATCGCGAATCCGATAATAACGCGATTTGATGGGATGGACCCCACAGACCGCGTTATATTGGATCTCCACTGTAACAGCATGTATATTCTCGCTATTGAGGGAATATCAAAATTTACACCAAACTATTTCAGTCAACCTGTTTTAGTCTTTACATAACTAGAAAACTGATAAGCTTGAATAGTTCCTGACAAAATACCAACTTCAGCTGACCATTGCTTTTAAATAATACCTTTGTGAGATTTTTCAAATGTCAGACATAATAAAAAATCCACTATCTCCAGGGCTCTCACTAGAGGGAGACTTGGGAGAAGTAGTCTCCCAAAAGTGACCAGACTTCTCCCTTCTTTGAGCTATGGGAGAAGTCATTTTATATGGACTTTATGGGGAAACAATGCTGTTGACTGCAAACTTCTCCATAATTAATTAAAATTATGGCAAAAACTTCTCCCTGATTTGCAAGTCTAGTGAGAGGCCTAATCTCCAAATGTGGTTCATACCAACATACAACAATAACAATGGTCATTTAATAATGTGAGATGGAACAAGATTCTGAAATCAAAAATGTATGTGAATAACTCTAAATTAAACATTACTAACCTTTATTTGTATTAACCTTTTACTCCACAGATACGAAAAAGATACACAAAAAATCATATGTGACTTAGGCTGCAAATATCAATACAAATGAGGAAAAATGACATTTTTAGTTTTCTTTATTTTTTGAAAGAACAACATACCTGAAACACATTTCTGAAAACATTTTGTTTCTAGGCAACATAGTTTTCGTTTAACAGGGTTTTGCACAACACTACTGTCATGTACTTTTTCAAGCTATGTGCACCAAAATAGAGGATATATTACCATCACATTAACAACTATTGTTTGAATGATTTACTTATAGTATTCACATACTTGACTTAATATGTAGTTAAAATTTGTATCTGGAATCATAGAAGATTCACTCAAAACGAAGTATATGTATTTAACTGCAACATATCAGTTTCCATGGCAACCAAATCATATTTAATTACAATGTTAAGTGTTAATTGCTTTAAACAAAATATTACAAACCAAGTTGCTCATTTTTAGCATAAAATGATTAATTAATTAAAGAAATTAATTGTTCTCTAGAGATTCATAAGGAGAAGGATAGTAAAATATTCATAAACATCACAACAATGTAGCATTCTTTTCAGAACATTGTGCATTACAGTAAAATGCACTCAATCAATGAATTACATTAATGCATGGTATATGATAATTTAAGACATAGATATCGATAATTTAAGACATACTTGGTGTGATTGTAAGGTTATCAAGAATAATTTTGATTAAAAAGGTGAACCATTGTAGGATAGACATCATTCCTTTTGGTTTCCATGACAATAGCCCCAAAAATAGAAAACAAAACTGTAGAGGTGTCACTAAACAAACAGATTTATATTGGAGTCAGAACTTCACTTCCAATCATAATAATTGAACTACATTGATATAAAAAAAAAACTTGATTATCATCAAATCAATTGATGAAATCTGAGAAACATTATTTCTTGACAACTAATAAAAAATCATAGCGATTCAGCAAACTTATTCTGCAATGTACGTTATGTATTGTAGTTAAACCACATATCACACCACATGATACAACTCATGGTCAATCTTGGCACTTTCTTTTTCTTTTCGTTTTGTCACTGCTGTCTGTTTGTGCATGACCTTTCACTTGTTTTCTGTCTGTGTTTACTTTAGTTTGGTTTTTTTCTGCATATTTGATTGTTTTACATGTTTTTGGTGTGGTTGGCTCAGGACATACTGCCCGACGTGCCACCTCGGAGTAAAAGAACGGCCCAATTTCCTCAAACAGATACCATTGGCGCTCTGCGGAAAGTCCAGCACCATGAATTTGATTTGGAAATACTGATTTGACATCTTTAAGAAAACTTGGTCTGCGAAGAAGGTTGTGGTCAACTTCTTCTGAGTCGGGGCTCATCTTGCATGACACAATACCAGGCTTGTCCGAAGAAACTGTGAAATGCTGAAACTTTGTGATGTTTTTTAATGGCTTGAAATATGTGTCCAGATAAGCTTTCCAGTCATAAAACAGGACAGGGTTTTCAACATCATCAACACGATGTGGAATATTGTGGCCCGACCTTGAAGAAGACTCAACACTGTCCGCTATGTCCAGTAGTGATTCAGCATCACTGTACCTGTAAACACATGATACAGTTCTAGGTCCATTTTACAATTTAATATTGTATGTTGGAAAATAAATGCTTAAAATGCATTATATTATTTGTCTTACATATAACCATCAATTATTTCCCTAAACAAATATCTGCACTTTGATTTAATCATGTTTTTGGTCTAAAATTGTTAAATAGTTACCTCCATTTTGCCTTCCATATTCCAAAATGCCAATCTGGTGCAAACTTTGTGTGTCCAGCAACCATCAGCCCATAGTGGATCCTCACATGCAAACCTGTGTAAAGCATTTGAATTTTACATCATATGTTTCAATTAATGTGGACACATTGGTATTTGTTAAACATTTAATTCCATGTATTTCATGGGGAGGACAATTCATGAATTTAAAATCCCAACTAAATACTTATTCACTTCAGTAGTATCGCATATAATTTGAAATCCATGAATTCAAGTGTCCACGAACATTTCAAATGTCGTCAAAATCTCAAAATTTTGTTCCCACAAAATTCAATGATTTCACAGTAATTAATCCCACAAATGTAAATGAAAATGTGAAAAATTACTGTTAAAGCTATATGTTATAAACAGGGAATACAGTAAAACTGAGAGTGCATTAATGTTACCGAATAATCTGAATACATACATTATTATTATTATGAAAGAAATGGCCTATCCTTAAGCTTAATTTGTCCTCCCATTAACACATATGATGAAATACCTATTGTTACCTAGTATAACTCTCCACATTGCATACTGAAGTACAATGTTGTTTTTATTTTGGCCAGCACAGTTGTCAAAGTGGAATGATGCTGTTTCCTCCCCTAACCCATAGTGTTGCAGGAAATGATGGACATAGCTAACAACAGTGTTTGCTCCTTTCCCTGGTGACTGACCCTCATCTGCCAGATAAAATGTTTGCTTTCCTGAAACACATAGAAACATAAAGCTAAAATGTTTAATAAACAGCTTTAACAAATAAAACATAGAAATACATGTAACATAATGTATTTAATATCAAAAAAGGTCAAATAATTGCATTAAACAAAGCAACAGAATGTGAAAAGTATAGTAAAACTATTTTTAGTTTATAAGCATTAAACCACTCTTGAAAAAATACAGATCTATAAGAAATTTGAAAAATGTGTATCTACTTACCCGTTCCTTCGCAACAAACTCCAAACACCTCACATTTCTTTGGTGTCTTGAAGTATATTGGTCCAACCTTGAAAAAAAACACAAAGATATTGTAGTTTTTAATAAAAATATTTCATTTTTATGGTTTTTAGTTTATTACCTAAATTTCTGAGAGAAATATATTCATATAACTTGTTGTTGGTCAACTATTGACAGAATAGATATAACAAACTCTGGTAGCTTTGATAAAGAAAACATATCAGATTTGACCTCAAATATCATAAAGGCCAGTATGATGTATTCTTCTGCTTTAAAAAATAATCTTTCATATAAACTACCAGGGTTTCATTCTCTATTCACATGTTTCTTTAAAAATTACCTGTTGACTGTGGTGTGGGTAATGAACTTGTTGAGCATAATCCCATGAATAATGCATGCAGGCTTTCAGGGAACAAGGATCTGCACCTGAAAAAATATGAATGGGTCAATTTTATGTAGCAATGCAATAAATGAGTCTTCAATTAAAATGTTTTAAGTTAAATTTAAAATCAAAGACAAATATCTTTTAAAGTTATTTAAAAAAAAATACTCTAGGGAACAGGGTACTCTAGGGTAAACAAATCAACAATACTTTTAAACTCTTATTTCAAACTTTAAATAATCATAATTATTATCATATACATGTATGTTCACCTTGTTAGCAAAATTCATGTAAAACCATATAGATCTACATGTACATGTAAATGTATTATGCCCAATCTTTGTTAACTGTTATGAACTAACAAAAATTTGTTACAATATAAATAATAAATGTCAGTTTAATCTATCAAAAATGTAGTAAACATGTACTCTAAATCACACCTTCAGAAGGTAAATTGTCTGAGAATACAGCTTTTGCTTCCAAACATTGTTCTCTATAAAAGTCCCTTTCCATCTTTGCATGCTTAAGATGGCTATCATAACTGGTCAGTAGCTCTATTTTTTCAGTTTCTTCAAGGCCTCCACTTTGTTGAATCCTAACTGAAAATTGCTGGCACTTCAAACAAAGATCAGTTTGTGGTTTAGCCAGCACAATGTGGGGACATAAGTCACGCCAGAGGCGTGAGAAAGTAGACAGACTTATTGTTCTGAGACCAGCCTCTTTTGCAGAATCTTGGTACAAAGCATGAATCTCCGCCTGTCGCTTGTCTGCTGGCAGCAACAAAACCTTAGCTTGCTTGAAATGTGGAAGTCGACCTGGTAATGGCAGGGCATTGTCTGTTGCGTATTTTACAAGGAAGGATTTTACATTTTCTCTATCGTTGAAAGTTAAACTATTTGCAGGCAATTTTCCACAAAGCCCATGAACTCTTGGTCTGAAACCTTCTTCCTCTAAGGACTTAGTAATAGCAACAAGTTTCTGTTTTTCAACATCATGCAGAAAGCAAAACATTGATCTACAAATCCGGTTCCCTTGGAAGAAATAATTTTGGCGAGGTCGAATTCGTTCTTTTGCTTTGTGTTTTTTTGCTGAGGTTTGGGGTCCATTTTGACGTTGATTAACTATTTGAGACTTAATGACCAAGTCTAACTCATCTCGAGACAATTCCTGACAGTACTCTCTATAACTTACAAGAGCATTAAAGTCTAAAACACTACTGCAAGGCTGGCCTTGATAGAATTTTGTACATCCACATGTAGATGTTTTGAACTGCTCTTGTTTATCTTTTTCTTTAACATCAATTTCTGATAAATCAAAGTCACATTCAGCTCTTACACAGACATTTGAATTTTCACACTCAGAGGAATCTGACTCATAATTAATTTCACAATTGACACCATTAAAATCATTGTCTTTTTCAGGTTCTAGTCCAACTTGACTTTGGTCTAATAATAAATTTTCATTGGAATCTAATCTACTTTGAAAATATAACTGATCAATGTGGTTAAGATCTTCTAAAAACAAATCATCTTGGTCTTGTGAAAGTTCATAAGGAACTGTACTGGCCTGGCTTAACTGTGACATCGGTCGTTTGAATTTCCCACCATTTTAAACGTAAACAAACAGTTGCCATGAAGGTAACAATTTTACTTCCGGGTCAATGGTAGGGTCATGATACACATCATGCTACGATTCAAATTTATAAGAAATAAAGAAAAAATAAACTGTACAACAACTTACCTGAATAAAGTATTCATTTCTGCAACGTATTCCACCAATGTTAATGAATGACAATCCAAACAGATGAAAATTTCATGCTTTTTAATGGAGAACTGTAAACACGCCGCCATGCACCATTTGCAAACTTGACAAGGGGCAGTACTCTCAGTACTTCTTCTTCACGGTCAGAGTAAATACCGAATCCAAGTAACGAAAACACCGAAATGCGGATAATACGATAAGTACTTGTGTAAATCAGCATGATTTTAGCGAGATATCATCAAAATAAGGCAAATTAAAAGATTTTTCTGTACTTAAGAATCGAAATTTTTCAACGTCACACTTTAAACACGTTTTTCTTAAAATGACGTTTGCCGCATTTGTACGGATTTCTGCAGACGACGTCACATATGGGCAAACAGTGTAGATCTAAAATCAGCCTGCTAAGACTATATTGTGTGACATCAACTTATAATATTTATTTAATTGCAGTTTTATTAATATTATAGATCTATTTACTATATCAAATAATAGATATTTTTACATATTATTTTTTTTTATAAATTTTAGATTTTCTAAATAATAAGAATTGTATCCATGTACCATGCATAATACCATTAGGTTTTTTAACGCAAAGATATTGAAGATTTGCCCATGTCTGAAAAAATATGTTTTATATGTATGGTAATTTTCTTACCTAGGTCTACCACTTCTTAAAGCCATAAAGCACACCACATTTGCAAGTGTACCAAAGTCATCTACAGATTTACTTTCATGATATTGTTGCATTTAACACATAATCAAATTAATTCATAACCCTTCAATGATGGTAAAAGATTTATCACTACCACCAAAGCTGAGTTTAATAAATTATTTGATAAGTGCTTTTTGTCACCATACAAAAGTCCAAGATCGTAAACTCCTTGAGCCAAAGTTCAATGATTTTGCATTTTCATCCTATCACGTATGCATCTTGAACCGAAATCTTAATCTATTTGCTTCCGTAATTCTTCGATGAAATCGTCGGCAGATCAATAAGTATAAATATTTTTTATCGGTTTGTCTAACGCTGACCGCCATGATTGTTTACTACGGCGGTTGTGATTTTCGCAGACGAATAAAACAAAACGTCGTTGTCGAATTAAACAAAATGTCGTCGTTACAAAATATCGTTGTCGTCTTCGGCCAATCGATCCATGACGACTGGAGACCACAACGATGCTTCGATATTTTTTTCCAAGTAAAAAAAAAGTTACGGTCGGCGGTAAAAAAGTAGGGTCGGTCGGGCCACCAGAAACACAACTATTTTTTTTTAGGCCTAATAGCACTTTTTACTAGCTAGATCCCTTAAAATATAAAAGGATTAATGTTATGGCATTATGCATCACTTACTATTGTTTGTGATTTTCATCTATCAAAAAGTTAAATAAGTGATAACACTACAATATGAAGCAGCACCTAAATAATCTAAAAGAAAACCATGTACAAATGTACAAGTTATATAACTTGTAAATTAAAAAATATAAAGCATTTTTTAAAACAAAATCACGTAAGCGTAATATGCCCTAGCTGTGAGTAGTCAGCACCCTGCCCCTTTTTTGTGCCACCCTGCCCCTTTTTGAGGTCTAGAATAATCACTATATGCCATTGGAGTAATGTGGTAAGTTGTTACAACGAAGATGACACACACTTTAAATTTATTTACCCAAAGATTATTTATAATGATCAATCCACTTACCAGCTGTTGTATCTGAGATTTGAGGACAGCTTTCAAAATGACCTTGTAGCCCGGAATCTCTTTAATGACATCCATATCTGGAGCTGACATTTTGTCTGTTTGTTGAAAAGTTGTAAACTATATATTTAGTCAGTTTGTTGCAATAAACAGTCAATTTTCTGGATGTTAATCAGAATGCATCACTTCAGCACTGCAGATTAGCACCGAAGTCACAGTTATTTCTTTACTTAATGTTTTACAACACTATTCTTTTGCCAGTTTCAATAAATGATGGCATTAAAATGTTAGTTTCAAAGCTCCAGTTCAGCAATGTTTCAGCAATTGTGCGCAATCCTAAAAGTTTCCTCTAATTCTGAAAAGAATAAAACAATTTAGTAATTAAAAAACCTGAAAAAGCTAGTACATGTACAAGGGATGATCCAAAAGTCTTGTCACTGCCTCATATAGCAAAGCTTTAACATCAGATTGTTTTATGTTTAGTATATACTGATAAACAAACATCATTTGAGTTACATTAAAGCCCCAGCCCTAAACTTAAGTAAGAATATACTATTGAACAAGAGCCATGTTACACATGGTCATTCCCCCCGCCGGAAATAAGTTACCTGAAGGTTGTACTTTCGTATAATTTACCTGGAGAGGAAATCTTTAAAATGCCATATAGTTATGGTCATGCTGAGTACAGTTTTCAAGTAAGTGGTTGCTGTTTGAAGAAAACCCCTAAAAAAATAGGCAAGGTAGAGTTATTGTTTTTACACCGGGCATTACCTTCCAATGTGCTCTGTCAGTGTATGAAGTTTGAATAAAATCCCTCTAGTAGTTTTGGAGTTATGCTACGGACAAAATTTATCAAGTAAATCTGATAAAGGGGAATAACTCTAAAAAATAGGCAAGGTGGAGTTACTGGACTTGCACACTGCACTACCTACAAATGTGCTCTGTCAGTATATGAAATTTGAATAAAATCCCTCAAGTAGTTTTGTAGTTATGCTCCGGAATTGGTAGGTAGTGCAGTGTGCAAGAACAATAACTCTACCTTGCCTATTTTCAGAGTTATTCCCCTTTATCAGAATTACTTGATAAATTTTTTCCAATGTGCTCTGTCAGTGTATGGAGTTTATAAAATCCCTCAAGTAGTTTTGGAGTTATGCTCCATACAAAATTTATCAAGTAAATCTGATAAAGAGGAATAACTCTAAAAAAAGGCAAGGTAAGAGTTATTGCACTTGCACCCTGTACTACCAACCGATGTGCTCTGTCAGTGTATGAAATTCGAATAAAATCCCTCAAGTAGTTTTGGAGTTATGCTCCAGACAAAATTTATCAAGTAAATATGATAAAGAGAAATAACTCAAAAAATAGGCAAGGTATAGTTATTGTTCTTGCACACTGCATTACCTACCAATGTGCTCTGTCAGTGTATGAAGTTTGAATAAAATCCCTCAAGTAGTTTTGGAATTATGCTCTGGACAAAATTTATCAAGTAATTCTGATAAGGGGAATACCTCTAAAACTAGGCAAGGTAGAGATATTGTTCTTGCACACTGCACTACCTACCAATGTGCTCTGTCAGTGTCTGAAGTTTGAATAAAATCCCTCAAGTAGTTTTGGAGTTATACTCCGGACAAAATTTATCAAGTAATTCTGATAAAGGGGAATAACTCTAAAAATAGGCAAGGTAGAGTTATTGTTCTTGCACACTGCACTACCTACCAATGTGCTCTGTCAGTGTGTGAAGTTGGAATAAAATCCCTCAAGTAGTTTTGGAGTTGTTTCGGACGGACGCACGGACACACGGACGCAGGGCATTTCTAATATCCCCCTTGCCTTTGGCGGGGTGATAAAAATCATATTTGTCCTTATAGACTCCAATATATAAACTCTCTAACAGGACACAAAATGGTCCGATCGAATTCTTTCTTTTAGACAGGATTTTCAATGATATTGTTAAATTATCGTTAACAAACTTTTAAGAAGCTAAATATAGTGGAAGTATATTAAATTGTACACCTATTTTTGACGAAGACCACTTCATGCGCCATCACGATTTCTGTGACGTTGTGGAAATCCTACTTTTGCTTTTAGTCGCGCAGACCAAACTTATTTTAGTAAATTTCAGAGAACCACATGAAAAATCAGACAATCAAAACATTTTTTGACATCATGCAATCTCATTTTGTGAGCAGCACTTAGAATAAATGAGGTGATTGCATGTTTACGTTTTCTATGCCAAGTTGATGAATGTCTGTGGAAACAAGAAAATGTTGAAACTTGAAAAAAACACGCCAAAGCCTTATATTACATGTACATTCAGGCTGCAAGTTAGAAAAATTGTCCCTGGAAATCATAACTTAACATGTGAAAACTGTAAAATTAAGATAACTATTCTACATATCATAATTATAAAAGCTTTCAAGAGGGTGGATGATCACTGGGTGATCCTTGTTCATGTATTCATGTTGTTCATGTATTCATGTTGTTCATGTATTCATGTAGTTCATGTAGTTGTAGAGACCTGAACATCCACTGATGCTAAGCTTTTAGCTTTTAGGCCAATTTGTAGCATGTTTTCCCTAATGGGCATTGACTATTTAGTCTTATTATTGGAATATCTTAATACTGTATGACAGATTTGGTATATACATTTTTTCACATTAAATTATCATATTTACATATAGAATCAACTTGTGGTATGTTAAAAATACTAAAAACACAGTCTGCACACTCAATTTAGTAATTACTTTACTAAATTGCAAGGACCAGAAGGCCAGCAACACTAACAGATGCGAACATCAGAATTATTAAAAATAATAAATAAGATTATTTGTATTCAATGTGTTTAAAAACACACATTTCTTACGATAGGCGTTAGTTACTTTGTGGACGTCTGGTGTGTGTGGCTCTGGTTGCTAATGTGCTTTATGTAATTATCGTACCCATTCGATTTTAATATGTAGATCAAACTTTACACGATATTCTGTAAAACATTCATCAGGATGTACACCTGCTTTGTTTGTTGTAATATTTCTACAAAATGTCTTATGAAGGCAGTGACAACACTATTAAAACAAGAGGGCCATGATGGCCCTGAATCGCTCACCTGAGTATGAAACTCAAGTTATTAACCAGAAACTGAATTTTTATTTTTAGCAACAGTGACCTTGACCTTGATCACAGACACGTGGATAGCAATCCCAATTTGTCTCTTGTTATAAGCTACCCATATACCAAGTTTGGAGTCAATATGCCAAAGCAAACTCAAGTTATTAAGTGGAAACTGAATTTCTATTTTAAGCAACTGTGACCTTAACCTTGATCAGAGACACCTGGGTAGCAATCCCAAGCTGCCGTTTGATATATGCTACTCATACACCAAGTGTGGAGTCAAAAAACCAAAGCAAACTCAAGTTATTAAGTGGAAACTGAATTTCTATTTTTAGCAACAGTGACCTTGACCTTGATCACAGACACGTAGGTAGCTTTCCCAAGTTGCTTAGCTATCCATATACCAAGTTTGGAGTCAATAGGCCAAAGCAATCTCAAGCAATTAAGTAGAAACTGAATTTCTATTTTTAGTAACAGTGACCTTGACCTTAATCACAGACACCTGGGTAGCAACCCCAAGCTGCCTCTAGATATAAGCTATCCATATACCAAGTTTGGAGTCAATAGGCCAAAGCAATCTCAAGTAATTAAGTAGAAACTGCATTTCTATTTTTAGTAACAGTGACCTTGACCTTAATCACAGACACCTGGGTAGCAACCCCAAGCTGCCTTTTGATATAAGCTACCCATACATCAAGTTTGGAGTCAATATGCCAAAGCAAACTCAAGTTATTAAGCAGAAAGTGAATTTCTATTTTTAGCAACAGTAACCTTAACCTTGATCACAGACATCTGGGTAACAACCCCAAGCTGCTTTTTGATATAAGCTACCCATACACCAAGTTTGGAGTCAATAGACCTAAGCAAACTCAAGTAATTGAGCAAAGACTGAATTTCTATTTTTAGCAACAGTGACCTTGACCTTGATCACAGACACCTGGGTGGCAACCCCAAGCTACCTTTTGATATAAGCTACCCATACACCAAGTGTGGAGTCAATAGGCCTAAGCAAACTCAAGTTATTGAGCAAAGACTGAATTTCTATTTTTAGCAGCAATAGTGACCTTGACCTTGATCACAGACACCTGGGTAGCAACCCCAAGCTGCCTTTTGATATAAGCTACCCATACACCAAGTTTGGAGTCAATAGGCCTAAGCAAACTCAAGTAATTGAGCAAAGACTGAATTTCTATTTTTAGCAACAGTGACCTTGACCTTGATCACAGACACCAGGGTAGCAACCCCAAGCTGCCGTTTGATATAAGCTACCCATACACCAAGTTTGGAGTCAATAACCCTAAGCAAACTCCATTAATTGAGCAAAGACTGAATTTCTATTTTTAGCAGCAGTGACCTTGACCTTGACCCTGTGGTCATGATTTGAACAACTTTTGTAGACATCAGTGCCAGGATGCTTCAGGACAAATGTGGTTAAAATCCATCAAGTGGTTTCAGAGGAGATGTTGTTTAAAGGAAATTGTTGGAGGACGACGGACGTCGGACGCCGGACGCCGGACAAAGACGGGTCACAATAGCTCACCATGAGCCTATGGCTCAGGTGAGCTAAAAATCACTCCTCGTATTTTATCCAACAGGGACCAGTGTACTGTAAATAGTGTTGTATCTATAGCGTGATAGCGGGCGCGGCACCCAGCCCTTTTTGAAGAGCGCCCCTCTGCCCTTAATTTCAAACACTCTGCCCTTTTCCCCATAAACCCCCTTTTGTCTTCAATAATTAATGTCAACCACCACAAATTCTGCCTTTGTTTATTCAATGCCTGTGTTTTCCCCAAGTAACCTTGTGTAATTAACAGAAACGCAGCGATGCGTGTATTATACGTACCCTACAGCGACCATCTGAAATCTAGTCCCAGACAAGTCATTAATCGATACTTGGACAAGTTGCAAATACACAGAAACCCAGTGTCAAAAAATTTGTTAGTCATAAACAGCTGATTAGCCTAATCAACAGCATGTGCCCATGCGTTGTATCAAACGTCCCGACCGACCACCCTTGGAGTCAGTTAATTGTTGCATCACTTGCTTCTATACTCCAATAAACGGTCTTGCATATTGGTACGGTATTTTTTGTATTAAAAACCGGTAATCTGGTAATTTTTAAATAACAAAAATAAAGCAAAACATCGTAATTTTATACAGTAATTCGCTTGTCCCACTATTTTGAATTTGCCGGTATCACTCGTTTCAAACAAAGTACTCTTTCCAACAAGCATTCATATTCGGAAAGGAAACTTGTTTACACAAATATAACTTTATTTCAATGGTTGAAGCAATAGAAAAAAGGAACTTTAAAAAAATATGAAAAAATGCTCACTTTCAGAACAGAAATTGTACGACTTTTTGCCAATGTTTCTATCATCTAGTAAGTTGGATTTTGATACCTTGATGTCAGGGCTTTTTCAGGGGTTTGGGGGAAAAAGGCCCCTGCCAAAATTGGGAATTTTTGACGCGGTAAATAGTCAAATTTGGGAAAAAAGTATCGACAAATCACACCAAATTGGGAAATTTCAACATTTATTTATCAGCATTATAGCTCGATTTGCCTTGCTTTAGTGTCCCTGGAAGTGTTACAAATCTCTTCCAGAGTTTGTTCTGACAGCTTTACAGATGTATATACAGTTTATGTAGAATAACCATCAGATCCTAAGAAAATTGGCAAGTTTCAACTGACTGGGAAAGAACTTTCAGGGACATTAAAATTTTGAAACATTGGATGTTTTGTTCCTCAGAGAGTTTAGTTTTGGAATACCCTTGGCATTTTTTTTTTCGTGGCCTTTTTGCATCGTTTTTACTATTATACATTTTTAAATTTTCGTCACTAGTTTTTGCGGGTCAGTATAAAAGCCGGTACTGTACATACCATTTTTGATTAATCATTTCTGTTTTGTACGCAGTCAAACGATTATCGAAAAAAAACATTTGTTTGTGAAGTAAAATCATAATTTCTGTTAATATTCAAAACATAAATTGACCATAATATAAGTTATCTGGAATCATGGACGCCGCGATCCATCTTCAACTTGCGGTACGGTGAATACCGGTTTTTACCAGTACATACATTTTTAACGGAAAGTAGTTTTCACAGATCGCCAAATAAACGTAAACAAATGATTAGCGTATTTGAAAAGTCTCGATTTTATAGTTTCTCGTTTATTAATTTTAAAAAGCAAAAGGGGTTTCGGTTCATAAGGGGAATAAATTTACGAGATTGGGAATTTTTTTCTTGAAATTGGGAAAAATGGTCGCTATTTTGCATTGGGAACAGGGCCGAATATCGGCCCCGTGAGACAGGCTGAAAAATCCCTGGATGTCTTAAAATTGCTCAAATTGCATGGAAAACTCAAGTAAACATCTAGTTCTCTTAATAAAATTACATTTTCATCATGTACAATCTAAATTTCATTAGAAATTACAACCGGTGAAAGTGTAAGCAATTTCGGACAGCATTAATTTCGGATATGTTTTTTTCCACAATTATTCTAAGGTTTTATTATTTTTGTAAGTAACTTATTAATTTTGACTATATAGATCACATAAATTGGCCAAAATCTCACCTACACTATCACAAAGTATCACTTGGTGACAGACAGAACTAAGGATGCATTTTCAATACTTCATACTTCCAGATAGTACAGTGGTACTAATGATGAGCTGTGAAAATTAAATTATCATTTTTTCAACAACTTCCAAACAAACTGTTATTATATTGTTACAAAAAGATGAATATTGATAATAACAGGAGACAATTGTTGAACAAAATCAATTTTGTTAGAAAAGTAATAAAATGTGGTACCTGCCATGTTGTCTAATCCGGGTGTCAAAATAAAGCATTTTCCACTCAAATAAATCCAAAACAATTAATTACAATATCCAGTTCAATGTTCCCTCTAGGACCAACCAGTGTTACTTTTTCAAAATAACTTTTTAAACATTGACTATAATGAAATTCAAAACACTGCACAAATACCATCACACAAGATTTACATTGTTATACATGTAGAGATTAAACTGTCCTACAGGTAAACGCAAGTGGGCATGATTTGCATGCTTTTTGCATGGGTGAGTGACCTCATGGGACAAAGGATGATGTGTTTGGATTTTGATTTATAAGAGCAATATTTTCAAGTTATTTTGAAAAAGTAACACTGGTTGACCCAAGACTGAACATTGAACTGGATATTGTAATTAATTATTTTTTATATATTTGAGCGGAAAGTGCTTTATTTTGACACCCGGATTAGACAACATAGCAGGTACCACATTTTATTACTTTTCTAACAAAATTCATTTTTTCCAACAATTGTCTCCTATTATTATCAATATTCATCTGTTTGTAACAATATAATAACAGTTTGTTTGGAAATTGTTGAAAAAATGATAATTTAATTTTCACAGCTCATCATTAGTATAACTGTACTATCTGGAAGTATGAAGTACCTTAGACAAAATTGTACTCTGGCTGTTCTGTTGTCAGTTAGTCACATGATAATTCATTGATTCAGATTTGTTTTAAAAAGTATATTCACCTATTCACCAACCTCTACCCCACCCAAAAACAAACAAAAACATATTACAACAACAACTTAAGTTAAAGTATGCTAAAAAGTGCCCATTTGCTAACGAAAAACATGTATTTGCCCCTGCCCCTTTTTGACAGCACCCTGCCCTTTTTTCACAGCACCCTGCCCTTTTTTAATCCTGGATACAACACTAATAAATGTAGATCAGCCATCTAATCGGCTTCTACAATTCATTTTTTATCAGACCTAACCTAACAAATGTAAAAGCAAACCGTGTAGATCCTGATCAGATGTGCTGTGTGATCTGGATCTACACTGGTTGCCCATCTTAGTTCAAGCTAGTGTTTAGTGGTCGAGTTGCTGTTAAACTGATCTGGGGTGGAGCGACAATTGGACAAATAATTAAATCCTTATCCGCCACACTGACTAGAAAGAATGGGACAAAAATTTTATTCTTACTTAGATCACTGGCTTTTAAGGGGTAGACCAGCGCACCTTGACCTATTTAATGCATCAAAATAAATGCATGTAAAACTGTCACGTTTTCCTTTGAATACACGACTTCCCACCCCCGTCTAGCGATCCGACAATTGCACCTTTGCATCCAAAATGGCTGACGCCTTGGCTGCCGTTAATGCATCTTAACCCGATGTAGCTCATTTCAATATTTTCTTAAAAATCAACGTAAGCTAAACAATCTACTAATTAATTACTTAACAAATATCAATTAAATATACTTACGATTGTCTGTTGAGGGATTAAGAGATTAAAAACGTTGTATGTCTATGATAATTTTGTCTATTTGTTGTCGGCAATTATTCCTTGTCCTTTGTTATCCTCTTGCAACGCTGTAAGCGGGAGGGCGGAAGTCGATAAAATGAGGCCCACACTGTAGACTCATTTTACATGTTCGCAAGAATAAAGAGTATTTGCCATCTATTCATTTAAATAAAATTTAATTTCCTATATTTATTATATACATTAAATGGTTTTAATAAAATCTTTCAAAAAGTAAGATGGCAATATGGAATAAATATGTTGAAAATAACCAAGCACCCTCTATGGAACCCCATGGACGGGAGACGCGCGTGATTCGGTTGTCAATCAAGGGTCACATGACTTATTATCATTCGCTTGCAATTAGCCTTGCTTGGCAGCAACTTTGTAGTCCCTGGCAAATCACTGTCTATATATGAGATTCGAGTTTTGAAAAATCACTGTCGGTATATGAGATCTATAGATTCGAGTTTTGACTCTTGCCAATAGTGTCAGTATCAAGAGCAATCATGGACTAAATATTATTACCACAACTAGAGGTCACTAGTCGGATTTGACACTTGCGCTTAACCAGATCATCCCCACCTGGGGCGGATCCAGAGGGTGTTTAATTTGGTTACTTGAATCCCCATGATTCAATTTTCACGGGGATTTCGGTCTGAATGTAGGAAATTATCATGAAACTTTTCTAAGAGTGCCACAAACGAGCCATCTTTCAGTCTGGAAACTTTGCACCACAGCACCACAACATCCAACCAATTTTTTACTAATACATCCATGTTTTCTTGTCTGTGATGTCATTTCACTGCTAGTATTCTATCAAAATGTGTAAAAAATAAGATTGTCGTCAAATCGCAGTCCTACAAAATCCACATTAACATGTTTCAATTACACAAAGATTATAAAATGTGGAGAACTACGATTTTAACAGTTATTTTTCTTTCGCATATTTTGATATAATGGAATAATATCAGTAACTTCCATGAGCTCAACTATTTGTGCGCGACAAGGACTTTTCTATATATACGATGTTCGTCCTTCGCGACGTAAAGGACAGACAATGTAAAAAGTCAGGATGATAATGGGTCTGTGCTTGCCGTCGAATTATTGAGTCTATAACTTCAATTAGTACTAGCCAGCAATGGTTTATTTGTATTCAATGTTAATGTTTATAAAAACACACATATTAAATAATTTATTCAAAATAATAATTTATCGTTGAAATGTACGTCTTGTGATACGTGTTACAAATTTGGGTTTGGGAGCTGCTCAAGCGCAAGTGGAATTTATTTTGAGTATTTTGATGCCCGCCTCTTTCGGGTCGTAGCTGTTTGAAATAGATGAAAAGGGAACTTTGAAGACCTCGACCACGACAAATATGAAAATATTGCAGACTCGGTTGAGCAAAACTATTCTTACTATTTTTTATATCAATCATATCAAATTCGACGTTTTATATTCAAACCATCAAAAGCATAAACAAAATGAATACTACATGTATAAAGTGATTTAAGTAAAACAAAATCCATTTCTGGTCAAGTCATGTAGGCAGTAACGTGCATTCGTATCGTTAATTTATAAAAAGTACACTTAACAACTTTCCTAAGTATACACCTTCTAACTGGGGCATTACTGGCTTGATTAGCGGCCTATTGCTCTAAAACTTTTAATAAACCATGCAATATATACTGACTGATTCATTAACAAAACTTCATTCAAAATGACGGACAACTGGCTGTTCAGAATCATTTGGAATACTGACACCCACAGAATACAAATTTACAAAATCAGCTAATAAGGCGTATGTTCAACTTAATAACGAATTACGAGTATATATAAATGAAATCTGGAACCTAGAAAAATGCTATATTTCTATTTCTGTTAAATTAAATTAATATCATTCTGATCTTTATGTTTTATTTCTGTTTATAGTCCAACCTACTTTTTGAGCAAATCAGTTTG